>JACDJE010000400.1:753549-835436 GCA_016647715.1 Pavo muticus | reverse complement strand
TTTTTTTTTTTTTTTTTTTTTTTTTTTTTTTTTTTTGAGAAGGAGAGGAATTAAAAAACAACAAATTCAGTATTTTAATCATACCGTATAATTGCCTGTCCTTACTTCATTCATTAATGGATTCATAACAGATTCGTTTTCTTCTTAATACCTCTTTTTGCACTGATTTATCCATAGAAGTCATTTATATGTCAGAAAGAAATAAGACTGCTATAGAAGCATATCAAGAGATGTGGAAGTAATACAGATGAGAAAACTGAAATTAATGTTTAGTGATTACAAGTAGGTTGGCTGTCAGTTCCTTACACTATTATTTTTAATCTCTTTCTGGCTGAGAACTCAGTAAGAAATGGATATTTGCTAAATTTCAGACCTGCTTCTTTGTCTTCTTTGTGGATTGTCTCCAAAATAGAACATCTTTATTCTTGAACATTTAACATCTGAACTCTGTTTAATACATAATTTTAAAAGGAACATTTTAAATATATAAGTTTATAAAGCCATTACAAGTTCTGGTTACTTTCTAATTACAGCAATATATCTTCACAGAATTTCTAAATAGTTTAACATGAAGCATTTGCTAACAGAATTTTATAGTTTCCGGCGTGTCCATGGAGTGGATGAGACTTGATTCACTTTCTACTGGAAGTCAGATGAGTTTCAGCAATAAGAGGCTTCGAGAGGACCCTTGCAGCTCAGTAGAAGAGTATACTGAATATTTTTAAGGACTTTTTTATTTGTGTTTGGCATGTTATCCACTGCTTGGCAGTGTACGACCCTTGAAAGATCTTACCAAATTCTTGTGAATTGGATATTTACTGTTTGACAGATCTCACCAAATCATTCTTGACACTAGGAGACTAAAGTAAAAATAAAACTGAATTTAATTACTGAAATACACAAGTTTTTTTTTTTTTCTTTTTAACTTGGAAACAGATACTTAGAAATGAAATAATAACATACCTTTAATGAAACTTATTTTGGTGCAGCATAAAAAGGACTTTTATCGCATTTCAGTCAGATTGGAGGTTCTGAGACTCGAGTAATTCTTCAAATGATTTGCACACATCACACATTTGCAAACTTGCTCTTTAGAAGGTAGATTCCTTATGCTTTGTTTTCTTTATAGAGGATCATAACTTGTAGTAAGGCAGCCAATCTTTTTCAACTAAAAGTAATTAATCAATATCAACTTCCTATAAACCCTCCATTCTTATAAATGTGTGAGTCAGGGCATCTCTCCTGTTCTAACACAATCCTGCTTGACATTGGATTTTCTCTTATTTTGTCAAAAATATCTTTGGATATATCCCTGGGATGTGCCTACTGGGTAGACTCAAATACACTCAATGTCTATGTGGCTGCAAGCAGATCTGATCTCCTGTGTGAGCAGGAAATGATACTAGGCCTGTGAACAAAAAAATAAAAAAACCCACAACCCAACACTTTCTACCAATTAAAAAAAAAATCAACCTCCCAATAGATTTCAACTTTGCTAATTCCTTTTGAGAGTGTGTAAGATGCCAAATATATTCTTTACAAATATTTAACGAGGATGATGTGTGCATCATATGAAGAAAGTGTAATAAAAACAAAAATGCACAGTCACTGTAGATTTCAGTCTGAATATCCCCCTGAAATTTAGAAGTCTGCTGTGCAGCCCGAATTCATTACATATTTTTATTCAGGGAAAAGAGCAAGGTATTTCCAAAGGGGATGTTATGAAATCCTCTTGTAGATACTACACTGGAGAATAGTTCTCCATCTAGAGGTGTGGTTTACAGAATAAAGTTGGTCCCAAATGTCTGCCTTGGTCAAAACTCCTGATTCTTCAATAGCTAAACTCAATGAATCCCAATCTTTTTAAGGCCCTAAGCCTCATTAAGGAGCAATACTTTGCAAACATAGTTATAGTCAATCAGAAAAAATACGTAACAATATTTTGTGTCTTGACCGCATGATAAACTAACTTAATTTTAGCTCTGTTATAGACCTGATCTACTGTTATATCCTAGCAAACCAAAGCTAGCAGGCTGCATAACCAGTCTCAGAGTGCTCTAATCAGAGCACAAAATCAAAACATACATTAGTGGTACGCTTTGAGGCATATCTAGAGTAAATCTAGGCATATTAGAGTAAATCTAATACCAGTCAACATCTTTGCTAATGACCTGGACAATGGAACAGAGTGCACCTTCAGCATATTTGGAAATTAGGTAAAGCTGGGAGAAGATGATACACCCAGTGTTTGTGTCACCATATAAAGCAAAAAATGTTTTTGTAGCTTGTGGGTTTAGCTGACCATGAGACATAGAATTCCTAAAAAAATGCCAAGTTCTGTTGAACTATCTGTGTTCTTGGCTACTCTACCAAAAAATAATAGTTATTTTTGAAGAAGTGTTATTTCTGAAAACTTAATGAAGCATATTTGTTTCTCAGCTCAAGTTGGTAGCTCTATGCCTCCCACTGCACCTAAATCAAGGCATGAGATAAAAGACTTTCTTGGACCTCAGTAGACAAACAAAGGATTTTGGACGACCTGGCTCAGGATTCAACACCTTTTGTTTGCCATTAGATGACCATTGTGTCATCTAATGTAATTCTAAAAAGAAAAAAGAGAAGTTCTATGTGGGACTTACTTTAAAAATAAAAACAAAGTTAATAAATAAATCTTGTAATGAGAAGTCAGTGCATAAACCTAGATTAATGAGAGAGATAATGGTAGCAAACAACTGTGTAGAAAATGGAGGGCTTGGTGATTACAAGTCAGAGTGCACATACAGCAGGCACATACTATGAAGGTTCAGAGGGTAAAAAAAATAAATTAGTGGAATGAATAAGAGGCCAAGTGCAAAAGCAAAGTGCTATTGTTGCTGCATGAGAAAAGATTAAAAGAGGAAGGTAGCAATGCTGTTAATCCCAATGCTTTTAATTTGTGTCAGGCAGGTTTAGAATATAAAGGAGGTTGTTGTGTCAAATAAAACAAAACCTTTTTAGCAGATAAGATGGTGAGCCGAAACCTCAATCAGTATAAACCTCATCCAGGGAAGACAAAGCAGGAATATAGTCCTTCTCCAGATATGGATGTTTTATATTTTGTGTTTTTAATTACAACAAACCAGCGATGTAAGAAGTCTGAGAAAACATTTGGATAGCTTTTATTTGTTGCAAAGCTTAAGAGTGATGTAAGTTTTGAAATATCTGTTCAGTTTCCATAGTATTCATCTTGGAGCTATCCCATGGGTTAGGGTGTTAGAAGGTAAGGAGGCCTGTGAGAGCTGGTTAGCATTTAAACAGTACTTCTTCCAAGCTTGGGATAGGTGTATCCCTATGAGTAAGAAATCAAGGAATGATGGCAGAAGACCTGTGTGGATGAGCAAGGAGCTCGTACATAAACTCAAAGGGAAGAAGGTCCATTACATGCGGAAAAAGGGTCTGACCACTTAGGAAGAGCATAGGAATGTTGTCAGGGCCTGCAGGGATGTGACAAGGAAGGCTAAAGCCAACCTGGAATTGAATCTGGCAAAGGAGATAAAGGATAATAAGAAAGGCTTTTTTAAGTATATCAACAGTAAAAGGAAGATTAGGGAAAATGTGGGTCCTCTAACAATGGGGATGTTCTTGTAACGGGAGATGCCGAGAAGGCAGAGGTACTGAACCCTTCTTTGCTTCTGTGTTCACTGCAAAGACTCCCCCTCAGGAATCTTGGGCCCTGGAGGCAAGTGAGAGTCTGGGGAATAGAATGCTCCCCTTTGGTGAGGGAGGAGATGATCCGAGAACTTCTAGGCAACGTCAGTGTACATAAATCCATGGGCTCCAATGGGATGAATCCATGTGTGTTGAGGGAGCTGGCAGAGGTGACTGCTGAATCACTACCATTTTTGAGAGGTCTTGGAGAATGGGAGAGGTGCCTGAAGACTGGAGGATCCCAATGTCACTCCAGTCTTCAAAAAAGGCAAGAAGGATGATCCGGGAAACTACAGGCCAGCCAGCCTCAACTCTGTCCCTGGAAAGGTGATGGAACAGCTTGTTCTGGATGTCATCACCAGGTAATTGGAAAAGAAGAAGGTTATCAGGAGTAGTCAGAATGGGTTATCCAGGGGGAGGTCATGGTCAACCAACCTGGTAGCCTTCTATGATGTCATCACTGGCTGTGTGGATGAGGGGAGAGCAGTGGATGTAGTCTACCTTTATTTCAGCAAGGCATTTGACACTGTCTCCCACAGCATCCTTGTAACGAAGCTGAGGACGTGTGAAATAGGTGAGTGGACGGTGAGATGGGTTGAGAACTGGCTGACTGGCCTGAAAAGCTACAGTCACTCCTGAAAGAGAAATCCATGCTAGTTACAAATGACTATAATTTAGATATAAAATAGAACAGTTACGTAAAAAAAAAAAGGAAAAAATAGTAATAAACATTTGTCATAAGTTGGTATGTAATTTCAAGGAACACAAGACTAACCTATGCCTTTTAAAGGCAGAAGTAACAAAAGGAGATACTTTTAGAAAGATCTCAGTAGATCAAAATATTTAGAGCAACAACAAAGATTTTTATCTTGATATTTTCTGCTTTTTAGTCAAGAATAATAGAATTAGTAATTGATGAATGTTCAATAAATATATCGGTTCTATTTGGGGAATAAACATGCATCTGAATCATATCTTATGAAGATTTCATGAAAGCAGCCAAAAGGTGATTATCTTTTCTAAGTTACACTTTAAAAGCATTGTCACATAATTTATGACCAAAGGGTTTAAAGGATATGGCTAAGGAGCTCTCCAGTTTGCTAATGTTGATTTTTCAATAAGTTTTAAAATGCTGGAAAAGCTCCAGCATTCTGGAAGAAGCTAATGTTTCATAGCTATTTTAAAGAGAGCAAATTGGTCAACTTTTCACAGTTACAGGCTTGTCATCTTAATGTCTGCCCTGGGCAAAATAATGATATTGCTTATATACAAATCAACTACCAAAAACGTAGAGGAACCAATATAATTAATAACACTCTGGAAAGACTTACAGAAAAATCTTTGAAGTTATATATTTGGTAGATAAAGCAAGTACAATTGATTTCTTATGTACAGATTTCTCTAAGGCATTTGACTTGATTCCAAAGTATATGTTTATGGAGAAATTAGAATGATACAAGAACAGCCTGCACAAGTTCAGCAGATCAGAAACCAGCTAACTCTGGTCTTTCACTGTAGAAGTTACTCCATTTCTAATGATGTCTTTAAAAATTCAGTATCTGGTATGTGCTTTTTACTGCTACTATCAATGGCTGCAAGAATACATAAAATAATTACTAATAATGTTTGCGATTAATGTCACTGGGCAAATCAGTGAATCAAGTTGTTATTGCGTTAAAATTATAAAATTACACACTGAAAAAAATGTTTCATTTTGATCTTTGCAAGTAACTCAAGAAATTTCAGGATAAAAGTAATTCTTGCAGGAAAAAAAATTATTTACTTTAGACGTTGGGCAGAAATTACTGTGAGGAGAGCTTAACCCAAGACAAGTATGCCTACATTTTGAATAAAATGTGAAGAGCACACATATTCCTCACTAGGTTTGCAACATATGCTTTAAACAAGACCTCTAATAAGTACTTCTGTTCACACAGAAATCTTCAAGTTGTTATAGGATTATTTAGTTAATAGGACAACAGGCCCTTTTCACTTCAATATTTGATAATATTGCTTATTTCATGGCAGTAAGGTAATAAAAAATAAACAAAGTCTTCAAATTATATTCAGCATGTTTGATTTTCTGTGACAGCTTTCTATATACCTGATCCTAGAATGTTTGTATAGTATAATGTCGATCCCTCTTTCAAATTGTAACTGTCTTCTTGTGCTCTAATGAAGCAGTTAATCAAGTCTGTATGCTCATCTAAAAAAGCTTATGTTCCTTATATCATAATGTAGTCATGTATACATCATCCTATAATCGCTGAATACTTAGTGATATACACAATGTTTTCTTGTTTGATTGTTTTTTGTTTGTTTGTTCTACAGACAATGCAAATATTTAAATAAGATCTGGATCTGAATGATAAGGAGTGTGTAGATACTTTATTCCCATCATGGGTAGGGTCTTTTTTGCCCTGGTATGCTCTTGTGTACACCAATAATCCACAGTCATAACACTTATAGGTCCTTTCAATTGATAAGTTTTGAAATCATCGGAGAATTCCCACAATAAAGGAACAGGGTGCAGGCAGGACTATGGGGTATTCTCATCAAAATGAGAATAGTCAGACTAGTAGTGATCTAGCAAAGAAAGTTGGTGGAAAGTTCATCTACGCTAGATCTACTGAAGAAAACAGACTGATTGCTCTGAGTGTGAACAGAATTAGGGACAAAGTGACATCTGAGCACTATTGTGAAGCAAAAGCAATGCAAGGATGAATACATCAATATAGGAGACTCAGAGCAGTACCACTGTAAGCCCTGTGGACTGCTACTATCTGGAACGCAGTGACAGAGCATGTTTTTATACACAGTCAAGTCTCTTCTTGAATAAATAATAATGAAGCATAGTTGTCACTAGCAACAGACACACAATAGATATAATTGAAGGTACGGTTTAGCACAGATAATGCATCAATTAAAAAAAAAATGAGTGCTAGTAAAGTATCTTAAGAATAAAGATATACAGAAAGCCAAAATGTGCTGAATTTAAGACATTCTGAGAATCAGGACTACTATATAAGTTTTATAACTTTCTTTACTATGGATTAATACTGAGTACAACATTTACCTAGTATATGCTATATCATATTTGTAGTATGCTGGGCTATTTGAAATCTGCAATGTAATATGTATAAGTACTCATTTTCAAATTGTATTCTATGTATCTTGGGAATTCACTGGTTGCTTTAAGGGTCCCGGAAAAGACCTTGCAGACCTGACTTTTCTCATTCTGAAGAGCTCAACCTTTTAAAATAAATTCTCTGCAGATGTATTTACTGAATCTCAAAAAATATTTTGTCCTTTAAATTGACAAATGCTAAAATAACAAAATTGGAATTTGTGCTTTCAAGACGTCACAGTCCAAATGCAGACATGAACACATCTACAAGTGCTTTGGAAAGTTCTGAGAGAGGGTACTTGGAGGTAATGACAAAAGAGTCTGGGAAGAATGGTCAAAGTTTGTTTGGATGGTGAAAAATCATCACAGAATATTTGGGATAATGGTTTCATTTATCAGACCTGTAGAAGAATTCAAAAGGAAAAAAAAAAGACTGCAAATACTTCAGCTCTAAATTACATGGCCAGCCTAATTATGCAATATTGCCATTGTGTTACTAGCTAACTATTTATCTGATATAAGCAGATAAATTTGAGACAGAGCCATTTCTAAAACACACTAATTTGAAGAGCAGAAGAGTACTGATTTATCTACACTGGATGCATTTACTCTACCATAATGAGAGCCTTCTTGCTAACAAAATACTCACAAAGTAACAGTGGGAGAAATGTGATTGAAAGCTGTTTCATTTATCACAATATTCATCTACTGAAGCATGTCAGCACGTTAATGCTAAAGTATTCCGTGTGTATACCCCTTGCTGACCACTTGGAATGTATTGTCTAGGAGCATCTAAAAAAAAAAAACTGCACAAAGTATATTCCTTTCATGTTTTAAGACTGAACAACTAGTGTAAAATTTGGCTGCAAGTTTTTTTCTAGGAACTTCATCAAATGTTTCTATGAAACATTTTGGCACTGGTATGAATTTCTCAGAGTACAGAGTCTGTGTTCTTGTGTCTGTCACCTCATAGCAGTGGAGGAATGGAAGAAGGGCAGATTCTTTGGTTGTGGGTGAGAGCAGTCCCTTCCCCTCCTTTGCCCCTTTGGCTCAACAAATTGAGGGGAAAATGGCAAAGGGCTGATGAACAGGAAAATCACACACCTGGAGAGTATGACACAAACCCTGACACTAGAGAAAACAAGCAAACAAACAAAATAAATATATTTATTAATTTTACTACTCTTGAAAATAATTTTTTTCTTTTACATCTCTGTTTATAGATTTTTAAAAGATCTACACTTGCTGCTAACATTATGCTGCCAAAAAGTTCTCCAGAGATCTTTCTCCTCTTTGTTTAAGATGAATTTCAGGAAAAAAAAAAAAAAAAAAGAAAAAAAAAGAAAAAAAAAGAAAAGGAAAGAAAAAAAGTAAGCTGCTCTTCTTCTTTCAGCTTCCTTTGTAGAGAAGCTGGGAGACTATAGTCCACTGAATGAAACTACTGCAATTATTATTCCTTTAAAATAATAGCCACTGCAAAGTTACATCTTGATTGCCATTTAAAAATATCACTGAAATAAAGTCAGCACAGTTAAGCCAACAGAAAGAAAGAGCAGTATTTACCATTTGTCACTGAATCTTTTTCTCCATGGTCCCAAGGCAGAGGTAATTTTCAGTATCTCGACGGCAATGCTGAAAGAAAGGAACGGTGATTTGGAGCACTGGATAAAGTTTGGCTTGTGTTTAATTCATAATATCTAAAACATTTCTGATTAAGAATAACAAGCATTTTTCCAAAATGATTCTCAGCTTCTCTGGGTCTTAGTGTCAAAAAGGCCAAACTACTCAAGTAGTTTTTAGGTCCTAGCTTATTTCCAACAGACAGATAAATTATTTTTGACTTGTTCCTCCAAACTGTAGGAGCACAGTGTCATTTATATCTCATTCTTGAGTATCAGTGTTTCTTACAACGCAGGGATCTACTCCTAAGCCACAAAAATAACTCTCTTTTCAGTTTCATCAGTGGTGTGAAGACCACATTTCCAACTTTTGATTGCTATAGGACTTCACATCACATTGTGAATCCAGTTGCTGATTTATGTCTGTATTCTCTGATAATCATTCTGAAGAACAGTATTAGTGATAAATCCACAAGAATAATGAAACAGTAGAGGGGTCAAGCTTGGATGTGGCTTTGTCATTACTTACTCATCAGGCTCCAATGCCTACATGAATATATACTACAACTTAATAAGCCAATGTGTCTTTTTTTCCACTTAAGATTTTTTCATTCCTTTATTTTGTTGAGCTGAGAGATATTAAAGGACAATTATTATACTGCAAGCAACTACTAACAATACTATGTCACCAAAGAGAAAGCCAACCCAACCCCCCAAAAATCAGATTGAGAAATTCTGTAAGATTTTTACTGTACAGTAATTGCTTCAGGTTCAAAGAGCTCAAAATCCAAGTGGCCAAGTAAGAGTTACCAAGGATGACTGTTTAAATTTTGCTCTCATTAGATGAGTGATCTTTCAAAGGGATAAGATGCTCAAGTAGTATTAATCAGTATAAATTTCAGGTTCATTGGTGAGACCTTGCAACACTTCCCAGGGATGGGTTTTGGTTGCTTTTTTTTTTTTTCTTTTTCTTTTTTTTCTGTTACTATTGGTAGTGTTCTTGAACAAAATAAGGAAGGCAACATATTGAAAATGACATAAAGTACCATAGACCCTTAAAATAGCCAATGCAGGCCTTGTAAATCAAGACAAAGCAAGAACTGATGAGTTTGGTTTCTATTTATCGCCAAAGATGGCCACAGTATCACAGAGTATTAATAATGTAGCTGCCTAACCTTAGATGTCTAAAAGTCGTCAAGCCTAAACTAGTCTTCAAGTTCCCTCTGTGATGAACAGAAAGGAGTGTTTTCATCCATGTGGTGATCCATCTCAGTCTAAGATAAATGTTTTAAGTTAGAACCATGGACTAATGTGGGGTGGAAGACTGGTAAGATGCATCATTTTATAGACAAGCATGTTTCCTTTTTAGCAATAAAGGTCATGGAGGCAATCTGTCTAGACTTGACCCATTGATGGATAACATCAGGTGAGAAAAATCTTGCCTGGCTCTGTGGCACTTGGGAAATTATATTACTTTTCCGTGGCTATTTGCACATCCATAAAATGGGGCAAAAGATGTGTCCTCATATCAAAAATATGTTGGAAAATTTGATTCATGGCAACTATTTATGACCTTTGAGAAACAAGCAGCATAAGGATTGCACAACATATTTCTCTAAGGGTGGAAAGTGCAAATTCAATAAATTTATATTATCAATTTATTGTAAATAGCTAGGCTCTGCATGCAGCACTCCACCTTGAGCCTTGTAAACAGGTCTCAGAAAGCTGAAAAGATATACAGAAAATGTGCACAGTTAAATGAGTTTGGTGATTGTTAAGCTATTTCTATTAGACTATAATAGGCTTGGCATCTAGGTCATGCTTTGCTGAGGAAAGAATGAGAAAGAGCTTTAAATGCACTTTTCATCTCAGCAGAATGACCTCGTATGAATGCCAAATAGAGCCAGAGAGCTGTTAATCAGAGATTAAGCTCCAACAAACAAGTTGCTTGCCAATAAATTCTGTGGTCATCTACTGTGATGTGTTCAATAGGATCATGCTTTGAATTAAAAGTCCATCCTTTTACATTCAATTTGTTTCATGAGAATGCTGACATACCCAGGATTAGAACTCGTTCTAAGGATTAGAAATAAAAATGGGTAAATTATGACCTCCAGATAACATAGATTATCCTTTCATGAATTACCTAAGGATGGAAGCAGTAGAGTGAGGGACTATAGAAGGATCCAGAGATAAAAAAAACACAGATGAAGTAGAGGAGAAATTTGGGTCTCTTCTATAAGAATCTCTCTTCCTACCTAAATATTTGCTTATTTATAGCAAGAGGCAGAGAAAGCAGACTTCATTGTCTCCTGGCTTTTATTAGGCTATACCATCACTACTATGGAAACAGAGAGTGTCGTATACAAAGCTTAAGGGGGAAGGAGATGCTTTCTGCTTACTGAAATCCTTGAGCTTTTAATTGTTAGTGTCCCAACATTTACATGCCTTTTCTTTTCTTAACTTTCATATCTTTCATGAATTCTCACTCTGTGTTAGTTTTCTTAGTTAAAGTTGAGATGTCATGGCTGCAGCAAACTATTGCTCGAACATCTGGATTGAAAATTACACATTATGTGATCCTAGTTAAAGCAATAAATAATTGAAACTGTTACATATTTCTTTACAACCATTGAGCGTTGTGAAAGAAAATGAAAATACTTAATATATAGCCTTATATAATGCATAACACAAGTGTTTGCCTTTTTTTTTTGTTTCCTTCTAGTTCTGGCCTTGAGCTACTGAAAATAATCCCTAATGATATATGAGGAGGATACCCCAGTGTTAATTTAGCAACCCCAAGAGAAATTTCTTGGGATGCAGAAGACTAAATTGAATTCCTGAAAAGAAAGATAATCAATAACATACAATTTGAGCACGCTTTGTATATATGCCCTGGAGATTTGGGTTGGAGAAATCCAGATATTCTGGAATAACCTTACAGTAAGAAAGCTAATATATATATATATTTAAGATGGATATCAATCAATATATACTGTACTTGGCTATAAGAGCACAGATCTGCATTTATCTCCTAAGAGAATCCTTTCCATTTCAAAAAGGTATCTTAAGCCATAACAAAGTGAACAAATAATTCTTTGAGGAATAGATACAAAGATACATGAAAATTACTATTCAAATATCTCAAATGGCATTACACATCTTTTGCTTTTTTTTTTAGAAGCCAACACTGAGACAACACATTGATTCAGGATAACATTCAAACACTTTTTATTTCAAGCACGTGCCTACGTGAGCCAGCAGCTCAGTGCTGAAGGTTACACTATGTGTTTCAGTTAAGATTATCAGCTTTCTTAGTTCTTCCATATATTTTCTTATGAAATGTAGGCCTGAGAACACACCATAATAAAATTCTCGAGATAATTTCAGTGCACTAGAAAACCCATGAGTACAAGCTTGTACTTGCTAAGTCTGTCTCTATTAATTTATAGCTATATCTGCCTTGTCTTTTCAATGCTACTAGGATGTCTTTTCAGCCATCATTTGAATGAGAGATGCATTCTGAATATGCTTGAGGGATTCCTTGAGTTCCTGCAACATATGGTATGAGACAGGCAGACATTTAGTCCGCCATATCATTTGGGCCAGAATTGAAATTGTGTCTGTACTAAGGCCATTAAAGCAAGACTCCCTTTTTAACTGTAGTCTAAAAAAGATAAGATGTATGTACCCAAGGTGGATACCTACAGTGAAGTAACACAAATATCCCTTTTAGTCCTCTCAAGCATTGAAATTGCCAGTCCTCTGGCATTTATCAAACAAGTTTTGGAGTAAATTTCTCTCATTATTTATGTACTCAAACATTTGATTCAGGAGGAAGAGGAGGAGAACATGTGTATTGTCAAGTATCATATACAATTCAGACACTCAACTCCTGCAGAAACAATGATAGTATTAAACCTTATCTATAAGATAGCATATCAGATACTTGTGAAGTCACAACATTCACCAGTGTGATGACAAATGTCATGCTAGGAGGTGACTAATATTAATCATCAGACTTTGAAATGAAGTTCTAGAGTATTCTTTAATCCAGCCTGGCTAGAAAGAGAAAATGGTGAAGGTCTGGCCCAACCAGACCTCAGGACAGTGAGCAGGAAACCCTGAGGAAACTTTCATACAGTTTCTGAGCTGGAATTGCTTCTTACTGGTTTCCACTGTATATGCCACGTTCTTTCATAGTGAAAATCTAGTGACATAGATCGCTACAAAATTTTCTGATGAGTAGAGAAAATGCTTTCCAGTGAGAGCTCAGTATGCATAACTTATCAAAAGAAGATTGAACAGAGACTTGATTAAAGAGTATAAAGAACTTCGGGGGATGAAAATAGCAGGTGCTAATGGGCTTTTCAATCTTTTTTAAAAAAAGATATTTATTTTAGATTTATACAAAAGAGCCGGGGCCTTGCTATTTTAGGTAGGCTTAGGGTTCAAAGAAATAAAATGTTCAATACAGTGCAAAAGAAAAAGATATAAAGGGGCACAGAGATCAGGAGACAGGAATATTATTCCTTAATCTTGATATTTTATCTGCTTGCCTGTTCTTCTTTCTATTTATTTATCTATTTTAGACTTTCAGTGGCATTCCAGAAAATCTAAACATTAACAGTAGGATCTTCCCTCAGGTGGAGTTTTATATAATGTATTTACTGGAGGTCTAACACTTCACTCTGGGAATTCATTCTTGTAGGTTGTTGCTTGGAAAATGATAGGATTTAGTGCACTTTCAGCATACGTCTCAGAAAGCACTAGAAACATTTTATATGAATAATTTACAGCCTTGAACCCTTGGTGCATTTCTCCTTATTTGTCCCTAATCTTTTTCTTTTTTAACCTTGAGATCAACAGGATTGTTGTCACTAACTACAGTGGGAACTGGGGAGGCCAGATCTATTTCCATTTGTGTTTCTCAGATGTATTCCTGGTGATTGTTAACATGTAAGTCAGGGAAAACATTCTGTGAAACCTGAGAAGATTTGCTTTTCGATGTGACTTCCCCCAGATATCTCTAAACATTACAAGTGATAATGAGGTTGTGCTGATTTATCTCAGACTCATACAGACCTGGAATAGATGAAGATCATCTGCTCTAACTCTGTGTCCCAAAGCGAGTTGAAGACTACCTGTATCATTCCTTGCAGATGTGCACCAGCCTTTAGAGAGCTTCAGTGATGTGGACTGTAGCCTATTTCTGTACTCCACTCTAACACACTTATAAATTTTCTCTTTATGTCTAGTCCAGTCTTCCTCATTGCAGTTTAAGCTCTTTATTATTGTTCTATCTTCCCTGGGCATGGAAGACAGATTCTACAGTAGTTTTTCTGGTAGGTACAAGAGGTACTATGTCTGTCTTGGTGTAATCTGTGTCTACCAGCTAAACAAACTATGCTATCTTCTAGTATTTTTAAAACAATCTGTATATTAGGAATATTAGGCTCTATCTCTGGAGGTGTTTAAGGCCAGGTTGGATGGGGCCCTGGGCAATCTGATTTAATACTTCATCTAGGGGCTGGTAACCCTGCCTGTGGCAGGGGGTTTGGAACTTGGTGATCATTGAGCTCCCTTCCAACCCAAGCCATTCTGTGATTCTGTGATTAAACCTTTCATTTCTAAGATATTGCTCCTCACACACTTCTAGAGGGGAAGACGGGGAACAGCTGAGGTCCTTGGTGTGCTCAGCCCAGAGCAGAGCAGGTTGAGGCAAGCCCTCATGGCGGCTGCAGCTCCTCACAGGGAGCGGAGGGGCAGTGCTGAGCTCTGCTCTCTGTGACAGTGACAGGGTCCCAGGGAACGGCATGGAGCTGCATCAGGGGAGGGGCAGCTGGGGGTGAGGGAAAGGGTCTGCACCAGATGGCGGTGGGCATGGAACAGCCTGCCCAGGGAAGTGGGCATGGCCCCGAGCTGCCGGAGCTTAAAGACTGTTTGGACAATTCATTCAGACATTGGGTTTGAGTTTTGAGTGGTCCTGTGCAGATCTGGGAGTTGGACTGACGATTTTTGTGGGTCCTTTCCAACTCAGAATATTCTGTGATTCTATAAATGAGTAAGTGTTATTTAGTACAGGTCTTTGGGACCAAATGGAATAATAGGACTAGTCAGTTATGGGACTGACTGGGCAGTAACAGGACCGTGAGGTTTAGGAGATAATTTACAAGCTGATGGAAGAAAGTGAACTGTGTGAAGTGCTGAATATCTGGAGATGGTGTTTCTGAGTAGAGTTGCATGCCTAGAAGAAAGAAGCAACAACTGAAGCTGAGAGTAATGTGCAAAGAAAAACTCTGAACTGTTAGCGAGACAAAGTGGTTTTGCTGAATGAATCCAACTGTATTCAAAGGATCAGGACCATTCCTTCCTTGCATACTTGCAAACTTGTAACTAATAAATAAAAGTTCTTCATCACCTTATTACTTTTTTTTTTGTGTGTGTGAAGGAAGTGGTGCCAAAGATTCATATTTCTCATGGCTTCTTCAGCAGAAACAGTGCATTCTATTGTTTGGATAGAGCACTGAACTAAAATATAAAGTTCTGTTAGATGATCTAATTTATTGATCTGCACTATCGTTAGCTAACTTTTCTCTTTGTTATATAAGGATTATTATTGATTACTAAATGACTTTAATTTCAGTAAACAGTACAGAGAGTGAGTTAAATTGAGCTATCAATAATTAATTGCTAAATGTTAGCAAATACGTACACTGATCTTTCGCAGAGGGGTTAAATTCAGAATTCTGAAATGCTTCTGGGTGTAGTTTCTTCCAAGAATATAATCATTATTATTAGTCATATTCTCTATTATTTTAAAAATAATAATTTAGCATATTTTAACTGGCACTATCTTTTCTTCTGTTCTGCCTCTGCTGCTTCCAGGAGGCTTTGGCAAGGAAAGGATGAAAGTTATTTGAGAGTTTTGCCAGTTTTCAGACAATACAAGATGCAAAAGGCCATCTGTCAGCAGACAGACATGTGACAATTTATGTTCTCTTAGAAAGGTGTATATTATAACAACATGGCTTTATCATGTGTTTATATTGTCCATCAAGTTGTAGAGTAATAAATATTTCTTATAAGTCATTAAATTCCACTGATCTCTTTCCTTTAGTCAAAGACATCAACAGTGTTGGGGCTTTTGTCTCTGCATCAATAATTTAATATTTTAATTTCTGCATTATATAATGAAACCCTTCAAGTGCATGTGCAAATTGGGTTCACTAGCAAAAATTAGATGATAAAGGCTCCTTAAATGCTGCTCTGAAGTATGTTACTGCTAGGAAGGATGTTTAAGTATCTTGTTCCTCGGAGAGTCAGAAATCTTTGTCCAGTTCCTAAGCTAAATGTCTTCATTTCATCTTGTCCTCCTTTTGGTGTTGTCCATTACCTCTTCTGTCTCCCTGGTGTTTATTTCTCAAGGTGTTTAAAGCACTGTTACTCATGTCCAGACATCTTTTTGTCAAGCTGTGCAAGGTAAGGCTTTTTAAGGATATGCTTCTTGCACCCAAGGAATTAAAGTAACCCCTGGAAGCAGAGTAAGTGTGAAATACCGTACTGGAAGTTTTGGATAGCACAATGCTGAAGTACTTCAAGATCAGGTTGGGAGGGTGTTTGGGCAGTGTGATGTAGTGGAAGGTATCCCTGTTCATGGCTGAGAGCTAGAACTAGATGATCTTTAAGATCCCTTCAACCTTCAATTCTGTGGTTCTATGATACCATCTGTAGTATTCCACACTACTTTTAGGTCAAAGACAGGCAGATCAGAACTTTCTTTATGACTTTTTGTGTTATACAACAGATATGCTATTTCTTGCTACAGAACAGCAGTTTTGTATTCCCAAATCACTCTAGTAGCATATATTTACAGCAAAGGTAGCAGGCAGTTGTAATGAATAGCTTTCTGTTTCTGTAAGCCTAGTGTACTTCCTTTCTATTGCTCAGATGAGTGTTTATTTATGATCTTTTTAGTAGAGATCAAGTGAAAAAAAAAAAAGGAATAAAACATGACTGGAAGGAAAATTTGAATTTGAATCTGAATGAATTTGGTTCAGATATCATGAAGATAGGCCTGGCATTAAAAACAAACACAGAGGAACAAACAAATACAAAAAGAAGCAAGAACCCTACCAAGGAGGGAAGAAAATAAGGGAACTTATGAAGAAGAAGAAAAACAAAGCATAAAATTTCCAGCATATTTACAAGATTCTATGTTTCATAACGCTTTGTCACACATACTTTGTGACAAATCCATTACATCCATTACACTCTCTTGAATGTGTTTTGTGACTGACAGGCCGCAAGTATGACAGTTACAAAATCACTGATGTCTCTTCACTCCAAATTATATAGAAATTTCTCAGCCAACTATGGTTCATTAAATTTTCTTGTTTGATTTCCTACTGTGATGATTAAAGTTGCTGGTTATGGAATCCCACATCTAATATTTCTTTCTTTTTTTTTTTTTTTTTATCCTCTTCAGATCTAGCAAACTTTTACATCTAGCATCTGTTTCTCCTGTCACAACAGCATTTATTTTTACCCTTGTCATCTTTAAAAATAAAGTTCACAGCTATTCCATTTAATTCTTTCGTATTACATTTGTCTTCTAATTCATCTTAAAAGTTTTTCCAGAAGGGATTACAGAGACATTGGCTTCTGCGGATAATGAAATCAGTAAGCATTGATACCATTCAATATCCAGAATTCATGAAAGCATAATATAGTTCCCTCCATACTTTCTAGTTCTTTATCACACATACCACAGGACTACCAAAACAAAAACAAAAACAAAAACAAAAAAAAAAAAAAGAGGAAAAAATAAAGATGAAACAGCATTGTTCATATGGCAATATCATGCAATATTCCTAATTGGTATTAGAGCAATTCATTAGGAAAACTCAAGAATGAATGAACCACAGGCTTAGTTTAGTGCAAAGGACAGGATGGGAGGAGAAGGTGCTGTGACTGGACTAGGTCTTAGTTCCCAGTAGATCCAAAAGATGATAATCTTCTCACACTTTTCTGTTTCTTTCTATCATTAACTCCTTCTATTTGTCAAAAACACTTTAACACTGGAGTGTTAGGTATGAAGGTAGGAAGCAACTCACATTTTCCTGAGGATTTAATTTTTGCTCATCTTTACATGATACTTTTGCCCATATATCCTACTTCAAAACTTATTGAAATGACCATTTTCCAACTACTTCAGTAGATTCTGAGTCCATTAATCCTAAATTTAATGTCTCCATGTGAAGTCATTTCAAATCATATGTCAAGTCATAACTAAGAATAAGAAAAGACGTAATCACACTTTATAATGCTATAACTGTTCTGTAATCTCAGTTATTGCAGTTGATGTAACTATACTGTCTAATTACTAACGTTTCTTATAGCAATGAGGTTATGCCCACTGTTGAACAGCTTTTTAATATCTTTTTCTATAATTTTCTTACAAATCCATTATAATTGTAGTTATATAATACAGTATTTACCCTTTAATCACAGTCATTTATGTACAGAAGTTTGCAGTTATTCTGAAGCATTATTAATTACCTGGACCTGAATACATACATGCTACAGCAACGCATTCATAGCACCTGTCTTGACAGCCAGCAGTTCTGCATCAAGCAGAGCCAGCAACAAGCAACTCTGCTTTCCATAGCTAATGTATTTTACCACATCTTAACTTCAGATCTAGACAAATTCAATAGATTTCATTATAGAGAAAGGTTCTGTTCAGCAAGACAAAGGATAGCAGGTTTTGGCCATGCATGGATAGAAGCTGAATGCGTCCTTTGTTACACAAGCACCACTTACAGAGAGTAGTGGAACCAATGATTTCAGCTTGTCTTTAGAACTCAGAAACTTTCTGTGACCTTAGAAACAGACTACAGACATGCCAAAATGCTTTTAGTTACTAGAGCCAGCAGGCCTCTGATGGTTTCCATAATTCCTTTAGGAGCAAATATGCCAGTCCCAAGGAAAATTAGATCAGCTTACTGTTCCTTCTAAGAGACTTGTGCTCCCACTTACACTCTCCTGATATTTCAGTGATTCTTGTCAAAATTGCTTAATGCTGTTTTGCCACTTTGGAATATGATGGTCAGCGAAAAAGACTCAGCTGCTATGGTTACACACACCATTAAACCTACAAACATGTTCTGCAGCAGTGGGATCTGAAGGTCTGTGTGAGTGCTCAGGGCACTAAGTGATGTACAGGCAGAGCCAGGAGCTTCTGGGTAGAATTTGCAAAGATAACTTGAAATGACTGAACTCATTTAGAAGATATTTAGATTAGATGAAAACAATAGCTTATTTATAAACACAGAAATCTAAGTTAAAGTGTAAAAAGTTTCATTTGTAATTTTCAGGTCAGGTGAGCTATTCCAAGAACATCAGAAACTAAAGTGAAGTTTGGAGCTCCTGAAGACTTCGGGTAAGCTTACAAAGTTCATGTTAGACTTGACTAAACACCTACCATTTTCATTGTTTATCAGAAATGAGCCAAATCTCCAAAGGTTTTGAGATTCACCCACTGCTGATAGTTCTGCCAGCAGCTTGGTACTTTACAAAAAATCTATATTTAAGCCACAAGTCAAATGAAAACATTAAGGTATATGTAATTATAGCCTACAGTATGCTCTTTAAATACATATATTTTCTCATTTAAATGACAGTGAAAATTATTGGTGGAGTATCCATTTAAAGAAAAGTGGCATAATGTTCTGTTAAGCTGACTACGTTCACACAATGGAATCNAGGCAGGCATAGGTAACAGCTAAAGGATTCAAGAGCAGCAAGATGTGTGATACTTTCCATCTGACAGATGACATCCTGGCCAGCAGCATCCTACTGGGTGTCTTACTGGGGATGGTAAGCATGCTAACACTTAGCCTTGTACCAAATGTTAATGATTAGCTCTTTACAGTCTAGCTATCTTTTTTTACACACTAGCCAATTCATAACTGTTTTGCTTTTCTTTGGTCATCTATACTCTCTTTGCAGAGCCTGTCTCTTCGTACATGGTAAAAGTTGCCTGAAAAAAAGAGTCAGGGGATAGAGAAACAACCTGTAAAAACACGGTTCTGTACTGCTGCGTACTAACACAGAGTTATATAGTATTACGCAGAGTACATTTAAATCATTAAGGGTATTTTTATATTTCACGTTTCCTTCCCAGGAACTATTACGCTTAAGATGTGCTGCTTATAATGGGTTAGAAATCTATGGTTGCCTAACTGGAGACACATGCCAGCCTAACTCTGTAATACAAAGAGCAGGAAGTATCCCAGAGGAGTTGAGTGCTTGAAAAGAAAAATATTGAGACCAACACCGCTCTCTCACAAGCAAAACCTACACAGACATAGGAGAGAAAGAAGGTTATTGAGACACGTTCTTGCTTCAGTTTTGCTAGCATAGTAGGGAAGTGTCTAAGAAACAACCCTTCTCGTGAGGTGTGGGACTGCAAAATACTCCTAATGTTGACAACTGAAATATCTCTTACACTGCTTAAACATCATCTTCTACATTACTACGTGTAGAAGAATGATGGTATTTAAGGTGTGCATGAAGTGGCTCTGCATTTCTGAAATCTGGACATACAACATAGGAGCCAGAAATCCTGAAATACTAAGAGTTGTTGGCAGAAGGAAGGCAAACTTTTCAAATCTGCGAATGCCTAAAATTAAAAATCAGAACTTTTGTCATTATTGTGAAGTTTTATTTTGTTTTGCTCTATTGGCTAAGAAACAGCACAAAGCAATGCTATTAGTCTCAATGCATAGAAAGGTGTCTTGTGATTATTGACTGGTATAAAACTATCAGACTGTTCCCTCTCTTGATGGTAGTGACAGTAGCAATTCAATCTTTGTAAATATTCTGCCTCCCTCAGCTGTTTATTCTTGTATTTTTTTTTTTATATTACCCCTTTTGAGTATAACCCCTATTATCTGAAGTAGAAGATGTTGAATACTTTAGAAGCTGCATATTAATGTATCAGGCCTTTTATTTATAAGCTCCAGGCTTCTTCAGATTTTACTTTTACTCCTATACAAATGTGAACTTTTCAACTTGGATAGTTTTGCAAAGCATTAAAAAAAATAAAATAAAAGGATAAAATTTGCCAGAAGAAACATATATCTTAAGTCATTCACGTTCTGGCACATAAGTCCCTCAGTATAATGGTTATTTTATATTGTTCCCTTCATTTTCTTCTTCTTTTTGTTTCTACATTTGACTGATTATGTCCATGGAAACTAGCCCTAATTGTAGCTTTGCAGGCAGGCCATGTTTTCCATCATTGGCACATACTGATGTAACTCACTGGGGAGTAGCACAGGACCAAGCTGCTGTTTTCTGTTATGCTGCAAATCAGAACAAGATTGGTATTTCTGATTAATCATTTTTGCAAGTGGCCTACCAATTCCCTTCCAGATTATCATATAATAAATAAAAGCATCACCAAAAATAGTAGGCTCAGCAGTGACCAAAAAAAGGAGAAGAAAAAAAAAGAAAAAAAAAGAAAAGGAAAGAAAAAAAGTAAGCTGCTCTTCTTCTTTCAGCTTCCTTTGTAGAGAAGCTGGGAGACTATAGTCCACTGAATGAAACTACTGCAATTATTATTCCTTTAAAATAATAGCCACTGCAAAGTTACATCTTGATTGCCATTTAAAAATATCACTGAAATAAAGTCAGCACAGTTAAGCCAACAGAAAGAAAGAGCAGTATTTACCATTTGTCACTGAATCTTTTTCTCCATGGTCCCAAGGCAGAGGTAATTTTCAGTATCTCGACGGCAATGCTGAAAGAAAGGAACTGTGATTTGGAGCACTGGATAAAGTTTGGCTTGTGTTTAATTCATAATATCTAAAACATTTCTGATTAAGAATAACAAGCATTTTTCCAAAATGATTCTCAGCTTCTCTGGGTCTTAGTGTCAAAAAGGCCAAACTACTCAAGTAGTTTTTAGGTCCTAGCTTATTTCCAACAGACAGATAAATTATTTTTGACTTGTTCCTCCAAACTGTAGGAGCACAGTGTCATTTATATCTCATTCTTGAGTATCAGTGTTTCTTACAACGCAGGGATCTACTCCTAAGCCACAAAAATAACTCTCTTTTCAGTTTCATCAGTGGTGTGAAGACCACATTTCCAACTTTTGATTGCTATAGGACTTCACATCACATTGTGAATCCAGTTGCTGATTTATGTCTGTATTCTCTGATAATCATTCTGAAGAACAGTATTAGTGATAAATCCACAAGAATAATGAAACAGTAGAGGGGTCAAGCTTGGATGTGGCTTTGTCATTACTTACTCATCAGGCTCCAATGCCTACATGAATATATACTACAACTTAATAAGCCAATGTGTCTTTTTTTCCACTTAAGATTTTTTCATTCCTTTATTTTGTTGAGCTGAGAGATATTAAAGGACAATTATTATACTGCAAGCAACTACTAACAATACTATGTCACCAAAGAGAAAGCCAACCCAACCCCCCAAAAATCAGATTGAGAAATTCTGTAAGATTTTTACTGTACAGTAATTGCTTCAGGTTCAAAGAGCTCAAAATCCAAGTGGCCAAGTAAGAGTTACCAAGGATGACTGTTTAAATTTTGCTCTCATTAGATGAGTGATCTTTCAAAGGGATAAGATGCTCAAGTAGTATTAATCAGTATAAATTTCAGGTTCATTGGTGAGACCTTGCAACACTTCCCAGGGATGGGTTTTGGTTGCTTTTTTTTTTTNAAGAGGAAAAAATAAAGATGAAACAGCATTGTTCATATGGCAATATCATGCAATATTCCTAATTGGTATTAGAGCAATTCATTAGGAAAACTCAAGAATGAATGAACCACAGGCTTAGTTTAGTGCAAAGGACAGGATGGGAGGAGAAGGTGCTGTGACTGGACTAGGTCTTAGTTCCCAGTAGATCCAAAAGATGATAATCTTCTCACACTTTTCTGTTTCTTTCTATCATTAACTCCTTCTATTTGTCAAAAACACTTTAACACTGGAGTGTTAGGTATGAAGGTAGGAAGCAACTCACATTTTCCTGAGGATTTAATTTTTGCTCATCTTTACATGATACTTTTGCCCATATATCCTACTTCAAAACTTATTGAAATGACCATTTTCCAACTACTTCAGTAGATTCTGAGTCCATTAATCCTAAATTTAATGTCTCCATGTGAAGTCATTTCAAATCATATGTCAAGTCATAACTAAGAATAAGAAAAGACGTAATCACACTTTATAATGCTATAACTGTTCTGTAATCTCAGTTATTGCAGTTGATGTAACTATACTGTCTAATTACTAACGTTTCTTATAGCAATGAGGTTATGCCCACTGTTGAACAGCTTTTTAATATCTTTTTCTATAATTTTCTTACAAATCCATTATAATTGTAGTTATATAATACAGTATTTACCCTTTAATCACAGTCATTTATGTACAGAAGTTTGCAGTTATTCTGAAGCATTATTAATTACCTGGACCTGAATACATACATGCTACAGCAACGCATTCATAGCACCTGTCTTGACAGCCAGCAGTTCTGCATCAAGCAGAGCCAGCAACAAGCAACTCTGCTTTCCATAGCTAATGTATTTTACCACATCTTAACTTCAGATCTAGACAAATTCAATAGATTTCATTATAGAGAAAGGTTCTGTTCAGCAAGACAAAGGATAGCAGGTTTTGGCCATGCATGGATAGAAGCTGAATGCGTCCTTTGTTACACAAGCACCACTTACAGAGAGTAGTGGAACCAATGATTTCAGCTTGTCTTTAGAACTCAGAAACTTTCTGTGACCTTAGAAACAGACTACAGACATGCCAAAATGCTTTTAGTTACTAGAGCCAGCAGGCCTCTGATGGTTTCCATAATTCCTTTAGGAGCAAATATGCCAGTCCCAAGGAAAATTAGATCAGCTTACTGTTCCTTCTAAGAGACTTGTGCTCCCACTTACACTCTCCTGATATTTCAGTGATTCTTGTCAAAATTGCTTAATGCTGTTTTGCCACTTTGGAATATGATGGTCAGCGAAAAAGACTCAGCTGCTATGGTTACACACACCATTAAACCTACAAACATGTTCTGCAGCAGTGGGATCTGAAGGTCTGTGTGAGTGCTCAGGGCACTAAGTGATGTACAGGCAGAGCCAGGAGCTTCTGGGTAGAATTTGCAAAGATAACTTGAAATGACTGAACTCATTTAGAAGATATTTAGATTAGATGAAAACAATAGCTTATTTATAAACACAGAAATCTAAGTTAAAGTGTAAAAAGTTTCATTTGTAATTTTCAGGTCAGGTGAGCTATTCCAAGAACATCAGAAACTAAAGTGAAGTTTGGAGCTCCTGAAGACTTCGGGTAAGCTTACAAAGTTCATGTTAGACTTGACTAAACACCTACCATTTTCATTGTTTATCAGAAATGAGCCAAATCTCCAAAGGTTTTGAGATTCACCCACTGCTGATAGTTCTGCCAGCAGCTTGGTACTTTACAAAAAATCTATATTTAAGCCACAAGTCAAATGAAAACATTAAGGTATATGTAATTATAGCCTACAGTATGCTCTTTAAATACATATATTTTCTCATTTAAATGACAGTGAAAATTATTGGTGGAGTATCCATTTAAAGAAAAGTGGCATAATGTTCTGTTAAGCTGACTACGTTCACACAATGGAATCCTAACTTTAATTAGGCATGATAGCTGTGGTTGTCATGAACCTGCCCTCTTTCTCAAGTCATGAATTTACATTTTCTGAGCATTCTACCGGTGTCAAAGTTAAATTTACAGACTTGACATTTTCTACTGCTTTTAAATATCCCTGTGACTAGCACTTCAAACATTTTCCTAGTTGCATTGTTCCCTCCAGTTTCTGAAGTTAGAAATTATCTTCACTTTTGCAGTTCTGAAATAAAGCAAGCTATAATATGAGTAGAGGAATTAAAAAAAATGAGTGGTTATGACATGAAAACAACTTTTTAACTTTGGTGGGCTGATGAACTAAGATGAAGTCTAAATTAGAGCATCATCTGCAAAATGCTGTGCTTACTGCATAAAATTCTGGCAAACTTATTTATTACCTATTGCTAACAGTCTAGAGCAGTGAGAACTAAAATCAAACTCCAGACACCTATAGGGGGACAGCCTGCTTCACCGTGGGCCTCTCCTGGGCTGCAGGGAACTGCTGCTCTGTGCCTGGAGCACCCCCAGCCCTTCTCCTGTGCTGACTCTGGGAGCTGCAGGGACACTCCTCCCTTATCTCTCATCCCTCTCTCCCAGCTGCAGTTGCACAGCACTGTTTCCCTCCCTCCAATCTGCTCTCCCAGAGGCACACCCAGCTTTGCCCACAGCTCAGCTCTGCTCAGCGGTACATCCTTGTTGGTGCAGCTGGAGCTGCTCTGCTCTCATGGGGCACTGCTGGGTACTGCTCACAGAGCCACTCCTGCCGTAAGGCTTCATCATTGCTAGGATGCCGTGAGAGAGAAGGAACTAAGGTTATATTGCAAAAAGTGGAGACCTATTTTATGTACTAATCTTACTTTTCATTAACACTACTTACCCATGATGAACTGGAACTTGATAATAAATTTTGTCATGCTACAGTACTTTTTAATGTCAGTAATAGTATTTAATTGACATCAAAAGAACTGAGAACTCCATCTCATCTGGCACAGCAGTAGGGGAAGTTATCTTCTGCTGAGTCTCCCTATGATAAAAACAGCTGAAGTTACTGTGATGTGAGTTGTGTCACTGGGGAAGTTGCATCTGATAAACGTGACAATAGGATATATTCAGATGGCACAATCTGATGTAAAACCATTAAAACTTACAGATTAATACTGTGCTTTGGATTTATGGAATGTGGTATGAAATGCTCATGACTTCTCTGATCTATATAAATCTGAATAATTTAATTTTTATAAAGTGCCTAGTAAACCTTATTTATCACTTTCAAACACTACTAAAATTGAGTTGTTCTAGCAGTATTTTCCCGTTGCTATGTGCTTAAGAAACTTAAGAGGCAGTAGTCGTAACTTGTAATGCATAAGTTACCATGGTGATTGTTTTCTTAATGAACAGTGGATGAAATTGCTTCATAAAGCATACATACTTTTAGGCTGTAGACTTATGTTGCTGTGCAGCAATGACATTGTATGAATCAGTGTTTGCACTTAGTGGCGTACACATTTGGCATATTTCATCAGGCTGATGGTAGTAACTGGTCTATTGAGAATACCTTTTCATGGAGCGGATTCTTCCACTGTCAGATAGCAATGGTTGGAAAAGCTGGGTCCTGCCAACTTGTATTATATGCAGAGAGGCTGCATGCAGACTCCTGGACTGAAAACAATATTGCCATATTTGCATGATATTACACCAAAGCTAATAAACTTCCTCTCTCAAAAGAGTCACAGCAATCACAGAAATCTCAACATCTGTATTGCAGAAAAAAAAAGGAAAGAAATGCATGAGGCACCTAAGTGTTCATTCACTAAAGGGAACGTCACTTATGGGAAGAGCCAACCTGCATTATTTTTGTCTAAAGAGCCTGAAGACCTCACTGTCAACTTGGTAGCTCAATAGAAATCAGAACTCTACCATTGAGGACTGCTGTACATGTACCATGTACTTCTGGTTCTCTTGCTCACTTCCTAGTCCATGTTATAATTCCTGCTCTTGTATGCTCTGAAACCAGGCTCTGTGTTAGAAAGTCTGACACTGCACTTAGTGTAGGAGGGAAATATTATCCAGAAAGATTTTAAGGAAGGTTGTACAGTTCTGATGACAATGGATCATGTTCTCATGATAAGAGGTGTCCCAGAAGTGTCCCAGAGAACTGGGATGATCGCTTTCTGATTTTATAACCCTGTCTCTCACTGTACTTCTTTCAACCTCTGGTTTTTAATATGTCAATAGAAGATAACTCAGGCCCCATGTAAATACAAATGAAAATTACAGTTGAAAACTGCATTTATTTGTCAAAGACATCACAAAGGCAGGATTTGAACAGACATTATAGCTCTACTCAATTTTCTGGGTAAACATAGAAAGTAGTGATAGAATTGCATGTACAAATAGTGGCAAAGAAGTCAAATAATTTGAGATACAACTGAAAAAAGTAGGTATTAAGAAATATTACATAGGCAATATCTAGGCTTTTTTTTTGGCTAATAGACCATATCTGGAAAGTTTGACTCATTTCACCATTATTTGAAACAGGGGTACTGCAAAAAAATGGACAGAAAATTACTGAAATATAAAGAGGCAAGTATACTATTTTCACTTTAACATTAACATTACTTACATTCTAGACAATAGTAACTAGAAAAACAACATTTATCTCTTGTAGACTTTCAAGTGCTTTTCTATGCACTATGATTTGATAGGTTTCTTGAAGTTGTCAGATACTGGTGTTTTTCTGGATCCCTGACTACAGTTTCATGTCTTAAGCTACTGATAGTGTAGCCAATTAATCTAATGTATGCACCTCATGTAAAACACAAAAGAAAATGTTCACATCCCACTTTTCTTACTCAAACACATAATGCTTTTCCATTCTGCTTTTGCTTCTTTGATTCAACTCTACCTAGTTTTCACAGAAATCCTACTGTTTTTGAAATATGGGCATATTTTGAAAGGATTAGATACTCTAATATAAATAGTCTGTAAGGGCTAGAATGAAACTAAATTAAGAAAGAAATTTGCCAGCATTTTCCCCTGTACAAAATAAATAACCATAACCATATTTTTCTCTCATTCTAAATAAAAAATATAATAAATTCTACCAAAATAAATAGCATCATCAAGTATTTAAAGTATTCCACTTATCAGCTGTGAAAGATGTAACTCTCATGTAGTAGAAATAAGGAGTTGTCTTCTTTTAGGAGGATGGGTTTCCTGTTGGATACCAATTGTTCAAGACCCAGCAATGCCCCCTTACAGTGAAGAAGGCCCTAAATGACCCTGCTCTGAGGAGGGAATCAGACCTAATTACTTCCAGAAGTACCTACCTGAATGCTGTTCTGTGATTGTGTGGATGGAAATGCTTTCTTCTCTGAGAAGGGGACTTGCAGAGGACTTCTCATATAAACAAAATACACAAGGTAGTTGAAAGTGGGTAGAAAAACTGAAATCCGAAACACTGTACTCTTACTTCAATCTGTAATATTGTCTTCACAGTACTGTCTACTAACATGAATACAGAGTGTTTACAGTCTGGATCGTGTTCTCTGTCTTCCTCGGGGAAATACTAGCTTTCCATTCCACTTTCCCTTGCTTCTGCCACATGGCAAAGTTAGCACACTTGATACTCTTACAGTCTGCACAGTAAAATCACTTAGACTTCTTTGATGGGAATTGTGTAGCCTTGTGTGCATTAGAAATATCTCAGATTTCCCAATGTCCTTTCACCATAATGGAGTTTAATATTTCTTCCCAAAATAGCTTATTTACTAAATTTCTTACTTCCTGCAAATGTGGTTTCCTTAATTTTTATAACCTTGTCTTGATGTACTGCTAAAAACAAACTTCATTCTTGAACTATTTTAAGCAGAAAACATATTGGCCTGTAATGCTCTAATCAAGTTAAATAGAAGATCAAGTTAAGCAGCGATCAAATCTGCTGGCCCTCTGATTTTTGTAACCAGATTAAATTTTGGATATCTACTCAGGGAATTATCCTCCAGCCAAAGGTGTGGAGGAAGAGGCAGGAGGGAGTACTCTGGGAAGTGTACATAGTGCTGTCTCCTTTCAAGGTTTATTGTGAGCTGTCATTTCACAGAATCACAGACTGGTTTGAGTTGGAAGGTGCCTTGAAGATCACTTAGTTCCAAACCCATTGCCATAGGGCAGAGATACTTCCCACTAGATCAGACTGCCTGTGGTCTTGAACACCTCCAGAAATGGGGCATCCAGTTTCCCTGAGTAAACCTCACCACTCTTGCAGTGAATAATTTTTTCCTTGTATCTAATCTAAATCTATCCTCTTTTACTTTGAAGCCATTACCGCATCACTACATGTGTTCTCCAGCTTTCTGATAGGCCTCCTTTAGCTATTACAAACTTGCTATATATATTTATATATATTTATATATATCCCAAGAGCCTTCTCTTTCCAAGCTAAACAAGCTCTGATCCCTCAGACTTTCTTCATAGAAGAGGTGCTCCAGCTCACTGATCATCTTTGTGGCCCTCGTCTGGACCCTCTCTAACAGTTCCATGTCCTTCTTGTGCTGGCAGCCTCAAAGACAAACACAGTGCTGCAGGTGGGGCCTCACAAGAGTGGAGTAGAGAAGGAGAATCACCACCCCTGACTGTGGGAATACAAGAAAAACTGTTCAGAGCAGCAGCTGTGGAGCAAGGTAAACAGCATGAGAACCAAGGACACCTCTAGAAGAAGAACGAATGTCTCACGGCTCTGACTGGATAGGTGCCTACATGAACAGTTGAAGAGTGTTTTGTAGAATGCTCTGTTGACATGTAAAGGTGGATGGGAAAGTTATAGGGGCGAATGGGAAAGCTGGAAAAAGAAAACCTGTGAAGGTATATAAGTGATGTGAGAACTTATAATAAATGATTTGGATCGTTCACATGTGAGTCCATGCATCAGACGCTGCACCTGACTTGACCACACTTTTTTTCATGCAGCCCAGGATATGGTTGGCCTTCTAGGCTGCAAGTACACATTACTGGTTCACGCTGAGGTTCTCATCAACCAACACCCCAAAGTCCTTATCTGCTTTCAAGGTTAAAAAAAAACTTGAATGTAGAAGCTTGTGTGCTCCATATTCAGCTGCTGTACCTAAGGCTCAGTCAGGGAGACAAGATGGATATAGTACAAAATGGTCTTTACTTCCACAAGAAAATGACAGTGTACATTTTTCTTCACACAGCTCCTGAAGTTCCTACTGAAAACTGTGCACTGAGCATGATTTTCCTCATGCTTTGAGCACCACATTATCTTATGCACACAGGATCTCTCAAATACTCCTTTATTACCTTGCTGACAGAAAAATATTTATTTCTCAAACACTTTCTGTGAATGAAGAAGTATCCCAAGTTGTGTCTTGTGTTCTTTTCATTAGTTTATATCTCTAAAATTAGATGTTCAGAATGTCCCAAGACAAGCTACTACTAGTAAACAAATGTTTCAGTTAGGTGTAAATTGTGGCCCATTAGAGGAAATTTACATTGTGTGTGTTGTTTTAAAAAATAAAAATTAAAAGGAGGTGGGAAGACAGGGTAGTTTCTTAAAAAAAAAAAAAAAAAAAAAGTAAGGAGTAGGAGGGCAGTGAGAGAGTATATAGGTTATAATAATAATTTATATCATTGTTGGAATCTGGTGATTGCTTTCTTAAGGGAAATAAGCAATTAGTCTGCTAAACATTTTGGTTCCAAAAAGAATAAATGTGAACATTTCTATAATATACATCTGGTCAATGAAGAGAAAAAAAAAAAAAGAAGAAATAAAAGCCAACATTTAATATTTTTAAGCTTCATGTTCTTATAAAAATTGCTTCATGAATTTGGAGGCATCTTTTTCTTACACAGCAAGCACTTGAGATTAACAAAGTTCAATTCCAAGAAACGAGTAAATGAAAAAAATAATTTTGAAATGGGATATTGGGAAACCAATTAGGTCATATCTCTATGGATTTTTTCTTTCTACAAATTGAGATTGATTGAATTGAGATTGAATCACAGGGAGGCATACTGAACAATGCTGCAGCATGAAGCATGCCGTGTGCACTGTGCTTCCTGGTATGCTTACATTACCTGCATGGACAGTTAAATTAACCAGTGAATTTTCTCTACCAGATCTGATTTCTTACAGCATTCCAGTCTTCCATATAGACCAGTACACACACAATTCATTAAAATTGTTCATCCTTAAGGTATGGACAAAATCAAACTGCAAGACTTTAATTTTCATATGTTTTCTTTTATTACACATATTTAGATTGCATATCATTAAGAATCTCATTGTCTGCACATCTTTTTGATCTTTCACTCAATGCAGGTATGTTTGGTCTATACATTAGTGCAGTACTACATCAAAACTAAATAATACAACATACTATAATACTAGTATTGGAATAAAAACCACTGAAATATTATAAATTCCTGTAATTTTTTTATTTGCACATTTTTGACAGAAGAAATGTATAATTCCAATATAATGTAAAAATTTGCTTGGACCATATGAGCACGTGATCATTAGCAGCCTATCAGGTAACAACACACTGTAGTATTCACTTGTTCTTTTTGCCAAATGTCTAATTATCAGTCCATGAGCATTATTGTAGATTTTTCATATGCTTTCAGACTAATTCCTATAGATATTCAAAAACCTGCAGGAAATATCTGTCTTAAGAATTTGGAAATCTGTCTTTTAAAGGAAAAATATAATTTCTATTTTCAGAGCTTATAGGCATCCCATGTCTGCTGGTACTCTGAGCTTGTTCCTGAGAGTAACCTCTTATTTCATAAACATCTTTTGCCTTAAAAGTAGGAAAGTGGAATTTTCATATAAATCCAAGAGCTCTATTATCAAAGGAGTCTTAACCTTCACTTTGAAATTGGTTTATGATAAAAAATCTTTTCTACAAGTAGCTAAAGATTTTCTTCCTCTGAAAGAAAATTAGTTTTTCAATAGTAGCAAGGTGGTTAATTGGGAAGATTACTGAAAATTCTCAGTCTACTTGTGAACTCTGTGATCTTTCACAATAAACATTCATAGTCTAGGAACCAAACAAAGAAAATATGAAAATTGCCTATAAAGGAGTTAGGGAAATTTGCATCCTGTGATCAAGAAACAAACCCAAAGAGGAGCTATAAGAAAGAAGAGGACAGACTCTTTAGCAGGATCTGTTGTGACAGGACAAGAGGAAATGGTTTCACACAAAAAGAGTGTAGTTTTAGGCTGGATATAAAGAAAATGTTTTTTTGTTAATGATAGTGAAGCACTGGAACAGGTTGCACAGAGAAGTGGTGGATGTCCCGTTCCTGGCTATGTTCAAAGTCAGGCTGGACAGGGCTCTGAGCACCCTGGTCTAGTTGTAGGTGCCCCTGGTCATTGCAGGGAGGATTGGACTAGATGACCTTTAAGGGTCCCTTCCAACTGAAACGATTCTATGACTCTATGAAAAGGGGGGTATACAAAGTGGTTTATGAGCGAATATCATTTTTAATACAGCTGCAACTGAGCTGACATAAGGAAGCAGACTGTGTATGGTATTGAACTGCTAACTGTGAACACCTACAATTTATGTTGTCAAGTTACCTTGATTTTTGTCCCTAGACCGTTCCCTCAATGTAGGCATCTAATTCTAGGGACACTCCGGGACGTACAAGACTTCTAGAAACATGACTCAGGAACTATGCCTTGCTGGAATGGCATCATAGAGCTGGGAGAGATACAGTAAGATATTTCAAGTGGCACTACATGTCTATGCATAAACAGCTGAATCAAACCTTTTTAACAGTATCATATGTAACATTTTGAACAGGTTTGTTCAGTTATGACAAGAAAGCAGATCTCCAGGTCACAGGAACTCAGATATACAAATTTAAGTGTCTAAGAATTAGACACTAAGAATTAGAAGAGTTAGAGAGTACTGACTAGGTAGCAGAGGTGATCCTTGCAAACTTCCTTACTTATGAGAACCTGTTCTTCAATCCTCCTCTGTCTGATTATGGGAAATTTTGAGCAAATCAGTAAGACTGTCATTATTACCACAATTTATTTTTTTTTAAATATGTTTAAGATATCTTTTTTCTACAAGATTATATTTAAGAAAAAATATTTATCAATAGACTGATTTTTTTTTTTTTTAAACTACAATGTTGCTCCAAGCAACAAAAAAAGACTAATTAGTAAGCCTGTCCTTTTTTTTTTTCTTTTTTTTTTTCTTTTGGAACTAAGGTTTTTTTTTAATGTGTGTAAATTCAGTTCTATATGTACAAATGAGGGTAAGCTTGGATTGGATACAATTTTACACTTTGTTGAAAAATTAATTTTTTCATTGAGGGCTATTACCAACAAAATATTTTTTATCTATTTCGAATTAAAACTTGTAATGTTTCATTAAGTAATGCTTTCACCGATACCTGTTTAAAGTATATCTTTCTGATGCTGTGTTTCCTGATAGCAGCAGATGTGAGGTTGTGTGGAAACAGTGATAGGGCTCATTTATTTAAATAAACTACTGTGAAAGTTTGAGGATTATTCTGCCTTTAGCAATTATTGGGAATTCTGGGATAGTAGTACTATTTAGATTTAACTAATTAATCTTCATGTCTTTCATTAATCCCAACTCATTTTATATCTAAACAAGCATTGAGCTCTTTTCCTTAGATTCAAGAAACCTGAGTGTTGCCTTTTGGGCCTGAAGAGCAGATGCAGAACACCAGCTGTGCAGTGTGCAGTGGTTTAACCAGCTCCAGGTTTTGAATGTCAATGGTGCTAGAGCTGTACTGAAGAACACCAGGCAAAGTGGCCCGTCTGTAATTGGAGTACTTTTGAAACTTACTTACTTTTGAAAATCACCGAAGAGGGGGGACTAGGAAAAGAGCAGCTTAATCCCACTGATATAGTGTCATTAAATCCCATTCTTTCAAGGATTTAAAAAGATAATCCCAGGCAACTCTGTCGAAGGCTTTCTTAGCACCTACTGATAACGCTACCAGAATTTCCTTCCAGTGCTGTGATGCTGCAATTGTATTTCAGTTTAGCCTCTTGCTTGCTTGAATTTATGGAAAACTGTTTGTAAAAATCACACCATTCCCTCACCCTCTCAATATATCACAGATGCAAAAGTACACTTGAGGGTATATGTTCTAGAGAGACTAAACTGTTACACTTGACACATTTAGCTTCTTGGTGAGTGCTTTGTTTAAATTAAAAATAGCACTTTGCTGAAGATGATGAAGCAGACTGCTACATTGAAAGAAAGTATTAATCACAAACATTACAGTGATTTTCTCTTTACTAGCATTGTTTCATTAATAGCCTCAGGTCCAAGTCCAGATAGCTGCCCTATTTATGTAGACCAATGCATATTAAAATACTAATGAATTAAAATATATAACATATATTTTATATATATATATAACATTTCCTATACATCAACACGTAATAGAACACTTCTCCAGACAGTCTGCCTCTTGCTTTATTGTTTGGATTATAAGACTTCTTTTGGAGGACTGGTGTTCATTTTATTGGTATAGCAAGGAAAGACTCACTGGCCATTAGCAAGGACAGACTGCTCCCAGGTTCCCTGTTGTGTCTTTTTGGTTCCATTGGTGTGAGAGGGCTCTGCCTTTGCACAAACATCTGTGGCACCACCATGCATTGTGCATGCTGTTGTATGGGAGGGATCAGTGCTACTGTGGAAGGTAAGAATATTTTGTATACGGTGCAAGAAAAGATCCAGCCCACAGTATTACAAAATGCTAAATAATGTTTTTATGATTTTTTTTTCTGTATTTCACAGTAATGATTATTAAGCACTGTCTTCCACTGCCATGTTTTGTAGGGAATACACAAACTGATCCACAGAGCATTGTTTCTGTGTTTACTTTAAATGGTTATAAATTATTGTAAATCCTACTCACACCTGAGGTTTGTAAACCAGATTTTCTACATTTCCTTTACTGTTTCTAAGTCATTTTTAATGGTTTTACAAAAAAGTCTATCTTACCTCTGCTAATGTGGCTATACTGCTCAACTCCAGAGCCGTGGTGACAAAGTAGCCCTGATTGCGGAGGATAGATTTGAGTGACGCTTCATTATGGTGCTGGTTACAGGCAGAATTTGGAGTCCTAGGGCTGCAGAAGGGTAAATTCTTCCATTTCAATATAATAATAATAATAATAATAATAATAATATAAGGTGTTCTTTTTTCATTTGAAAAGTAGAAAATCTATCAAGTATTTCATATAAAGCTATATCGAAAGCCCCATGAAGTTAGCTAGTAAATTCCAGGAGAGTTTCCTTGTGAGATTTCTGTGCTTTGATTCTGTTTGAGACATAAATCTTATCAGAATTGTTCCTTCTCTCACAGGAGAATGGAATGTTTCCAGTTAAGTGTGAAACCATAAACCTGCAGGTCAGACAAATGCTGCAATTCTAAGGAACTTTTCCTACCCCTAAAACCTCTGGGAAAAAAAATAAAAGCAATAAAATCCTGCTTAAGTAGGAAGTGTGGGAATGTTTCTCTAATGCCTGGAAAGTTTGACTTTTCTCCTTTAGATGAAAACACAAGTAGTATTCCTCCTTCCTTGAAAAACAAGGAAACTGAAAGCTCAGACAAAAGTGTGTAATCTCTGTCTCTTTTTTTTTTTAGTTCATACTCTTGTTGTAGCTTTTATAGTTAAGATGCATAAATGACTTCATATCTCTGTTTCTTGATTTTCCAGGTTTTAAACATCTTAGAGATTAAGTCTTCTTAGCCACATTTTAGTTTGAGATCCAGAGAGCAAAACCCTAAGAGTCTGAGTACTTCACTGTTGCAAAATCATCTTCCTCCCAGAGTATACCTGTTTCAGTCTGGAGAAGGAACAGCTGGTGAATTTGAACTAGAGATCTTTCAATAGTAATGTAGATGTAGACAGAGATGTAGATGTAGACAATGCATATGTGTATGTATGTATATGTACATGATGCAGACGCATATATGTTTGTCTGTCTATTCACCTTTTATCTGTTCCTATTTTCTAATGCTAGTATCATAGAATCATAGAATGGCCTGGGTTGAAAAGGACCACAGTGATCATCTAGTTTCAACCCCCCCTGCTATGTGTGGGGTCACCAACCACTAGACCAGGCTGCCCAGAGCCACATCCAGCCTGGCCTTGAACGTCTTCAGGGAGGGAGCATTTGCAACCTCACTGGGCAACTGTACCAGTGTCTCACCATCCTCACAGTAAAGAATTTCTTCCTAATGTGTAAATCTTCCCTCTTCCAGTTTAAAGCCATTTCCCCTCGTCTTGTCGCTACAAGCTGTTATAAAAATTCCCTCCTCAGTTTTCCAGTAGACCCCCTTCAGGTACTAGAAGGCCACTATAAGGTCCCCCCCCGAAGCCTTCTCTTCTCTAGGCTGAAGAGCCCCAGATGACTGTCTCTCTCTGTTCTGCTCTCATGAGGCCCCATCTGGAGTACTGCATTCAAGTCTAGGGCTCCCAGATCAGGAAAAATGTGAAGCTGTTGGAGTGGGTCTAGAGGAGGGCAACAAAGACGATCAGAGGGCTGTAGAATCTCTCCTATGATGAAATGCTGAGGGAGCTGGCCTTGTTCAGCCTGGAGAAGGCTGCAGGGGGACCTCATTGCAGCTGTCTGAGACTTAAAGAGAGTTTATAAGCAGGAGGGAAAACAGCTTTTTACATGGGTAGATAGTGACAGGACAAGGGACAATGGTTTTAAACTAAAACAGGGAAGATTTAGTTTGGATGTCAAAGGGAAGTTTTTCACCAAGAGGGTGGTGAGGTGCTGGCACAGGCTGCTCAGGGAAGTTGTGGATGCCCCACTGATGGAGGTTTCCAAGGCCAGGCTGGAAGATGCCCTGGGCAACCTAATCTAATGCCTCATTTAGAGGTTGGCATTCCTGTCTGAGGCAGGGGGGTTGGAACTAGATGGTCTTTGAGGTCTCTTCCAACCCAAACCATTCTGTGATTCTGTAATTCTATGATTCTATAATTCTATGATGTATAATGTAACTTTATTCAAATATCCAGTAAACTTTTGTCCAGAAATGAGCAATAAATTGTGTTTTTAAGCTGTCTGAAACTCGGAATTTCTTTTCTACAGTAAGTCTCTACAAATTTAGAACAGTAATAACAAAGAACAAGCCTCCTGGAGGTATTGAGTGGGTGGGAGTTAGAGAGACAAGGTTGAGTCAGTGTCAGAATGTCATTGTCAAAATGTCATTTCATAAATCAGTCTTGTCTGTGCCAGACTGTAGATAGTGTTCTTCATGCTAGTTAATGAAATAGTAAGGAATTTCAAAATGACAGCTGAAAAATCTAAACACTGTGTTCCAAAACTATCCAAATGTTCTTAGTTCTTCAGCTGTTTCTTCTGATCCAATTTTGTAAAAGTCAATATACTGTTTCAAAAATGTTGATGGTGAAGAAATCTCATTTTGGATGATAAATACTTGGAAAACATGAAAATTTATGAATTGGGTTTACTGTGACTGCATTGGACATAACTACCGATCTTTGATCTCTAAGGTCCTCAGTATCTATAGAAATTGGAGTCCCTCCTGGTATCCTGCACCAATTGCTTTTGATTCTAAGGACTTGCTACTGATGGATGCATCATTTTTCCACATATAGAGCTGCCCTGACAGTGTATCTTTGCTCTCATCTATATCTCCTATATCAATTTGAGAATGGAGAAAGTGACATTTTGCCACTACAGTGAATTTCTTACATCTAGAGATCTGTACTGGATTTAGTACATATACAGAGTCCTATGGCTGATTAATCAAAGATTTTGGATGAAGCAAAACAACCTGTAGAAGCATGGAATTACTCTTCAGTAACATTTTGTAAATCAAATAACACTCTTCTGAACTTCTGAATCTTGCTGTTGTTGTTTGCTGATTTTTTTATTAGTCACAAAAACTCTTAGAGCACAATGGTTAGTATTGAAAGATCCATAAAAATTGTGTTCTGCTGATCATATACATATCAAGGGATCTACACAAGACAATGAAATATGCTTGTTCTTACTAATAAATTAGATCTATAACGGCAAACTATAAACACACAGCAGTAAAATTCTATACAAAATTAATCTATGAAACTAAATCAATAAATAAATGCTATAACATTTTATTTTACATATTATACCATGTGTTATTTTGCTTCTTTCTCCTGAGTGGAGATATTCTCAGCTTTTAAAAGAAGATTGTGTTTATAAGCAAGATATATATTTAACAGCTCTTGTGTTGCTAATGAAAAGTAAGTTAATATAAACTAAATGAATCGAAAAAGTATAAGTTATACCTATGATTTTCTCTTTTGTTATTTATATTATTCTTATAAATTCTAGAGTAAATAATAATGTCTATTTTATTGTTATGAATAATTGGACTCCAATTCTCTTTCTGAATTTTTACTCATCCCAAACAAAAAATAAACTGTAAGAGAGAAAATACTACAGTGTTTCCCGAATTTCATTTGGATCTTTCAATGTGGGTTGAATGAAAGAAACGGAGGCAGCCTTCAATATACGAACAGAGGTCAGAAGAGATAAAAGTTTGTGCTATCTTTATCACGTAATAGGAAGATGTGACACAAATAGCAAGGCTCTTCAAAGGTTGCAGTGTTTCTTTTTCAGAGCTATCTTCTAATCACTACGCTTGACTTAAAAATAAGGAAAAACAATTTGCACTCCCAATTATTTCAAAGCTCTTTTTTGTCCCATATTTGTTATGACTGTAAAAACAAAATAAAATCAAAAATGAAAAAACAAACAAAACCAAAACAAAATAAATGTATTATAGATTTTTGAGAGTGCAGTGCAGATTTTTGAATGTCACAGATATTTAGGAGCAGATGGACATGCTTATGAGGATGTTTTTCAGCTTTATCTTCTTTAGAAATTATAGTTGCTTGGTATCAAGTATCCTGGGCTTCTGTATACTTCCTGTTTGTGTACTGTTTGGAGGAGATAGCTGTGCATGTCTCTCGTTCCTCAGAGCAATGCAACCTTGTTTATATGATCCGTATTTAATTTTTTGCTTTATTTTCCGGAAAGAAATAGCCTTCAGAATCAAACGTGTGTATCTGTTCTCCTCAGAAATTTTCAGTGTGATGTAGCTATTCAAGATAAACTTTGCACTAGTTAAATGGGAAAGGAATTAAAAAACTGCTAAAAAAAATCATGGAGGTTTGTGGCCAAATAGAGAAGCAAAATCTTAATATGACTCCCATAGATGTTAGTAAATTTGTTATTTTCCAGATACAAATTCATTTTCATTTGTTTGTTGCTCATAGAACTACTTATAATTAAACCAGTTCATCCTTTTGCTCTCTACTATATAGCACCAAATTCTTCTCAGAGAACAAAAGCCAGTAGATAGCATTTTTCTACTATAGGTAGCCGTAAGGAATTTTAGATTTAACTCTTTAAGATGTATACAATCAGTACAACACATTTTTCATTGAAGTTTTCACAGTTCATGGTCATTCTCAATATGTTAAAATCTAAAGCAAAGAATTCAGCTTTTGTAAATTCAGTGCTGTCACTTGCATGTACCTGAGAGGACCCTGTACTGCATGTTGGTCTGCTACGTGTAGAAACACTTAGATAGAAAATTCATCCTGGTGCACTCTATCCAATGCCAGGAGAAGCACAGGTGCAAAACCAGGACAAGAACTATGTTCTAGAAAGGGAAAATGCATGGACACCCATAGGGTTGAACTGTGCTTTGAGTTTTTCTCAAATTCTACTTTTCAACCTAAAATAAATGAAGTATCAGCCTGTCGTTCTTGGTAAAAAATAATATGACTTTTTCTTCCTTTTACTACATTTTAAAGCAGCTATACTGCTATGCAATTTAAATAATTAGTCTGATGCAAGCAGGGCTTTCATGCTTTCAACTTTTGTAAGGAGATATATTTTCCGAATTACTGAAACGTTTAAACACTTATGAAAAAAGAGCAGTCAGCCATTACTAGGTCTGCAGTTCATGATTTTCAGAAATACGGTATTGATTAGATTAGTGGTTACATTTCATGTGCCAAGACATGTACTTGACAAATGAGTCTAGATGTAATGCCCATGTCGGACAAGGGAATTATGCTTATTAGTTACACACAGAGAAATATGTAAGATATAGGTAATAAAGCTATAAGCAATTATTTACCAACTGACCATATGTGAATTCAAGTGAGTAGATACTATTTCAGATGAATATAACATTTACTGTTTTCTAGAAAATATTTTCATATCCAGATTTACGTATTCCTTTGTTTATTGCTCTTTTGTTTTCTTATTTTTTTTTGCCATAGACACATTTTAACAGATGAATTTCGGACTTTTAGAACTGCAGTTCAGTGATTAGAGAGAAATGGAATAATGGTAAACCACACCAAACCACTTGCTGGCCCAAAAGCTCCTAATGTATTTTAGGAAAGCAACCAGCCCCCAGAATCTTACCTCCATCTTGAAGGATTCTGGGTTACAATGGCAGGAAAGACCCCAACGAACCCATTACACACAATTCCGAACCCAATCCTGTAGAGGAATCCTCAGCCCAGAGGTCAAGGTATGATCATTCACATAAGCCAAAGGGAGAGTGTTCCCATCACCCCATAGTATGGGGGGCTTGCTGATAGGGATAGGGTTCATTATGTGGGCAGGGAAGGGCACTTGGGGATATAATGGGAATTCTTACAGGATGTTGCAAGAAGGAACCAAAGACTGGGAAGAGGAGGTATCAAGGTGGCTGGGAGAGAAACAAGGAGGAATGAGATACAGGGGCCAGATGCACACAAGCCAGGACAGGTCAGTGTACCTGCTTGACTGCGCACTGGACTATCTGTGGGAGGTGGTGAGTGACTGGCTTGTGGCTGGCTTTGTTTGACTGCATTGCTCTTTTTTTACTCTTTCTTTCACTTATTTTTGCTCCATACTATGAGAAGCAGTGAATGAGCAGCTGTAAGATTGCCTTGCTCCTGGTTGGGGAAATACTTGACCTAAGCAGGAATACAGATTTTTAGTAAATTAATTCTGTTTTATTATAATTTTAACAAACCAGTAAACCTTGTTTCCTGTCATTCATGGGGATCAAGTTCACAACCACTGCCTCATGACAGATGTGTTATGGATAATATTCCCTGTCTGTGGCAAGAACACATCCGCCATACTAATGCCATGCTCTCCTATGTGTGAGGGGCACCCAACATAGGAAAGATGAACTTTTGGAGAGGGTCCAGAAGAGGGCCATGAAGATTATCAGAGCACCTCCCCTATGAAGACAGGCTGAAGGAGCTGGGCTTGTTTGGCCTGGAGAACAGAAGGCTGCAAGGAGACCTCATGGTGGCCTTTCCAGTGTTTAAAGGGAGATTATAAACAGGAAGGAAATAAACTTTTTACATAGGTAGATAGTGATAGAACAAGGGGAAAAAGCTTTAAGCTAAAGAAGAGAAGATTTAAGATTAGATATCAGGGGGAAGTTTCTCACTGAAAGGGTGGTGAGGTGCAGGCACAGGTTGCCCAGAGAGTTTGTGGATCCCACATCCCTGGAAGTGTTCAAGGCCAGGTGGGATGAGGCCCTGGGCAACCTGATCTAGGGCCTCATTTAGTGATTTACAATCCTGTCTGTGGCAGGGGAGTTGTTACTAGATTATCCTTGAGGTCCCTTCCAAACTAAGCCATTCTATGATTCAGTGATTCTATTATTCTATGGAATAACAACAACAACAACAACAAACACCAGCTTGATAGGAAGATCAGGTTCCATATGTAACTCTTAAATATGCATGATTTTGGTGACTACAGTGAAATAGTCCCTTTGGGTTCTCTTTATAGTCAAATATAGAGAAAACTAAACAAACCAAGCAAAAAACCCCCAGGAAAACAACCATAACAACAACATAAACAGCCAATGAAACATGAAAACTTTTGTGTGCTCTTAGCTTGATGCATAGTAAACCATAGACAAAATGGATTGCACCATACATCTGTCTATCAGCTACAAAAGAAACATAGAACGACTCAGGTGAAGACTAAAATTAGACTTGATGAATCCCATCCTCATTTTTTACAGGGAATCTGCACGTGGGGAATGCACACATTTTTCACTTCAAATTGAAGTACCAGAATTAGGTTGATTACAATTTCCACTCCACAAAATTATTTTGAATTTCTTTTCTCTTTCTTACTTAGATACTAGTACAAATGTTTGAATTTTTTGTCCTCTAAAAGTTGAATTTCACATAGTACTGTTAATTATAACTTCATTCTTGTACAGCATCCTAATTTTTTGAGGCTACATATAGACTGCATTGTCTCCTGCGACTTCCCACTTGGACTGTGGCATACTCTGGACCACAGGGTACCACTCTATAAAAGTTATCCATCATCTCAAACTAAAAGAGCAAAAATAAACATTTAAAGACTGTTGTTTAAATGAACCAATCTGTAGAACTTTAGGATTTCTTTGATCAGTAATATCATACATTTCTCCCTTCATAAGAAATAAGCAATCCTCCTGACTCCAGCCTCTGAGCATCACAATATCCTTGTGAAATATATTTTTTTATAAAAGTCTTTATGCTGTTAAATTTGAACCTACTTATATTTAAAAGGCACTCCGAAACCTCAGTGCTCTAGTAATTAGAAACATTTTCTTATTTCTCATCTTAACTTTCTTGATAGCTCATACTTATTAGCTCTTCCAGCGATGAGAGTGTCAGAGCTTTTTCCCTATGCCCAGAGACAATCTGTGAACTGCTTCTAAAGAAGCTGTTTCTAAAGAAGCTGGAGTTAGAGAAAACCCTGTTTATATCATGTGCGTATAATAATATCTGTGTTACCATCAGAAGTTCCAAAATAAATGTTCAGATGTCTACAAACTGGAAAAAGTCGAAAAACATTGGATCAGCTCAAAAATAATTCTAATTATGTGTTCCACAAGTGTTTTTGCAGACAACACTTAAGTATCCTTTAGGAATTTATCTGGCTTGACAAAATCTTGAAACTTTTGTAAAACAGGAAGTCCAAGAACCTGATCCCTCTATTTCTGTGGTGGGCTGGTTAAGTCCACAGACATACACCAGCCCTTCATATCCTAAGGGCCAAGCATTGCATGTAAGATATAAAATTATTAGCATCTGTGGCAGAGGTGGTGTTGGGGATCATTTCAAATTGCCTGAAATAATGCAAAGATTGTATTGCCATTTACTAGGAAAATATTATTGTGGCATGAAAATAATTTTTCTATGCCTTGCTGAATGGCACATACAGGAGTAGTCAAAGATACAAAACTGAATTGGGTAATAAGACTAGAAAAAACAGTATCAGAGAGAATTTATGCTGTTGTCTTTGTACTATGTTATGGAAACAGACCCTGGAGTAAATTCTTCCCAGAGCCAGAATGGGTCTATCCTGTAGAAAGAGTGGTCCAGAACAGATCCAGACAGCAAGTTGACAGTTAAGTAGTGTGGAGAGCTGAGTTTGGCACTTAAACTCATTTCTGACTCTGTTACAGCTAGCAATGCAGCTAAGTCTTGAGTGACTAGAATATGCAATAGTCTAGATGAGATCTTGACTGGCACCTCAGTACAGAAAGGACATTGAGGTGCTGGAGCAGGCCCAAAGAAGGGCAACAAGGCTTGTGAAGGGCTTGAAGAACATGCCCTACGAGGAGCGATTGAAGGAACTGGGACTGTTTAGTCTGGGGAAGAAGAGGCTGAGGGGAGACCTTATTGCTCTCTTCCAGTATCTAAAAGGTGCTTACAGCAAGAGTGGGGTTGGTCTCTTCTCATTGGTGACAGGTGATAGGATAAGGGGAAATTGCCTTAAGTTGCACCAGGGGAGGTTTATGTTGGATATCAGGAAAAACTTCTTTATTGAAAGGGTTGTTAAGCACTGGAATAGGCTCCCCAGGAAGGTGGTTGAGTCACCATCTCTGGATGTGTTTAAAAACTGCTTGGATGTGGTGCTCAAAGACATGACTTAGTGGAGGGTTGTTAGAGTTAGGGTAGTATGGTTAGGTTGTGGTTGGACTTGATGATGTTTAAGGTCTTTTCCAACCTGAACAATTCTATGATTCTATGATTCTATGATTGCTGATTCATTTCTATAGTTTGGAAAAAGATGGTGATACTGGCAGAATCAAGGATTAGTCTTCATAATACTTTGTGATGCTTTTGGCTCCCTATCACCCTCCAAGTGACTTAAAATTTGAGATTCCTTTCTCCCTCATTTCATAACAATTAGTATTACTGATATTATGCAAGTATCTTAGTCACAGTTACACCCTGAATCTATGGACTCTCACACAGCTTCTAGTATTAGGGCTTGTATTGTGTTTTTGCTCCTCAGTGGAAACATTTCAATTTTTGTCAGATTTGCAAAGTACCAATTAAAATTCACCAAGCTGGCAAGTTTTTGCTGGAAAAAAAGCAAAGTATTGTGTGATCACATCACTGAACAAGGCATATTCAGTGGGAATAGCAGGATGCTACGTCAAAAGTAAAAAAGAATTTACAGTTTCAACAGTCATCAAACTTGCTGTTGTTGTTTAAGGGTGAGCTGTCTGAAGCAGGTTAGGCCTGATTCTGTGCCACTGAAGTTTTGCACAGGTAATCTGAAAAGATTCCAGTTCATGGAAGAAATATATTTCATTAATTCTATAAAAATGGACCTAGTCATCATCAGATACCTTTTGAAATCCAGTCAGTCAAAGAAAGGCTCCCCCAGGAAAGAACTAACTCACTTGGGATTCTGTACCTCAGCCTGGAGTTGCCTATTCCTCTCCACTAATCATAGAATTAATGCACAGAATCTACCCTTCGGATCAGAATTAAATTGAAATAAACCAAGATATAAGTGGATGGCCATGCATTCTAAATTATTATATTAGATGATTCTCCTACATCATCCTTGTATTCCTCTGTAAAATACATTCTGATCCCTCTCTATGCGGATAACATTTTCAAATTAACAGTCATCAATACCTGGCATTAACAGACTAACTTTCTGATAAAGTCATTAGTTATTTTTCTGCCAAAATACTAATAAAAACTATTAAATTATATTTGTTAAAAGAAGTTTATTTAAATAGATTCACTCATAATGTCACTCCAGGCTACTATTTCCATTTCCTGCTGAACATTATGTCTTCTCTTCAATATCTAGGTCCTAATTCTTGCCTATCTTCCTTTCTTTATTAATTATTGTCCCAGTGACAACAGCTTTGAAGATTTTATTGTATTCCATTTTCTTTTTTTCTGCACGTGATTTTTCTGTCTTGTAAAATGATTGAAAGCTTTTCACATAGCTGAGGTCATTCCATTCTTCAGTGGTATAGCACCTTTTAGCATTTGTTTTAAAAGCTTTTCTACTGCATTTGTAAATTCCTGTGTCCTTACAAAATTTTAAAGTCAAGGGTAGAACTCTGATTTTTTTCCATCTCAGTCATAGCAACTTCTGTTTCAAGAGCCTGTCTTTATTCTGCTGTTCAACATCATTACCTTCAGTGACAAAAAAAAAAAAAAAATCAGATAGTTTTGAGACTCTAGATTATGTTTAATAACAATAACAAAGTGTATCCACTTTTTTTTTCCATTTACGTTGTATAATACTTTTCTGCAAGGATAGCTTTTGACAATTATTTCTCTTGCTATTTTCTGACCTCCAGTGTAAAATGTGCAGACAGGATATTCAGCAGGATAAGTAATGGAATCATCATTCATAAATTAGTGTAAAATTATTTTGCAAGACACTCTGTCTACCTATTCATCATGTCTGTGTTTTTCAGCATGAAAGAATGAGAGAGATGTATCTTAGATTATGAGTGTCATTCTGTACGAACTGTTGAATACAAGCACAGTCACTGCTAAGAGTAGTTTATTTCTCTGCCTTCCAAATCCTGCAAGCCTATTGAAAGAACTTGACATCTCAGGAATACTGGGAAGATGCAACTGAAAATGTCACAGTCCTAAAGACTGAGTCCAAGCACAAATTGCTTGTGGAGTGCCAGATAAAATGACACATAGTCTGATACATATACTTGCAACTTCTAGTTGTTGCCATGATCTTTCCACAATAATTGAGAGTGGCGTAACAATGGCATTTGTGAGATCCCTCAGCATTCTTGGAGGCTCAAGTCTCATGAACTTGTGTTTGCCCAGTTTATTTAAATGTACCTCAGTATGATTCTTCTGTTGAGGGTAACTCTTCCCTACTCCAGCCTTTCCCATGGATTTCAGGTACCTAGAATTTCTGAAGGCCAGTCCTAGCAGTAAAGATCTTTTTTTCACTTGCCCCATTCTTGCAGATGGAAGCAATACTCTTTACTCATAAGAGATAAACAGCATCATAGTTGTTGATATAGTGATTTAACAAAGCTTAATTGTAAATAGGACAGTGACTCAATAAGATTTGAAATAGAAATGTACTGTGGGGAAAGAAATGTTATTTTTGCATAACCATAAGATGCTATGACTCTGAAGAGGTAAAAAGAGTCGTCATGGAACTCTGATACAAGATAAATTTCTGCTTGCAAAAATGAAGAGCTGCATTTTTGAGTAATATCAGGAGATGTACTGGTACAAACCAGTTCTGTGATTTGAATGATAGCCAGAAAGGAAGGTTAACTATGAGAGGTTATCTCAGCATATCATAATTGGTAAAATCTAAACAAAAAATAGGAAGAGAATATGGAAGGGTTAGCCAAGCAGTAAACAGGAGCAGAATATCTGCTGAAGGAATTAGAAGCCTCAGATAGGCTGTGAATCCTGGAGTACTCAATCATGAGGAAACAGGAGGAAATCTGCAACAGAAAGTAGGAAATATAAACTGTTGAGCCTCTCTGCTCCGGTGCACCTCTCTCAAGGTTGCCCACTACTGGAAAAGAATTAAATAAATTGTGATTCAGAGTGGATTCTGCCTGAGCCTGAACTATTGAATATGAACATTTCTCACAGTACACTTCATTATTTACTACATAGAGGATAGAGTTGAACATACTCCTCCAGGAACCTCTCTCATTGAGTCATGAATTTCAGAGTGGATCCCTTTGCTTTCTTAAGTCCTTGAACCACAAAGTTTAGGAGACTAAATGAAGCTGAATCCACTCCTAGTCCCAGACTTGGTCAATGGTTTATGTCTAAAGAGTTTTACATGCACAATCAATCTAAGATATAATCTTAGCAAAGCTAATAAAGTTTAAAAATATTAGTTGTTTACCAAGGATCTGTATTGGCAAGGCATCTCTTGATGTCAAGGCCAACATCTCTGCAGCAGGTATGACTTCAAGAATCACCCCTATTCAAGGGGAGATCCTGCAGCCAGCTGCTGTGCAGGAGAACTCAAGGGGTTCTTGGTCTGATTACTTTTCATGTGGTAAGATCTGTTAAGATGATTCGCAGTCATATTTTTTTGGTGCATGCTCAATTGACAACTGTTGAACTAGGTGTCTGTCATCAGTTTTTTTAGCACTCGGTTTGAGATAGTCTTGTGGTTGTAATCTGTCTTACTGAGATGGTGTTATTAGTACTGTGATTGCTGTCTGCATGAGCAAGACCTTGTGTGCAACAGCCATGCTGAAGGAGGAAACTGGGGGAAGGGGAGGTGTGCAAGCACCCCGTGACATCCATTCAGCAGAGGTCTGATGTTATTCTTGTTTTTTGTTTCACCACTGGCATACCTACTGAAGCCTTGCAAGGTGGGTGTTGGCCTTCCTAACCACAGCCTAGCACACTTAGACAGTGTCCACATTTCCTAGGTTATCTGAACATGCTTCCACCTCTCATATGCTTCCATTTGATGTTTAAGTGTTGTCAATGCATTCAATAATCAATTTATATTCATTCACGTAGGCCTCCTGTCACGTGTACTTTTTTCCCATACACCTGGGTGATGTACTAACAAGCTTGTAGAAAGTGACCTTGAAAATCAACAGCTTTCCTGAATTCTTTTGGTTTGTTCCCCCTCCTAGGATCATGAATTCCAGTGTCTCTCTGGGGCCAAGGCTGCCCACAGCCTTTACATTCTTCATCAGTTCTTTAATTGCTATAAATCTGAGATCTAGTAAGGCATCTCCCTTCATCAGCTTCTTGATCAACTGTTTCCAGAAGCTGTCATCAGTGCATTCGAGAAACCTCTTAGATTGCTTGTACTTTGTTGTGTTCTCACGTTAGCAAATATTGGGATAGCTTATGTCCCTCATGAAGGCCAGAACCTAGAAACATGTGGCTTCTTCCAGCTGTTTGAAGAAGGCCTCATCTACTCCTTCCTCATAAGGCAGTCACCCACTGTTAGGTTACACGTTTATCTACTCCTAATCCTGACTCATATATTTTCATCTGCCTCATCATTCACATGTAGGCAGAGCTCCAGACATTCCTTCTACTCTCTTGCATAAAGGACAACTCTTCAACTTCCCAGCCTATTCTTCCTAAAGAGCCAGTATCTATCCATTGCAACACTCCAGTCATGTGGGTCATCCCACCACATCACCACCTTCCCAATGAGACTGCAGCCCTGCAATCACACATCAACCTATTATCCCTCCTGTTTGTTTCTCATGCTGTATTTCGGTACAGGCAGTTTGGGTACAAAGAGGCACCCTGTTGCCCAGAGAGCATATGAGAGCTTTCCCCCATCATGATGCTTCCTCAGTACTTCTTATCTCTGTGTGCATAATTGAGGTGAGCACCCTTTAGCCCTGTTTTCTCAATTGCAGTGTTTCTCTTGTTCATGTCTTGATTTTAACTTGTCTAATTCCAGCTTCCAAAAACTATGAGGCCCCCCACTTTCTTTGCTATCAAATCTTTTCTCCATAAAAGTACTACTGAATATCAGAAGCTTCTTTTTAAATAGCAGAACTTTATCCAAATTTGAACTAAATTCTATTAAGGTATTAACTAGGGCAGTCTGGAATTATTCTTTCAAAACTGGATAGAGATTCTATGCATTCCCTATTCGATTAATTTTTTACCATGGATGTACTTCACTACAGCTGTTGATTAACACATAATGGTGGTTCTTTTGCTGGGGTTTATTAAAAGCAGTAATAGCCATATGTGCTTACATTTTAAAAAAATAATACTGTGTCTGCTTTTGGTTTTGAATTCATTCCTAAGTGCATCATTAGCATTCATAAGGAATTATAGTAAGATAATGACTGGAAAATGACCTTTCTAATGATCGCAGTTAAATTAAAAAAAAAAAGAAAAAAGATATATATAGGCAATAAAGACTAAAAACCTCTTTCATACTATATCTTGGTAAATGCATATATATATATAGGCCTCTTCAGAACAGCTCTTCTTAGGAATATGTGCTTTACCTGATGAAGAACAAAGCTCATTACCACTAAAGTAATCAATAACCTCTGCTAATGTGTTCAGCTGGCGACATAGATCAGATCAATAAAACCTGCCACATACTTTTGTTTTAGGAAATGAAACCTTTTAGTTCTTAATTAAAGGAGAGACCTCACATCCTTAACGATGTTTGCCATGACTGTTGCCACAGAGGACAAGAAGAGCCAGGTCTGAGGTTTGGTTTAAAAGACTTTGACAAAGTAATAAGAAAGTTGAGCCAAAAACTGATCTAAATTTGTTTAATTTATTTTAATGCAGAAAGACTTGGAAAAGAAGTGTTCAAGAAGAAGAAATATTCTGATTAATTACCGTGGTTATCAGAGGAAATATCACTTCCATTAGTACAATGTATGTGTCTGCAATCCAACAATAAAGGATACATAATCCAACAACGCAGAAGTGCTTTGTGTGGTTCTGATTGTGGGTCTTTAAGATATTGCCACTGTAAAATGTAAGTATTTATTTTTAGCTTCATCTGTTATTATTCTTCTGATTTCTGTATAATTCTGTTTATGTGCATTTTATAGAAGGCAGTTAAGTCAGACGAAAGCACATGTTGAGTGAAGAGCAGGAACAAACTAATAATGACTGCACTGAAAATGCCTCCACTTATAAAAGCATAAACATATGAGGGGGAATGAATTACTTCAAATGTTTAATAAAATATCTAATTTGCATAATACATGAAAGATGCAAATGAACTTGTACACATGGGTCCTGATGACGGTGTTATTGTTTTTCCAATGCTAGTATGCTGGAAACAGCTAAAATCAGAGACTTATATAACTGCTATTAACTCTTTCAATCCCACAGTAGTTACTATGGTAGACTTGCTACAGCGAGGTCTTAATTGTTAAAACATGGTTCAAGAATAGCGTGTTGGGCTTTCCTCTTGGTAGTCTCTGAGACTGCAGACCTAAACATGGTCTCCACCAGACAGCAGGCTTATTCCAAGAAGACTCTGGCAACCTAGACAAAGGGCCTGCCCAGAAATGTAGCTGTTCAGGTCTCTGGCTGCAGGGAGTGCCTGAGCCTGCTACTGCCCAGGGAGGGTGACAGGGATTCCACCTGTGTGAGGTGAGAGCAGGTGAATGAGCTGCTCAGCCTGGTGGTGGAGCTCAAGGAGGAGGCTCAGAGACTAAGGACCATCAGGGAGTGTGAGCGGAGACTGACTGGTGGAGTGACTCATTGGTGTGTCAGAGGGAAGGGTGCTGGAGAGATCCCCCCAGAGAAGTGGTTGACCCCCTGCCCTGTCACAGTCAGACAGACCTGACTGATGAGGAGGGCTGGAAGAGAGTCCCGACTCGGCGTGACAGGAGCCCCCCATCCCTGCCTAAGCCTGCTTCCCCAGCTCCTTTTAAGCAACAGGTTTGAGATGCTGGAAATTGAAGGGGAGGCGAGTGGTGAGGCAATGGAGGATCTGCTTAGGAGAGAGCCTAAGGTGAGGTGGTCACCCCCACGCCTTGAGACTGCCTCTGTCAGGAAAGAAAGAAAGGTGGTTGTGGTGGGCAACTTCCTTCTCAGAGGAACGGAGGGCCCCATATGCAGACCAGACCCGAGCCGTCGGGAAGTGTGCTGCCTTCCTGGGGCCCGGGTCAGGGACATAACCAGGAAACTCCCAAAGCTGGTTAGGTCCACTGATTATTTTTCATTACTCATAGTTCAGGTGGGCAGTGATAAAATTGCTCAGAGAAGCCTACGAACTATGAAAAGAGATTTCAGGGGTTTAGGGCGTTTAGTTCAAGGAGCGGGAGCTCAAGTGATCTTTTGTTCTATACCTTCAGGGGCAGTGAAGGACATGGAGCGGACTTGGAAAGCACAAGCAATGAATAATTGGCTCAGAGGCTGGTGTCAAGGCAGAAACTTTGGGTTCTTTGATCATGGGGCAGTTTACTCAGCCCATGGCCTGTTGTCCCTATATGGAACCCACCTATCTCAAAGAGGGCAACGAATCCTAGCACAGGAGCTAGTGGGGCTTATCAAAAACTAGCTATGATGGGGGAAGGGGACAAAACAGGCCTCACAAGAGATGAGCCTAGGGGAATGATACTTGAGCTGGGGGTGAGGCAGATGACTTGGCTGAAGTGCATCTACACCAATGCATGCAGCATGGGCAACAAGCAGGAGGAGTTGGAAGCAATTGCGCGTCAGGCTAACTATGGCCTACTTGCTATTACCGAAACATGGTGGGACCACTCTCATGACTGGAGTGCTGTGATGGATGGCTACAAGCTCTTCAGAAGGGATAGATGAGGAAAGAAGAGTGGTGGTGTGGCCCTTTATATTAAAGACTGTTTTGATGTTGAAGAGCTTGGGGTTGCAAATGATAAAGTTGAGTGTCTATGGGTAAGGAACAGGGGAAAGGCCTGTAGGGGCGACATCTTGGTGGGGGTCTGTTATAGACTGCCTTATCAGGATGAAGAGATGGACGAGGCATTCTATGAGCAGCTTGCGGAAGTCATGCCATCGCCAGCAGTCATTCTCGTGGGAGACTTCAACTTCCCTGATATATGTTAGAAGTATAATACAGCACAGAGGAAGCAGTCCAAGAGGTTTCTAGGGTGTGTGGATGATAGCTTCCTTATGCAGCTGGTACAAGAGCCTACCAGGGGTGGTGCCCTGCTAGACCTGCTCTTCACTAACAGAGAATGACTGGTGGGAGATTTGAAGGCTGGGGACTGTCTTGGCCAAAGCGACCATGAAATTGTACAATTCTCTATTCTTGGAAATGTCAGAAGGGTGACTAGCAAAACTGGTATCTTTAACTTCCAGAGGGCAGACTTTGACCTGTTCAGGATGCTTGTAGCACGGGTCCCTAGGGAGTTGCTCCTTAAGGGTAAAGGGGTCCAGGAAGCCTGGATGCTCCTCAAGATGGAAATCTTAAAGGCACAAGAACAGGCTGTCCCTAAATGCCATAAGGCAAGCCATAGGGGAAGAAGACCGGTGTCGATGAAACGGGAACTACTGTTGAGACTCTGGAAGAAAAAGAGAGTCTATGTCCTCTGGAAGAAGGGACAGGCTATGTGGGGAGATTACAAGGAAGTTGCTAAGGTATGCAGGGAGGAAGTTAGGAAGGCAAAAGCCCATCTTGAACTCAGATTGGCCACTGTAGTAAAAGAGAATAAGAAATCCTTTTACAAATATATCAATGGTAAGAGAAGAACCAAGGAGAATTTCCATCCTTTACTTGATGCAGTGGGGAATGTGACCACTAAGGATAAGGAGATGGCTGAGGTCCTCAACGCCTTCTTTACATCTGCCTTTAATAGGCAGATCAGTTATCCTCAGGGCACTTTATTCCCTGATCTGGAAGTCTGGGATGCTATGCAGAATACACCCCTGGTGATTCAGGTGGAGACAGTTAGAGAGCTCCTCCTCCATCTGGACTGTCACAAGTCCATGGGACCGGACAGGTTCCATCCTAGGGTGCTGAGGGAGCTGGCGGGGGTGACTGCCAAGCCGCTCTCGGCTATCTACCAGCACTCCTGGTTATCTGGAGAGGTCTCAGAGGATTGAAGGCTTGCCGATGTGACTCCCATCTACAAGGAGGGCCGTAAGGAGGATCTGGAGAACTGCAGGCCTGTCAGCCTGATCTCGGTATCAGGGAAAGCTATGGAGCAAATCATCTTGGATGAGATCACACGGCACATGTGTGGCATCTGGGAGATCAAGCCCAGCCAGCACGAGTTCGTGAAAGGCAGGTCGTGCTTGACCAACCTCATCTCCTTCTACGACTGGGTGACCAGACTGGTAGATGAGGGAAAGGCTGTCGATGTAGACTACCTAGACTTCAGCAAAGCCTTTGACACGGTCTCTCACAGTATTCTCCTGGGGAAACTGGCTGCCTGTGGCCTGGACAGGTATACCCTTCTTTGGGTAAGGAACTAGCTAGAGTGCCATGCCCAGCGGCTAGTGGTTAATGGAGTTAAGTCCAGCTGGCAACCCATTACAAGTAGTGTCCCCCAGGGGTCGGTACTGGGGCTCATCTTGTTTAATATCTTTATTGATGACCTAGATGAAGGGGTTGAGTGTACCCTCAGTAAGTTTGCAGATGACACCAAGTTGGGAGGTTGTGTCGATCTGCCTGAGGGTAGGGAGGCCCTTCAGAGGGATCTAGAAAAGCTGGATTGCTGGGATAAGGTGAATGGGATGAGGTTCAAGAAGACCAAGTGCCGTGTCCTCTACTTTGGCCTCAATAACCCCATGCAGTGCTATAGGCTTGAGGTTGAGTGGCCTGATGACTGTGAAGAGGAAAGGGACATGGGGATGTTGGTTGATGCTCTGCTGAACATGAGCCGACAGTGTGTGCAGGTGGCCATGAGGGCCAACGGCATCCTAGCCTGCATTAGAAATAGTGTGGCCAGCAGGAGCAGGGAGGTAATCATCCCCCTGTACTCAGCACTGGTGAGGCTGCACCTCGAGTACTGTGTTCAGTTTTGTGCCCCTCACTACAAGGAAGACATTGAGGCCCTGGAACGTGTCCAGAGAAGGGCAACAAAACTGGGGAGGGGTCTGGAGCACAAGTTTTATGATGAGTGGCTGAGGGAGCTGGGATTGTTTAGTCTGGAGGAGGATCAGGGGAGACCTCATTGCACTCTACAACTTCCTGTGGTGAGGCAACAAACAGGACCCATAGAAATGGCCGCAAGTTGTACCAGAGGAGGTTTAGATTAGACATAAGGAAAAACTTTTTCTCTCAGAGAGTGGTCAGGCACTTCCACTATTGATTATCCCACAAATGCAAATATATATGCTTAATTTTACTGACATGAACTTTTGTTAGCAGGATGAAGCTCAAAGATCATTATCAAGTGAGAAATAACTCTTTAAAAGCATAATGATTGACTCCCCTTTCATTTACACAGTGCAAGCCACCTCTAAGTGTCCTGGAAGCACACAGTAGTTTAAATCTAAGAAATTAGATTTAGGCCAGATGTACCTACAGGGTACTGTGTGATGCAAGAGATTTGACTAGGTAAAGAGATAAAGAAATTATATGCCATGCACTCCCCAAAAAATATATCAAGCACTTATATTCTGAAATGCAAAATTTGGCATATATAAGACCTTAACAGTGTATGGCAGGTAATTGTTATTTTGTCGAGTTAGTTACTTTTCTTGTTTTGTCAGGGGGCTTTTTTGAGGATGAGTGGGCAGGTTGTGATAATGGTATCAGAGCAATTCTGGCTGAGTAAAAACAATTAATCAACAAAGCCAGTATTTTAGCTTTTCAATCAACTTTTTCTTCTTTCTTTCTTTCTTTTTTTTTTTTAATTTCACATTCTTTTTTAAGCTTAAAGAAATTATGAAATCAAAAACTGCAATGAAACATGAAAATTTGGATTCCACACGTTGTAAATGCTTGTTCTGATGAATAAACCATTCACTTAGAAGATCGACATGTACTTATCACTAACAGTAATACAGTGTATACTCTTTTAGCATTTCTTACCTAGCTTTAGCCAGCTTCAAATGCAAATTCATTCAGTATCTCAAATGTGGATATCTGCTGCTTTTCAGTTTCCTTACAATATAGAATCATAGAACCACAGAATCATAGAAACCATTAAGGTTAGAAAAGATGAATAAGATCATCTAGTTCAACTGTCGACTCATCACCACTATGCCCTCTAGGCCATGTCCCTCACTGCCACATCTCCATGGTTCTTGAACACCCCCAGGGACAGTGACTCTATCACCTTCCTGGACAGCCTGTTCCAATACCTCATCACTCTTTCTAAGAAAATTTTCCTAATATCCAACCCGTTGGTGCAACTGAAGACCATCACCTCTTGTCTTATCACTAGATACATGGTAGAAGAGGCTGACCTCTACCAAGCTACAATCTTCTTTTAGGGAGTTGTACAGTGATAAGGTCTCCCCTGAGCTTCCTCTTCTCCAGACTGAATAATCCCAGTTCCCTCAGCTGCTCCCCATAAGACCCTTCACCAGCCTTGTCCTTCTTTGGACATGCTCCAGGGCCTCAATATCTTTCTTGTAGTGAGGGGCCCAAAACTGAACACAGTACTCAAAGTGCAGCCTCACCAGTGCTGAGTACAAAGGGATGATCACCTCCCTGCTCCTGCTGACTACATTATTTCTGATACAAGCCAGGATTCCACTGGTCTTGGCCTCCTGAGTGCACCGTTGGCTCGTAACTGTCAACTAAAAACCCCATGCCACTTTCCAGCCACTCTGCTCCAAGCCTGTAGTGATGCAAGGGGTTGTTTTGACCAAAGTGCAGGACACAGCACTTCGTCTTGTTGAAATTCATACAACTGGCCTCAAGCTATTGTTCCAATCTGTCCAAATTTCTCTGTGGGTCCTTCCTACCCTCAGGCAGATTAACAGTTTTTTCCAACTTGGTGTCATCTGCAAACTTACTGAGCTTACACTCAATCCCCTCATGCAGATCATCAATAAAGATACTACACAGGACAGGTCTCAATACTGACCCCTGAGGAACACCACTCATGACTAGTCACCAGCTGGATTTAACTTTATTCTCCATCACTCTCTGGGCCTGGCCCTCCAGCCAGTTTTTTACTCACTGAAGAGTACTCCAGTCCAAGCCATGGGGTGACATCTTCTCCAGAATGCTGTGGGAGACAAAGTCTGTGCTTTACTAAAGTCTAGGTAGACTGCATGCACAACCTTTTCCTCATCCACTGGACTTGTCGCCCGGTCATAGAAGAAGGTCAGGTTAGTCAGGCAGGAACTACCTTTCCTGAACCCACATTGACTGCACCTGATCCCCTTGTTGTCCCATATATACTGTGTGACTGCACTCTCAAACATCAAAATACAGCTGACATCTAACAGAAGGCCAAAGGTTAAACCTCTTGCCTTTCTGGTAGGATACCACATGGCATATCTACTCTAATTCTCTAGGTGTAGGCAAATGAGTTGCCTCTCAATTAAAAGACTATTTTCTTCATAGGCACTGGAGCAAGAGAGCTGAAATGAGCTGACCTCTAGAAATGCTTTCTGAAGATGACTATAACAGAATAAAATGAAATATCATTGGAAACTGCTGCTCTCAGATGGCAAAATAAGTTGCTTCATGAGTTGCCTAAGTCACACACCTAATTCTTAAAAAAATGGATTTTGCTATCAAAGTAACGTCTCTGCTGACTTTAATAATATATTCTATCTGAAGCCACTGAGTGGACATTTTATTTGTATGAATTAAGGTAAAACAATACAGTAATTATTCTTCCCCCTTCTACATATTGAACAAGATATTTCAAACCTCAGATTTTTCATACTTATAAATACCTTTAGATGCTCACATGCTACACCAGTGATCAGTAGAAAACCAGACCATTTTAGGAGGTTATAATATATAAAACACAATCTACATTTCTGAGAAAATGAAGAGGGAAAAATCACTATAACAGGCAATATTTCAAACAGATGAGCAAGCTACTAAAAAATATGATCAAAGGAATGTAATATTGGCCTGCCAGAAATAATAGGTACATATTAACATTTCTAACTTTGGGCATAGTTGTTTGAAGATGTGCATATATCCATATATGTTAAACATGTTTTTTTCTACAACTTCCAGGAAACAACATGTAAATGAGTGGAGTATGAAATAAACATTCAGTAGAGGAAAAGGGAAGGATCCAGGGAGGCTTTCAGGATTAACACATCTGTGCTGAATATGTAATTAGCCATGGATAACAACAGATAATTATGAAATCAAGCACAGTTTTATTATACATCATTTTATAATTCATGCGGGTGTGTCATAAAATTGTAAGCATTTATACTTTTAAAAATGAACCATGTGTTTAATGCAAATGTAATCATGCTAATGCAATTCATATTCTTTAAAGTGCACATTGGGAGAGTGGGTAATAATGAGAGGCTTTGTAAATAAAAATCACTGAGAGATACTAGATGTAGCACTATTGAAGCACACTATTTATTGCAAAATTTGTAGAAGAGACAAAAATGACCTATAATCAGGTCTTTGCTTGTATTTCTTAATTCTTGGATATTTTTACTGTTCTTTTATTGTTGTTATTTTCTCTTATTTTTCCTTTATTTGTTACTGCTTTTCATAGAAGTATTTGCCTACTCAGAGCTCTTGTCTGTCTTGCAGAGGCCTCGGATAACATGGAATAATAGAATCACTTGAGTTGGAAGGGACCATTGAAGGTAATCTAGCCCAACTCCCCTGCAATTAACAGGGACACCCACAGCTAGATTAAGGTGCTCAGCCTGACCTTGAATATCTTCAGGGAAGGAACATTCACCACCTCTCTGGGCAACCTGTTCCAGTGCCTAACCACCCTTAGCGTAAAAAACTTCTTCCTTTTATCCAATCTAAATCCTCCCTCTTTTAGTTTGAAACAATTTCTCCTTGATCTATCACAACAGATTCTGCTAGAGTCTGTCCCCTTCTTTACATACCAAAAGGCCGCTATCAGGTCTTCCTGCAGCCTTCTCTTCTCCAGGCTGAACAGCCCCAGCTCTCTCAGCCTGACCTTGTAAGAAAAGTATTACATCCCTTGAATCATTTTTGTGGCCCTCCTCTGGACGCATTCCAACAGGTCTACGTCTCTCTTGTACTGCAGACTCCACATCTGGATGCAGTACTCCAGGTGAGATCTCACCAGCACATAGCAGAGAGGCAGGATCACCTCCCTTGCCCTGCTGGCCACGCTTCTTTGAATGCAGCCCAGGATATGATTGGCTTTATGGGTTGTGAGGGTACACTGCTGTCTCATGTCCAGCTTTCCATCCACCAGTACCCCCAAGTCCCCCACAGCAGGGCTGTGCTCTTTGCTTATAACGCCAGCTTGTATTGATGGTGGGAGTGGCCATGACCCAGGTGTAAGATCCATGAGAACATCATCCCCATGACATTCTCTCCTTGGCCCACTGCTTGAGCCTAAGTCTCTCTCGCTATCCCACAGGTATGTTGACCACACCACACAACTTGCTGAGAGTGCACTGGATCTCACTGTCATTGTCATCGATGAAGATTTTGAAGAGCATGAGCAAGTTGGTGACAACATGTTCATACAATTTCACTTTAAATAATTAAGTGGAAGGAGATGATCTCCTCCTTTGTACTGCCTCTGACAGAATTTCAGGGAACTGCAGGGGACGTTTGTATGGATAAATTTTTTACATACTTATGTCAAGAAGCAGTATTATTCTAAGATAACTAAACAGAAGCATTTTCATGTAGATATCCATCTTCTTACTTTAGTCTGCTGAGAGCTAGTAATTCAATAATATGGAAACTGGGAATTGATTAGCTATCTAGAGTTAATCTTTATATTAATGTCTAAATTTAATTGGCCAATGATTTCTTGGATACCATAAAGTTTCCAAGAAATTCACACAGGGAGGCAAATATGATCTGGAGACCGGCAGTGGGAGGGCATGGGGAGTACCCTATTCTTTCTAAAATCACTCCTGACATCCATATTTATACAACTGAATCACAACATAGGTATTTATGTTCAGGTGAGTTGAATAGCTTTCCATTTCCCATTAATGATATTGAGTAGAACTAGAAGGATTGTGATACATGGTGCACTCCTAGACATTTAAATGCCTGTGATTTAATTTTAAATTGGATTCTAATATCTAATGTCTAAAGTTGAGTGATATGAATGTGATAAGAACATCAACAGTTTACTTGATTGAATCAGGCAGAACACTGCAGTCAAGTTAAGGGAGCTGATCCTGTCCCTCTGCTCAGCTTTAGTGAGACACATCTGGAAATCACAGAATCACAGAATCACAGAATTGTAGGGGCTAGAAGGGGCCTCTAGAAATCATCGAGTCCAACCCCCCCTGCAGAGCAGGCCCCCTACAGCAGGCTGCACAGACGCGTCCAGTTGGGTCTTGACTATCTCCAGAGAAGGAGAATCCACAAACTCCCTGGGCAGCCTGTGCCAGTGCTCTATCACCCTCACCGTGAAGAAGTTCCTTTGCATGCTGGTGTAGAACTTCCTATGCTCCAGTTTATGGCCATTTCCCCTTGTCTTGTCCCCACAGACTACTGAAAAGAGGTTGGCCGTGTCCCTTTGACTCCCACACTTAAAGTATTTATAAAAATTAATAAGAACATCTCTGAGTCTTCTTTTCTCAAGGCTAAACAGACTCAGTTCACCCAGCCTTTCCTCATAACAGAGATGCTCCAGACCCTTTATCATCTTTGTGGCCCTCTGCTGGACTTTCTCCAGGAGATCCATGTCTTTTTTTGTACCGGTGAGCCCAAAACTGGATACAGTACTCCAGGTGAGGCCTGACCAGGGCAGAGTTGAGGGGGAGGATCACCTCCCTTGAGCTGCTGGCCACGCTCCTTTTAATGCTTTCTTGGCCACCAGGGCACACTGCTGGCTCATGACCAACCTGTTCTCCACCTGGGGGTCCTTCTCCACAGAGTTCTCTTCCAGCAGATGGAGAGGACCTCAGAAATGTAACTTGACGGAAGAGGACTTGAGGGTCCTGATGGATGCCAAGTTAAATGTGAGCCAGAAATGTGCTTTTACAGAAATGAAAGCCATAAATTTATTGGGATGCATTAGACAAAACATTGCCAGCAAGTTGAGGGAGGTGATCCTGCTCCACTACTCAGCACTGGTGAGACACATCCAGAGAGCTGTGCCCAGTGCTTAGCTTCCTAGTACAAGACAGACATGGCGTACTGTATTGAGTCTGTGAAATCCACAAAGGGATTGGAGTATCTGTTATACAAGGAGAAGTTGAGAAAGCTGGGATTGCTAAGGCTGGTGAAGAGTTGAGAGAGCTGGGATTGCTAAGGCTGGTGAAGAGAAGACTCAGGGGAGCATTATCAATGTATATATTAATATATATTAGTTATTTACCTGATGGGTGAAATAAAAAAGATAGAACCAGGGTTTTCTCAGAGGTGCCTAGTGACAGCACAAGAGGCAATGGGCACAAACTGAAATCCAATAAAAACCTTTTATGCATAAGAAAATATATGTATCTATATTTTTAATGGTTCTGTTGGTCAAACACTGGAACAGGCTTCCCAGAGAGGGGTGAATGATCTCCATCCTTGGAGTTATTCAAAACTCTATTGACACAGGCCCTAAGCAACTTGCTGTAGGTGGCTATTCTTTGAACAAGAGGATTGGACTTTGTCTCTGGAGCTGCCTTCCCACCTCACTTGTTTTGTGATTCTGTTCTGTTGGTACATGAAAAGAAGCCTGCAGGAAGAGCTGGCGAGGAATGTCTCTGTCAGAAAAGTGGATTTTCTAGTAGCTGTAAATGTAGTCAAGTGGGGAGCTAAACTGAAGTTCCTTGATTTGTATTCACATATGCCCAATATCCAGGAACACATATACTCTGGACACAGATGTGTGTAATACAGTAATTCATCTGTAAGCCTGAAAAGCAAAGTAAGGTGTCACTTTGTGGAATCTTTCCTTTTTTCAATGTGCTATTTTGTTACAAATGTTATTTTAATGCCTTATAAAAGCATGTTGATCGGTACATTGGGTCTAATTAAAGGTTTTATATAGACTTGTAGAGCTCTACTCATCAGTAGAATATTTTGAAGGTTAGCTTACTGGTAAGTAACTCCAATCCTCATATGACAACTGTATCTTAATATCCAGCCCATTCACGCAGAAGTATTATTTCATTCCTTGATTTTATTTTGAACCATTCCAACTACTTACCCCTAGAACAGTATCAGGGAATGATTCACATCAGAGTTCTGCCAAAAAGTCATTAAAAAAGAGACTGCACTAGATTTGCCCGTTCACAATCTCCATAGTCCTTCAACATCATATCAACACTAGTACTCTCAAACACTACCACAAGCACTTCTGAAAGTATACAGTCAGATGAAAGACTCATGATATTCAGCAGTCTGTAGTAAATGGTAGTAGAAAGCTTCAAAGCAAGTACAGTAAAACATGCGTGGTACTTCCTTTTACTATTCTCCAGACTCATGAGTATGTCACTCATACTCAAATAATGACTATTTTCAGTGTTCCATTATTCTAGACAGAACATGTTCTAAATCAAGAAAGTATTGTAAAAAAAAATGTGGAAAGTAGATATATTGTCTTAATACCTGTGAAGTAGAATTCACCTACAGAAGAGGTTTCAGAATTGTTTCAGTTTTGCTTTGCTAAATCTCAAAATGACTGCATGCCTCAATGAATTGTTCCTGTACCAATAAAATCTTTCAGTGTGACTCAACTAAATACTAAATATTTTCAGTTTTTAGTGAGGTGGAGCTTGTTTCTAACAAGATTTTTATCACAGAGGGGTAGGTGGAAGAGGTGAAATTTAAGATGGCAGCATGGCTTCTCCCAGCGAAAGATTCTAACAGACTCTCCATGGAAATCCTTTAGCTTCATTCCAAATATGTTAAAATCATACTGGAAAAAGCTGGAAAATGGAGGAAAAAAAATGAATGCTGTGGCTGCATCTCCTATCCTAATTTCTGTTCAAAAAGTCTGTATTTGTAAATTGATATCTTGTTTCTCAACTCAAGACAAGGCCAGTCATTTGAGGAACAGTAGCTGGTATTTATCCTCTACAGTATCATATTAAAACTCTTCCTGGGGCAAGACCTTTCAGCATTAGGCGTAGAAAGACATTTTTTCCTTAATTTTTATAGCTGACTCATAAACCCTGAAAAATGGACCTTATAATGGAAATGCTGACATAACATTAACCATAGCAGTAAGAATAGCAGCACAGTAATTTATTTACATGTTGCTTTTCAATTACTTTGCTTGCTATTGTTATAATTTTTATGGCAAGTATTATTTTTCAACAAGTTTCTGATTTGCAGTTTTATACTGCAATCTTTACAGTTGGCTGGGGTCTTCTTAGAAATTAATTACACTGCTCAAAGAAATTGCTTAGGCCTAGAAAACTGACACAATTTATTATTGTTTCCAAAGGGAAAACTTACTGTCTTTACTATAGTACTGGCCCAATCCTATTGTAGTTTTTTCAGTAATGGTAAGCAAAGTAACACAAATAATAATGTAATAATAATTCCTATAAAACAGTGACAGACACCTGTTCAAGTCAGAAAAGATTGCTGGCCTAATTCTCTTCTCAATTCCAAAGATTTAATACTGGCACAACTCCAATTTCTGTGAATGTATTAGAGACTGTAACACTTATGAGTTAAAATTATATCTTTTCTAATGGAATGAATTAAAATCTGAAGGAATGTATATGAATTCCAGAATTAAAACCCAAGATTTATAGGAGAGGACAAGGACTTCATTCATAACTGAGTTGTAGGAAAAATAATTAGAATATCTTCTATGTCTCTAAACTATCAATGCAGAAATACAAGGAGGTACTTCAAGTATTAATTCATGATCAAAATGTTCACTTAACTGTCATCACAGAGATTTTCTGTGATATGTTAAACATCTGACAGATACAGAAGAACAAAACTTGTTCAGGGAGACAAGCAAGGAGAAAAGAGAGGAAAAATGTTTTATATCAAGGGTTTAAATACAAGTTTACATGCTACATGCAAATAGACTGTTTGAAAATCTGTGATTAATGTTGAAAAGGAAAAAGCAAAGGGAACTACTATAGCTGGGGATTACTCAAAGCCACCAAATACGTAAGATGAGTAAAAGTCAGGAGAGAAGTCTGTTTGTGACTGATAGAAGAATGAGCAAAGTGTCATAGTTGATAATAAAGAGAATATTTATTTATCTAGAGGCCTTTTGTGAGCACTGAAAGAGGAAACATTTTTCAGGCAGATTATGGAATTAGATAAGAAGTTATTTAAGTGGAAGTGGAGACATCCATGAGAAAGGTAAGTTCTTCTGTACAGATTCTATTATTGTGGGAAAAACTTGCTGAAATAAATGTGAGAATGACAGCGTTATGTCATGATCCTTAAGGAAACACTGGGTAGATAGCAGCAAAGAAAGAACAAGGGACTAAAAGAAAGGAAAGTCAGAATTGCTAAGGAAGTTTTAATGAAGGGAAGCAAAAAAAACAAACAAGAGTGTGCAGGATTGCTGTTAGCTTTTAAAAGAAGGAATTACAAATAATTCAGTTTCAGATAATGGCTAGAGCAACAGATGAACTTGGCTAAACAAAGTTATCTTAATTGACCTCAAATTCAGTAGGAAAGTTCACAAAATAGAAAAGAAGCTAGCATCTGCTGGCTTTATTGACTTGAAATCTACCTCACCTTCTGCAGTGAGATCCTAACTTACATACCTCCAGTTTTACAACTCAGGCATTCCAAGGGGACATGTCTAAGATGTTCTGATTAGCAAGATTATATCCCTTAGGCTGCCAGAAGTGTTGCCAGAAAAGTTTTAGATCCTGATCCAAAGCTCACAGTAACTTGCACTCTCTTCCACTGACTTTCCATGACTTTGGATTAGGCCGATACTTATTTAGTTTATGTGATAAAAAAGTGCACATCCACACAGAGGAGAGCCTCAGGGAGCAGTGTCAGAAGGAGAACCTCAATAACACTGACTCAGCTGCTGCTAAGGCATCATAGGAGTGCAAACAGCCTCCCAAAGGCTCTTCTTCCACCATGAGAAATCCTAGGGCAAAGTGCATGGGGGACCTCAATGACCCTGTCATAGACATGAGCCTTATCATCTTGTTCTCATAGGTATGACCGGGGCACACTCAGCCCATGGGCAGAAGGACACCCATCACCATTATGCAATCAGAAAGGGCTCCCATAGCCCTACAGCCTGAGGTTCATTGAGAGGGGTGGACTACAAGTCACATAGGCCTCTGTGTGTGTGTGTGCCAGGCAGGAATGTCTATACTTGCAGCTGGCCTGTGGCCCTGGATGGTCAAGTGTCCACCTACCAGCAACTGGAAGACTGGGATCAAAGGACAACCACTGGGCAGGCTGAGTGCCTGAGCCCAGCTGCACAGGTATGTAGACCTCAGTATATGTACGCACCTATTGAAAGATCATCATGCTCAGCCAGAGAGGGGAGCAGGATGAGGCCTCTGGTGCTGCTGGTGTTTGCATGAGTGCTCTGTGTATGTGTGACGGTACGTGTATACACGTATATAGGTGGTATATACATGTGTGCTGTGTGCATGCACATACCTACTGAGAGTACAAGCTCAGCTTGTGATGGTTGGACGTGGGGGCATGGAGCTGCAATAGCCTCAGCTCCATAAGACTTCAGCATTCAGCACTCCCTCATATCTGTAACACAAAGGTTTCATTGATTTACCCAAACTAAACACTGCACGTCAAGGAATAGCCTTTCTTGGTTCTGTATTTCCTGAAACAGTCCTAGAGCATACAAATATTTAATGACATGCATAAAATATAGTCACATTAAAAAAAAAGATTAGGTTTATGTGTCCCTACTCACTCTGTTTGTATGTATTTGCACAGACAGTAGGCTTAAACTACAACCTACATTATTTAAAGAAATAACTATACTATAACTCGATTCTCCAGGGGTACTGTGGTTGAAATGTTTAGCATCTCAGTTCCTAAATCTATTATATCATACAGCTAAAATGATACAGTCTCTGTCTTTCAGCTATCAATGGCTATTTTGGCAGCATCAGGTCTTCTTTTATTTTTCTTCTCTCTTTTTATGACTTTCTTCTAGAGGAATGCTAGGCAAACATAAGTTGTAAGGAGGAACAAAAAAAGGAATCCACACTGCTCAGTGTTTGAATGCCCCTTAACAAGTTGCTATAGAAATGACCTTCCCATGGATAATATGAAAAAATTGAGTTCAGAAGAGTTCTAATTTACTTTGCAAAGTCAAATTCCATGTAAATATTCAAATTCTATGAAGATCAAATAAGTTTTAAAATTGTGCTTTTCACCATTTAAGAAAATCCACCCTCAAAATGCCCAAGAAACTATTCACAGCCTGAGTGTCATGTCTTAGAGATAAGCAGTGCTTCTTGCATATCAGTACCCCCCTTTAGGAACTCTTCAGTGACTGAGAGGAATGAGAAAAGAAACATTTTAAACTCGTAGCTGTAAAAACTTTGATGGCGCATTTAACATTTCTTTTCTAGCTAAATGAGAGCTTGGTTACTTTTGTGGCTATGAAGCTTTCTGAAAGTTAGGATCCTTCCTTTTTTTCATGGAGGTCCACTGATAAAACCTTACTGATATTAAAGGATTTTGACACTACCGCTTACAATATATGTGTGGAAATATTTTGTATAAAATATAAGAAAAATAGCACAATCTCTCCAAAATGGAAGGAAGGAAGGAAGGAAGGAAGGAAGGAAGGAAGGAAGGAAGGAAGGAAGGAAGGAAGGAAGGAAGGAAGGAAGGGAAGAGAAAGAGAAAGAGAAAGAGAAAGAGAAAGAGAAAGAGAAAGAGAAAGTGAGAGAGAGAGAGAGAGAAAGAGAAAGTCATCCAGATGATCAAGCTGAGGAGGAACAATGACAGCAGAAAGCATAAAACTGTACTGGGCCTTGGGTCTGTTGTGTGCTTGTGGGTCTTCCTTCTTGAATCACAGTTGGAAAAGCAACCAGAATGAAGCATTAAGCTTGGATCAGCAAGGCCACTGGCTTGCATTTGTTGGCAGTTACCTTGCTTGCTTGAATGTAGTTTATCAGAGAGGATCATTTGGAGAGATATTCAGAGAAGTTGCTGCAATTTGAAGGGGTGAAATCAGATGACAGAGGGCCCTCCCCATGTGGGGGGATGAAGAAAGGGGGAAAAGACAAGCAAAAAGAAAAGAAAAAAAAAATCAAAACCTTATGATTGAGATAAGGAGAGAAGTAATTTACTAAAATGGTAAAGGAATGTGAGACAATACAGAGTAATTAAGAATAATAAATCAAATGAACCAAAATGAGAGGATGAAGAAAGGTCTCTGACACCTTTGGGTGCTCATGGCTGGCTGGCCCCGAAGAGATGTTCTTCCAAGTGAGAGCTGCTTTCTATCCAGGGACCAGGCAGGGAAACCCTGACACTTCCTGGGGGATACCAGAGCCTCTTAGGAACTGCAGACAAGAAGCCAAGACACCAGGGACTGACAATCCTTCCTGTCAGAGCTGGAAACTACATGGGAAACTGAAGCATTCTGGGAATCAGGAAAGTGATACTGATAGTGCTGCACTATGTTATGATATAAAATACTGATAAAAACCATGACAGAAACTAATTTGCAAAAAAAAAACAAAAACAAAAACAAAAACAAAAAAACCACATTTTTCAGCAGTGGATTTCTCACTTTAGTGATTTTTGGAAAATATGAAACGCTGTCTTTCTTCAAGTGGCTTCCTTTTGCAGTAACTTCCATGCTTTTGCAGCATCCAGACCTTACCCAACACTGGTGCCTATGCTTTCAAAATGTCTACCCTTCTCTGTGATGTAAAATTCTAAATCAATTAACCAAAAAAAAAAAAAAAAAAAAAGCACAGAGAGACTAGCTCTGCTGGTCATCTACTGGACCATAATTACTTTGCTTACAGCAAAGGGACTTAAAAAGAACAGGTCCAACAGAGCATCTTAAAAAATATTAAAACACCTCCAGGACTTTTTGTCTGTACTTTTCCAGATATACTTAATGTTCCAGTGAGAACAAAAGAAACTACAGAATTTCATTTGGACATATCGTCTTCCAATTTTTAGAGATAATTTGCTGATCATCCTGTGATTTAAGGCTAAATTCCAAACATTTCTTATTCTTTACTCTCTTTCACAGAAATCAAGGCACTGTTCAATAAGAATGAGGTTATCGGGAAGTAGCCCTGCTTGAGAAAATCTGAGGCAAAATGTGATCACACAAACCATTCATTAAATGACTGTGAATAATGAAGAAATGAATAGAAATTGCTGTCTATTCACAGAAAATGTAGTAATGGGTTGGATTTGACAAACTGTTTGGTACAGACAGTTCACACCAGCAATACGTATAGTCTTTCCAGCTGTATGCATATTTTGGATGAACAGGGATTTTTCAGACCCATTTTTACCGTACACCATCCGTTTGTTTTGTTCTGTTTGTACAGTTTGCACAAAATTGCTCAGCTTGTGGTCTATAGCCAGCAATTAACACCACTGAACAGCTGTTAAATAGGGTAATCGCCTGTTGTTATCCTCATGTAGCTGAATTCAGATGCTAATTGCTCTCAGTGTACTACTTTTAAGCCCACCAAAACAACAGGTACAATCTGTGAGAGATGTTCTGAAGTGCAGTGGTTCCGATCATCTGGACCAATTGTGAGCACTGATCCAGAGTGGAAGTGCATGGGGGGTCAGGGGCTTGGTGAGCCCACAGCTGCTGAGAACTGGTGGATGAGGGGTAAAAAACTCATAGATCGCAGCTTGTCCCAGTGCAAACAGCACCAGCTCTGTCACTGCCCTGGTTTGAAGCGAGGGACCAGTAATGGACAATTGATGGTCCAGATCTACTAGATGTCGGCTGATTGAGGCAAGTTGGCTGATGAGGCCTTCTTGCTTCAGCTGCAAGAAGTGTCGCACTTGCAGACTCTCATCCTGATGGAGGATTTCAGTCATCCAGATATCTGCTGGGAAAGCAACACAGTGAACCAAAAGACTCCTGGAGTCCATTGACAATAACTTTCTGCTTCGAATATTAGACAGACTGATCAGAGGTGAAGCATTGCTGGATCTGCTGCTCACCAGTGTGGGGGAGACTGTTAATGAAGATCAGAGACAGTCTGGGCTGCAGTGACCATGCCCTGGTTGAGTTCCTGATCATGGGGAACATGGGCCTGGCAGAGTGTGGAGTCAGGACCCTGAACTTCAGGAGAGCAAATTTCAGGCTCTTTTATGCAACTGTTGGACAAGATCTTCTGGGAGCTGTTGTAGAATAGAATCCTAGAATCCTTAAAGTTGGAAGGGACCTCTGAAAGCCATCTAGTCCAACTCCTCTGCAAGGAACAGGGACACTACAGCTAGATAGGTCACCCAAGTCCTTATCCAGCCTTGCCTTTAAAGTCTCCAGGGATGGGGCATCAACCACATCACTGGGCAGCCTGTTCCAGTGCCTCGTCACCTTCATTCTAAAAGATTTTTTCCTTATATCTAATATAAATCTACTCTCTTTGAGATTGAAACCATTTCCCCTTGTATTATCACAACACATTTTGCTAAGGAGTCTGTCCCCTTCTTTCCTGTAGCTCCCTTTTAGATACTGAAAGGCCACTATCAGACCACCTTGCAACCTTCTCTTCTCCAGGTTGAACAAACCCAGCTCTCTCAGCCTGACCTTGTACGAAAATTATTCCATCCCTTGGATCATTTTTGTGGCCCTCCTATGGATGCTTTCCAACAGGTCCATGTCTGCGGGCTCCACATCTGGATGCAGTACTCCAGGTGAGATCTCACCAGCACATAGCAGAGAAGCAGGATCACCTCCCTTGCCGTGCTGGCCACGCTTCTTTGAATGCAGCCCAGGATATGGTTGGCTTTATGGGTTGTGAGGGTACATTGCTGTCTCATGTCCAGCTTTCCATCCACCAGTACCCCCAGATCTTTTTTGGCAGGGCTGCTCTCAATCCTTTCATCCCTCAGTTAGTAATGTTAATGGGGTTTGCCTTAACCCAGGTACAAAATCTTGCACTTGGATTTGGAACCTCATGATGTTCATCTGGGCCCACTACTCAAGCCTGTCTATGTCCCTCTGGATGGCATCCTGCTCCTCAGGTGTGTTGACTGCACCCAACAACTTGGTGTTATCAGCAAACTTCTGTTGGTACGCTCAATCCCACTGTCGATGTCTTTGATGAAGCATCAGCACCAACCCCTGGGGGACCCCACTTGTCACCAATTTCCATCCAGACATTGAGCCATTGACCACTACTCTCTTGACTCAATCCTGCAGCAAGTTCTTTGTCCATTGGACTGTCCTTAGAGACAAAGGAGTGGAGCAAAGTTGGCTACTCTTTAAGGATGCCTTTCTTAGAGTGCAAGAGCTCTCCATCCCTCAAAAAAAGAAAGCAGGCAGAGGAGACAGGAAACCAGCATGGCTTGGCAAGGACCTACTGGTCAAATAGAAGAAGGGCAAGTGCAGAGAGTGGAAACAAGGGCATGTCACCTGGGAAAAATACAGGTATCCTGTCTGGACATGCAGAAATTGGATTAGGAAAGCGAAAGCACACCTGGAGCTGAACTTGGTAAGGGATGTTAAAAACAACAAGAAAGGGTTATATGGGTGCATTCGTCAGAAGAGACAAGCTAAAGAGAATGTACCTTCTCTGATAAATGAGTAAGGAGAACTGGTACAACAGATATGGAGAAGACTGAGGTACTCAGTGACTTCTTTGCCTTAGTCTTCACTGGAAGCCAGGATTCTCATGTTTTTCACATCCATGAGCCTCACATCTCTGAACATCTTGGTGGGAACTGGGGGAGGAAACTGCTCCCCCCTTGTAAGAGCAGAGCAAGTCTGAGACCACCTCGCAAGAGTCAATGTGTACAAATCTATGAGGCTAGACAGCATACTTCCCAGGATTCTAAGGGAGTTGACTGATGTGGTTGCTGATCCACTCTCCATCGTAATATCGAAATTTTGTGGCTGTCAGGTAAAGCCACCGCTGACTGGAAAAAGGGAAATATCACTCCCATTTATAAGAAAAGGAGGAAGGAGGACCTGGTGAACAACAGGCTGGGGAGCCTCACCTTTGTGCCTGGGAAGATAGCGGAACAGAACCTCCTGGAAGACTTGTTAAGGCATATAAGGGATGTGCAGATGATTTGAGACAGCCAGCAAGGCTTCACCAAGGGAAGGTCATGTCTGATCAATCTGATGGCCTCCTGTGATAGAGTGATAGCATCAGTGGACAAAGGGAAGGCAACTGATGACATCTACCTGGACTTCTGCAAGGCCTTTGATGTGGTCCCCCATCACATTCTTAAATTGGAGAAATATGGATTTGAAGGACAGATTATTCTTTGGATAAGGAATTGATTGGAAAGTTGCAGCCAGAGGGTTGTGGTCAATGGCTCAATGTCCAGGTGGAGGCCAGTGATGAGTGGAGCCCCCCACGGGTCTGTCTTGGGACGGGTATTCTTTAACATATTTATTAATGAAACAGATGGTGGGATCTAGTACACCCCCAGCAAGTTTGCTTACGGCATTAAGCTGAGTGATGCAGTTGATACAGCAGAAGGAAGGGATGCTATCCAGAGGGATCTTGATGAACAGAAAAGGTGGGCCCACATGAAACTAATGAGGTTCAAAAAAGCAAAGTGCAGTGTTTTGCATTTAAAAAAAACACACACACACACAACAAACCAAGAAACAAAACAACAACAAAAAAACACCACTAGCATCAATAAAGTATATGAAGCAAACAAATAACTTTCAAGTTCAAATTCGCAAATATTGAATGAAATTTAAATGCATTTGTAACAGGTCAAATTATTTCACTGTACTAATTTGTATTATGAATACATACTGGTTTCTGTTAAAATTTTGTCCATCGGTTGGAGAAAAATGAAGAAAGTTAGCATGAATTTGTTGTTTTGACTGTGAAAATGATATGAATAAACGTAACGCTTCTGTATGCAATCCTGAACTGCATTAAACCTGGAAGGGGTATTTCAAAATTTCAGTTAGTGCAAAGATGCTACAGAAGAAACACTGAATTAAGAAGAGTTGTTTTTGCGTCTTTACTTTAGCTATGAGAAGTAGTATCTCAAACAAATTCATGGTTCACAAGTCAGGCAGTTTATGCCATATGCAAACTACAGCTAGTATGTTCATACAGAACAATCTGGCCTTTTAGGTCTCAGAATTTACAAACCCATACTGGATTCTTCTGTTCCAATGCACAAGGGCTGCTCCAAAAGTAATGCCTCCTATTTATGAAGGCTGCTTTGAAAGCAATGTCCCCTATTTTATGTAGATTGTTCCAAAAATAATTCCTCCATTTTATTTCCATGGAAAATACAACAGATACAAAGAGTACAGTAACACTGTTTGATAGAGCAAACTCTCAGACACAAAACACTATTTATCAATGTGGTCACCACCATTAACCAATTTGTGTGGATGAGCTGATTAAGGCACTCTTCATTTCGTAGTGTGACATCTGTGCATGAGCATCTGAAGGATGGCTTGTTTTTCACATCACTGTTGCCACTGCTGAAATGCATCACTCCCCACTTCACTGTGTTCACATCTACTGTTGGTTCTCCATAAACATTCAACAGACGTTGATGGATATCAGTGGGTACAATTTTTTTCACATGGAGGAATTCAATTCCATACCTTTGCTTCATATGCACTTCCATGCCAGATGACATTTTGTCAGACTGCCCCCCTACTGCCGTCTGTCACACAGCAACAAAATGTAACAGAATTATTGGTGGGAAGGTTCAACTTCTGCTGGCATACCACCAACATCTGCCTCTGACATCATGGGACAACATAATAAAATAGGAGGCATTACTTTTGGAGCAGTCTTAGTACATCTGGTACTGTTGTCTTATTTCTACAGCAGATGAGCAGATGTAGGATGGGATTGTAGGGGTATGCTTTTGCTTAACTTTTGTTGACCAACATGTTAGATTCAGGAATTTCTGTTGTCTGCCTACATACTATTTCTTATTGCACTTCTCTTGCAGTTATGTCAGCAAAATAATTTTGCTATCAGAGTGAGAAGTCAAACAAACAAACAAAAATCTTTGGCCTGAATTATCTTACTGATCTCTTTATCTGATAGTTCTCAGAATATCTGTGAAGTGTGAGCAAAGTAGGTTGCAGGACATCCTTGTTGCCATCAGGAAAGGTATCTGGAGCCACGTATCATCTTACAGTTTTAAAACATCTGCTTGAAGCTGTGAAGTGTACTTTAGACAGTGGAAGAAGGGCTATATTTCTGAAGAAGAGAAGATCCTTTAAAGGAGAAATAAGGTTTTCAGTATAATTCCAAATCCTGAAACTTGTCTCTTTTTCAATGAAAATAAATGTATGCTAAGAAATTTGGTAATAGCTCTACAAAGATCTCTAAAATATCCTGTAGAAATACAGCAAAAACTTTTTTGTTGCACAGCTGCAGAAATATATTGAGGGCCTCCTTCAATTGAAGCCAGTGGTAACATATCTAATCTTTACAGTAGCAACAGTGTAGAATGATTTGTATTGATTAACTTTCCATTAAAATTAGGTATTTCATCCTTTCTGACTTTTCTGGCTTCCAGTCACCCCAGAAACCTATGGACAATATAAACATGTTGGGAATTAAAGAATTCCTATTCCTATCGATCATAATTAAAGCATGTAAATTATTGCCTCAAGATGCTAAAAAGGCCAAAGATACAAATGAGTTCAAAATGAATTGGACCAATGCACAGAAAATAGGTCTTTAGTGGCTGCTAAACATGATCCTGAGGATGTAACCTCTGGCTTGGAAAAGTCCCTGAACTGCTGATTATGGAAAGCTGGCACCTGCATAACCAACAGAATTGCTTTATCTGAGCGTTAGCCTATACACACTTCCTCTTTCTCTCTGACCATTTAACAGGGATAAATGTAGTTTCTGTATGACCCTATATGGCAGCTCTTACTTTGCTTCAAATCTTTCCTGTGCTGAATACAACCTAGTTAAATCACAACTGTGCCACCAGACTGAGTCGAGGAACGGAAAAATGTAAGGAAAGCAGCAGAATCAGTATGCTATTTGCAGGGTTTTTGTTTTGTTTTGTTTTGTTTTGTTTTTTTGTTAAAGATATCAGTGATTTTTTTCAGTCTTTTTACAATGTTTCTTTAATCCCTTGTCCACTAATCTATTTTTTAATCTAATATAGATTTAAAGTCATCCCTCATTTTTTTAACAAGAACATTTTTATTGCTGATATCTGGCTTTGCTCTTTTGAAAAGAAATACTGAAGGCAACTTGCAGGAGACTTCTAAAGATAAATGTCTTTTTTTCTGGTTGTTTTGGGTTTTTTTGTTTGTTTTTCCCCCTGTCAATGTTTTCCTAATTTTCTTTAAAAAATGAGGAATAAACAGAGTATTTTGAAAATTTATGTGTTAGCATTTATGTTGTTTTAATTTAGCATCTGCATATTCTTTTACTAATATTCAGATCACTCTAACAGTTATCAAAACATTAATAAGTTAACCATTCAGTGGTGTATTACACAGATGATAACTCTGTAAGATATTGCAAGCAAATGAAGGTGCTGTGACACCACATGTCTAGTGTAGACAGTCTCTTTGAAGTAGATGTGCCCTCATAAACAAAGTTGAGATCCCACCATTATTTTTCTTGGTGTCCTATCTCTAAAATCATAAAATTACTAGAAATTTTCTAAGCTATCTGGACACCACTGGTAAGTTTCCTGTAGTAAAATAAGGGAAATGAACATTATATTACCAAAAAGAAACACATGAAATATCAGTAAAGTACTGATCACTTTTTCAACCTTCAAATACTTTTTTATAGCAACGATATTTTCATATCTTGGCAGTATATTGAAACTTATAATTAATTGCATTTATCCAATCATTTACTTTGTAAAACTCCTGGAATAAGATTATAGGGAGAAGTTTGTTTGTGTTTTGTTTTTTTCCATTTTTTTTGTTTGGTTGTTTTTTTTAGCTCAATAGAAACAATTTCCTTCCCCAGCATATGTGCATACAGTGGTGTAGGCAAGCATAGTCAGTTAAGTATATCCTCTCCAATAACAAATTGGATAGGATATTCTCTTTAATGTGCACATCCACATTTAGCTTCCTCATCTGCATTAGGACATTTTGTTTACAAGCTGGACTAAAATCCCTCCTTAACAGTGGCAATTTCAGAAAGTTTTGTTCATAGCTTTTTGATCCTTTTTTATGGCGTTGTCTTACTATGCTAATAAACCAAATGCCATCCATGGTCTATTGGCAGAAGCATAAATATGAAAACACACAAACACTTTCCCAATTACTTGAACCTTTTACATAGCTTTCTAATATATGTTTTGAAAATATGATAACGTCTTTGACTAATGAAACACAAGCAGCATTGGCAGTACAACAGATTTATCTAAAAACATTGCACAACTGTATTCCAGATACACTAAAACTAGTGCAATATAAGTATAGATAAAAATCCTCTGAGAGAAAAATTCTCTAATTCGCTTATCATCAGTGTCTGTCTTAAATCAATATCCACATCATGCCAGGGCTGCCTGTTTCTTAAGCTGTGCCAGTTCTTTGTTTTCCTGCCAGGATCCCATGCTTTACAAGTCTTACAGAAGCAAAACCTTTGAAGGGTGTGTATAAACAGGATGGGGAACTGGGATTACAAGGGCTGATAGTGATAGGACAAGGGGGAATGGTTTTAAACTGGGACAGGGGATGTTTAGGTTAGATATTAGGAGGAAGGTTTTCACACAGAGGGTGGTGATGCACTGGAACAGGTTGCCCAAGGAGGCTGTGGATGCCCCATCCCTGGAGGCATTCCAGGCCAGGCTGGATGTGGCTCTGGGCAGCCTGGTCTTGTGGTTGGTGACCCTGCACATAGCAGGGGGGTTGAAATTAGATGATCATTATGGTCCTTTTCTACCCAGGCAAATAAAAAGCAAGCAAACAAACAGAAAAACACCAAAACTTCCTCCCCAGTATGTTTCTGTCAAATAATATTATTGCTATGCTATACCACAAGTGGCCAATATAATCAACTCTATTACGAGTTTTCTACGGAATATAAACATATGTTAATTCTGAATTAGAAATGTAAATGTAAGAGGTGGTTGACACTTTAAGTTGACCTCACGATGCCAAACTAGTCTGCAAGCCATCTACAACAAGATGCCATCTACAGGCAGAAAGCTCACTGCAGGTTAATATATCATTTTGACAGAGGTTTCTAGTATTGTAACTCACTACACTTGCTTTACTCTATGCACTTTTCAAAAAGGTGGATTTTTCCTTGCTAAGTATATAAATGCATCTTTCCAATCAATTAAAATTGAAACAGCAGAAAACATCTAGGAATTAAACTATTTAGATTCCCCCTCTTATCATTATTATAAAGTGGGTGTTCATGGTTTTCACTGAGCTCTTGCAAATATTCTAAAAATTAATAACAATAATACTTTTGCTGCCATGACTGGATACCTTACGAATGTTTACCAATTTAAGTCGAAAACTAATATCCATAACAAGGGAGCCATTTATCATGATTACAGCAGCATACATTGTGGGTGACACTTATCACTGATGTAATTCCATTGATTCAAGAGTAATTTGTCCAGTTGAGCTTAGAAGAAAAAGAAATCACGTCTCCAGTCCTGCAATTCAGAATTAATATTTGTGTATCTCATACCATTTATACACAGAATGCTGCTCACTAAAAACAGAGAAACATGGGAAATTCAGGATTGGAAAGTGGTTTGCCTTCTCACAGTCAGAAATCCCTTTTCATTAGTGATTCCTGAATAATCTGAAAAGGATGCAGAGCTCAAAAGACCAACATAGGCCTGGAAAATCAATTATATTTTCCAGCATTTGCTAAAAAAACTATTGGTTTTTGCCCAGTCTTTGTGAGGCTTGGGATTGGAGCAGCAGAATAAAGGTGAATCTACCTGCCTTGTCTATGTATTTTCTTTGCTACTCTCTGATATACTCTTCAGGTAAAGATGAAGAGTGTAGTATCTGAAACTGTGTTTACTGCATTTGTAGAATGGATGCAAGGTGTAGCCACTGGCTAAATAATTTGTCAGAATGTTGGCTCTTCAATAGAGTTTGCCAAGATTTCTAAGGACCATTTATTTGCTTCTAAGGAGTACTCACAAAGTCTGACTTCTAGGTTTAAGTTAGATAGCTCTTCAGGCCTTCTATTTAGTCAAAGGAAAGAATTAGGTTCTGCTTGATTGCACCTAAGTTAGATTCCAGCTTTGACTCACCCTTAGAGAAGTGTTTTTCTCTGTTGACTGAAGAGGGAAACAGAAGTGACTTGTCTGCTAACTCAGATCTCTGATGGATGAGTGTCGAGAGCATGCCTTAGAATGGTACACCCACCTCTCTATCTTACTCTCACTTGATGGACTCCTGACCTGCTCATTAATCAATTCCTGAACCTCTCAGCTTTTTACAGTAAAATATCACTGATACCACTTTCCCTTAAGACATCCTGTTATAAACTGCAGATGGTGATTGATGTGTGGGAATGGCTTAACTCAGATTGGGGACCAGTCTCCATCTGTGCTCTACCCTTGCTGCAGGGACATCTGAAATGGACATTAATCAAATCCTAAGTAACTAGTGTTTACAGTGCAATTTTCTGTGGGGGGAAAAAAAAAAGCTAACTGCAATCAAGAGATGGAAGAGATGTTTGACAAAGAGCTCAGAAATCTGTCCAGCAATTAGTTAGAATGGACAGCAAAGGACAGTAACTTCATCAGTTGTCTCAAGTGTCATCATCCTTGCTTGATAGTAAAACCTTTAGTTATGTAAGGTATGTCTAACATTGGAGAGTGCAAACACTTAATCACTTACTTTTCTAAAGAGATTATATATGTATGTATATACCATCAGTTTCTTTCCTGATGGAGACTTGTTCTACAGCAGCCATACTGAGATCTTTGGTTATGCAGAGGTTATGAAAGAGTTATGAGACAGCTACCACTAACGATAGTTATTGCATGACTGTTAAACTGTTAAAACCTTGTATTTTGTATGGCTTCATTAGGAACTTTTAAAATAAAGCCTTACCATCACAAACATTCATTTGCATACCTGATTAATAATTTTCAGGTTTCCAATTTTATATTCAATTAATATTAAGTAAGCAAATAAATGTGGTGTTTTTCAATGAACAATATCTAAATTGGTGTGTGCTATTTTAAAATATAATCTGAAAGGCCATAATGTTGAGATATGGGAGAAAACTGAAGTGCTGCACCTGATGACATTACCTTAGAATCGAGCTTCAGAAGTTCATTGTCCTTGCTGCTGCAGTCTAAAATTATTTTTCTACATAACATTTTAATCAAATAAAGAATTATTAAAAAAATCCTATATGAATATGCTTGATAAAACAACTGAAAGATAGAGAGGAAAAATCATATAAACTTATAGATCCATCTTAGTTGATTTTATAGTACTAATACACGAAGAATCAAAATGGAATTGATTATGAACTGTTAATTTAAAAGCAAGAACACAGAAATCAGTATTTGAATTCAAATTTTTAAGAATATAATTTAAATGAAATCCAGTATGTTTTTTATTTAGCTACCACTGAACTGCCTTGCTCTTACAGCTTTCTTTGTGGCTCTTAGAAATATGGTATTTGGCAGACACTGATGCAACCCCAATTTCTTAATGAAGTTTTGTGTTCCTGCAAATGTTGGAGGACTTGACAACACATATTACCATCAGTCGTTAACAAGAGCAGGGCTAAAATTTCTCGAACTCCTTTTCCCATAAGCCCTTCAGGAAGTCTGTTGCCCCTACCAGTCCAATATATATATATCACCTCCTGAGAAAGTGACAGTGATAACAAAGCAAAAGATGAGAAAACAGGTATGACATGTTCAGAAACCAATTTGAAGTGGAAATTAAAATCAAATTTTTTACTATTGGTGATAAAGATTACAGAACAGCCTGCAGGGACAATCCATCCTAACAGCTTTATGATAAGGCCTATCATAAATAACATATAGGAAGTAACTTTAGCCCTTTCTTGGATCTGGTGCTTACCTCAGTTCTTCTGTCAAATATATTGGAAGATGTAGATTTAAGTCTATTTCTAGAACTGCAAGGGATGTAGTAGATCACTTCAGGAGGGAATGCAGCATCATCTGTCTGCTCTACCTTTGCCAGAACCAAGGAGAGGTGTGTGTGCTGCTCCCTTCTGTGCTGACAGAATGATCTGGGCATAGTGGACCTTGGGGATCTGAAGTGAATTTCATCATGAGCAGTCTTTGCTCTCAGATCTCACATCTCACCCACTGTCCCCATGCACTTGTGATAGCCAAAGGATAGGCTGTCTCTCCTGAGCTCCCTATTTTGATCTTCATTCTGGCAGAGGTAAAATTTAATTTTGCCATGGCTACCAAGAAACCTCAGAATCATAGAATCATTAAAATTGGAAAAGACCTCTAAAATCATCTAGTCCAATCATCAACCCATCACCACGTTACCCACTAACCATGTCCCTCAGTGCCACATCTCCACAGTTATTGAACACCTCCAGTGGTGGTGACTCCACCATCTCCCTGGGCAGCCTGTGCCGCTGCCTCACTGCTCTTTCTGAGAAGAATTTTTTCCTAATTTCCAAACTGAATCTCCTCTGGCACAATTTAAGGTCATTTCCTTTATCTGTTTCTTGGGAAAAGAGGCTGACCCTCACCTCACCACAACCTGTTTTCAGGGAGTTGTAGAAAACATTAAGGTCTCGCCTGAGTCTTCTCTTCTCCAGATTGAACAATCCCATAAGTCAGTTTATTATTGAAAATAAAGTTTTTACAAAATTCTTTGTGAACCTTTTGTTATTTCAGTTTAAATTCAATTATTGTCTTCCTTAATTGGCTTTTGTGTTGAAATGCAGCATGAAATTGATTGTTTCAGATGCATTTCTGTACTGAGTCTGGCTAGAATGGAGTTAACTTTCACCACAGCAGTCCACATAATGCCTTATTTCACATCTGTGGCTAAAACAATGATCACAACATACTGTTGTTTTTGCTGTTGCTGGACAGTGTTCACATAATATCAAAGATTTCTCTCCAGCTCCCCCCAGTAACAGAGGTCAGTAGGCTGTGGTTAGGCTGGTACACAGCCATGACAGCTGACCCCACCTGACCAAAGAATATCCTGTACCATGTAACATCATGCCCAGCAATTGAAGCTGAGGGAAAGGAGGAAGAGGGAGCATTCATGGTGGTAGTGTTTCCAGACTACTGCTATGTGTGCTGAGGCCTTGTTTCTCAGGAAGTGGACAGACATCTGCCTGCTGATGGGAAGTGGTGAACAAATTCCTTATTTTGCTTTGCATGTGTGTGCATATGGCTTTTGCTTTTCTTATTAAACTGACTTTACCTCAACCCACGAGCATTTCTATCTTATTTTCTCTCCCACTCCTGTTTAAGAGAGTGAGTGGGAGAGGAAATGTGTAGAGGTCTGCCAGCATCCAAAGTCAACCTCCTACATAGAGTTTATTAACAATAAAATACTTCTATGTAAGCTATAGATGTTTCATTTGCCATACCCATCAAAGAGTTAACTATTTCTTGCTTGCTTGACCATGAGTCAAAATTGTGTCCCTTATTTTTCTCACTTGTGCCTACCACAAAACCTGCAAGAAGGTAATGAAATTTTATAATTACTGAAAATCTTTTCTTTATGCTTGCTGATAACCACATAATTGGATATATATTTAGTAATTCAGAGACAATCAATAAAAATAGCCACTTACAATGGAAAAAAAAACTAATGAGCAGAGATCTTACTCTATCTATTAAATGCTAGAAGACCAATAGTGTTTATCTTTTATTCTTTGATGACTGCCCCCTGTCTGAATTGTTTAGAGTGAACTTTCCTTAAGATAGTCTACTGGGGATTTTTTTTATTATTTTTATTGATTATATGTTTAATATTTATTCATTTATTTTATTCCTTGTGCTTTAGAAGATAGATCATTGCTCTCTATTTTAAGATGTGCAAGTCAGCTTACAAAGTCAAGTGGTATTAGCCAGGATTTGAATCTGAACATCTACAATATATACAATAGTTATTTGAAGTCTACATACGCTTACAGGCAGATTTGCAAAGGAATCTGATGCATAGCTCTGGAATTATTCAGTATATGTAGACACTTTTTTTTTATGCCTCATGCGAATAAGAAGGAATTCAGTCTCCAGATTGATCTCTGGATAGTCAAGTAACTCATGAAGACAGGAAGTCTCATTCTTCTCCAATACCACATGATGTAAAAAGTAGCTCATTACAATTAACTGTATTGTGACTACTGTTGTATGTATTAGATAGATCATAATCATGCTTTAGTTAAAACTTTTGCTATTTTCTTTCTTGGACTACACAACAAGATTTTGTCTGCATTTACAATAAGCATAATGTAGATGAGATGAGAGAGATAGTACCAATAAAACAGAGAAAATATTATCTTTAATTCATCACTGGGCTTCCAGCACTGACTTAAACTGGAGATGTCTTTGCAGGTCAGGCAGTGAATAAGTTTGGCCTTCACCCACTTTTCTGAGATAACCTCTGCTGCTTTTAGACAACCTACGTCAGATGTTAAAAGAAAGCATTTAGTTTGTGAGTCTCACACTCCTCTTTTCCAGTGTATTTCTTCTGAAAGACTTGCTCGGCCCTTCCTGTGTTATAAATGCAACAACAGAGCAACTTGAAAAGCTTCAGAGAACCTGAAACTTCTCTTTTTTCTTATCCTGTCCCCTGACTAAGAAAGGTACCATAGCTTGTCTAGGCAATTTGCTGCCCCACAGGCTAACTGCTGAATACCTAAGATGCAAGCGCTTTATTTCCACTGGCTATCCCTCAGGTGGGCACAGAGCAGCCACTGACATCTGGAAGTGGAGCTTGTGGAGACAGGTGGCATCTCAACAACTCCTTCCAGCTCCTTTACTCTATCGCAAATGCCATTTTTGGTAAGAAATTAGATCAGATGCCTCTACTCCACTGAACTGCAATTACAAATTTGGGCACATTCTTTCTTATGACAGACTGAGCACCTGTAAATTGTACCACCCCCCAGTATGTAAGAGTGGATTAGTATCAAGAATGCCTCAGATGGCTGGGACTTTATTGCAGACTGCTTTCATAGATCAACAGTTTGTAGTGGATTCTTTTATAATATTATGCTGCAAAAGAAGACAGGATGAAAACACAGATTTTTATTAGTGGTTTTCATAGTTAACCACACAACATACATGTTAACACTGACTTTCTGCTGTTGGCAATTCACAGAATCATAGAATCACAGAATAATCCAAGTTTGAAGAGACCTATTAGGACCTAGTAGTATAGCACGTATAGCACGGGGGTTGGAACTAGATGATCTTAAAGATCCCTTCCAACCCAAATCATTCTATGATTCTCTGATTCTCTGGTTCTGTGATCTTTGAGTCCAACTCCTGACTCCACATAGGACCACTGAAATTCAGATCATAATTCACATAATCATAGTAAATTTATGGTATGCATTATTAGTTTAGTACTTAGTGCACAATACTAAAATTGGTTTAGTATCCATCCCTGTTTCTTATACACAATCATCTAAATTAGTATTGATGTTTTTTGAGATTTACACAATCATAAAATTTAGTGTTTAAAAAACCCTAATATTTATTGTGTGGTCATTTAGAAAGAATTTGTGATTTTACGAGTCATGTTTCATTTCATAGTTTTGTATGTATCCATGTCTTTTTCTTTTATTTTTTTGCTACCTGGAGAGCAATATCGTGGTGTTTAGAATTGTTTCACACTGGATCAACATTCTAATTTAGTAGGCTAAAAAAAATGTTTCCAGAAAAACAGACAAAAACCCCTCACAAATAGTTCATTTTCTAATGCATAAATGTACATAGCTCCATTGAAATCAGAGCACAAATTTTGTTACTTCCAGCAATATATGTGACAAAACTTAAAGTTGCTTTGCAAATACTTCCATAAATATGAGTAAAATGCCATCCAGTTGAAGCCATGAAGTATAGTTTTGACCTGATGCTGTTGTAGCAACCCAGTAGAAATCAATTGCACAATTTAGGCTGTTAATAATAACCAATATGCTTGCATAGTCATAAACTGAGGCAAAAGAATCAGTGAATGTTTCTGAGCCACAGTGAGCCACAGGTTCTGCGAGACTTAGTCACTCGACTCCTACTGACACTGGTGGGATTTCTAAAGTTGGGATTTTCAAACTTACATATGTGACAGCAATTTTGTTTATCGCTAAATCCAAATCCAATCTAAATCCAGTAAGTTTTACTTACTCTTTCTAAATCAACACAGACATATGGAAAGTATGGTAATTTTCATCCTTCAAACATTTCTCTGAATTATTTTTTAGAGAACAAAATATCATCTCTTAAATGAAGCACAGGTAAGATTTTCAGGGATTATAGTGGTCAGTTTGTTTGCAGTATTCAGGCCATTCTGTCTAGTTCACAGCGTATCCATGGATGTTGTTAACATTTAACAGATAGAAAATGCAACAGCAAATTACATCAGCAGTTCCACGTGTAGTTGATTTTTTTTCATGCAGATTTGTTGTTTTCTAATGCTTTCCCAACTAGAACACTTGCCTCTAAATATTTATCTGATGAAAATTACTTTCTTACACTGTGTGCCTATTTCCACTTCTTTACAAAACATACCTTAGAGTGCATTTAACAGTTCTTGCAAGATGCAGGGAGTTTTTGAGAGCTATTTTACAGTCAT
>JACDJE010000400.1:730295-744350 GCA_016647715.1 Pavo muticus | reverse complement strand
ATTCTTTGACTATCAAAATTACATTCAATTTATAACAGTTGAATTATACTTTAGAAAAATATTTTTTAAAATATTTTTTTTTTTCGGTTTTGCCACAGTAGTGCCCCAGCAAGCATTTGTGGTATTTGTGATGGGCTGTTTTATTCGCATTTCAGCATTAATTGCCTTAAGCTATCCTTAGAGTGTCAGAACTTGTGTACTATACAGAACATATATAACTTATGAAATATTAACGCACAGCATGTTATCAACATGATACAGTCAATTAAAAGAACAGTATTATCAAATCAAATTCAATAGTCTGCATCTGTTTAAAAAGATGAAAAATGTTTATACCTGCAACAGAGCTAGTTGCTAAATTTTTATGCTAGTATTGGCACATTTTACCTCATTTTTAAAAAGTTTCCTACTTTCCTGCTCCTTGAAAAGACTTCAAAAAGCAAGGCAGGGAAAGCAATACAGCAGGCAATAGCTTGTATCCAACTGATTTCTGCTTAGATTTTTTTGTTTAGAAGATCTTCTCTGTTACTTGATTTGAAACAGTAATTTGAGATAGATCTCTGCAGAGTTGCTTTATTCACTACACTTAGAAAAATTCCTATCTATGACTGTATGTGTGTGTGTCTGTGTATGAATGTATGCATATGTGTAGTTTAAAGAACATTAGGGAGACTTTATGGCTTGATGGATTTTCAACCAGTTGGGCTGTTAAATTCCAGCCCCACTTCAATGAGCATGTAGGTAATTACACAATTATATATTGCTTGTATAGAGAAGACTGCAAGTGTATTACTTACCAAAACCATGTACAGTTCAGCAGGATGCTGCTTTATGTAGAAGATCTCAGAAACCTGGATATGTGTCATCTACTACACAGGTGGATGTGCTGTTATCTATCTATCATCAGAAATGCAAGAAGTAGTACTAAAGAGTCCCCTGTCTGAGCTCTACTATCCTGCGAGTAGACCTTCTGGAGATGCTACTGGCAAAGCAAGAGTCTTAACTGTCATATAAAATTGATTTGATGAGGCCCAATTAATATTTGTTGATTTTGTTAGACTCATCTCTAAATGATCCCTCTCAGCTTCCTGAAAAAAGTCATAGATTTAATTCAGTAGAAGTATGGGTCTGAGTTAACACTCTTTATCACTAAAATTAAAGTGTCTGTTTTTCAGTAGGGTTTCAGCTTGTTTTCTTTTTTCTTTTTCACATGGCCTAGCAGTAGCGGGTGGTCTGGCATTAATAAAAACTGCCCTGGGGAAAACTCTGAAGAATCACTCCTTTAAACATGCCTCATTTTATCTACTTTACATATTCATTCTGCAACATTTTCTTACACATACTGAGACCAATACATTAGGGTGTCTAATTCTTATTACCTACACAAATCACTCTTTGCATTAACATCAGGCTTACATTAGCAATTATTAGAGTATTACCATAATTATATCATTATTATAACTTAAACTTGCAGATAATTTATTGCCTCAAACCAATTCTATCAAAACCTCAGATGCTGTTACAAATGGCATATTTCTGTTTTTCTTTTTAGCCAATAAAGATACTTCTGATTATGATTGACATTCTGAGTATCATGATAGCTTTCTGCATCACCTTCCCCATTATGCAGTTTTCTTATATGAAACAGCTTCACTTTTTCTTTCACTGTGTGAAAAGTAGTCCTTTGGAAGTCAATAGGCAGAAGTCATCTGACCCATCTTGTTCTGATCAGGAGCACTTGTTTCAGGTTAGAGGATGCAGAAAACCTAACTTTTCTGGTTAGGTTTTCTGCTTTATTTTTGTTCTGTATGGACTGAGGACTGAGTTCAGCTTTTGAAAAAAACGGATTCACAAAAGAATTAGGACTCTAAACTGCTGAGGAGATGACTTTGGATTATTCAGATAATATCTGGAGAGAGCCCCCTCTGAAACTGTTCTGAAGCAGAAGGGTGCCCAGGAAAGAATATTCCAAGTGCTCAGGCACGATCAAATCTCTTGAGAAGGAAAACACGAGGTCTGTCAAAAGACTCACTGTGCTAAGAGAGAAGCCCCTCAGTGAACTCAGTGTGAAAAAATAGGGTTACAAGATGTGGAAGCAATAACGCATAGCAAATAAATAAATAAATAAATAAATAGAGCGCTTGAATGCATAAGGACAAAATCAAAAAATGCTATAAAATATCCGGACCTAATGATAGTGATGACTGTTAAGGGTTACAGCAGGATTTTGCAAATATGTAAGTCACAACAGGAAGTTTAGGGAAAAAATGGGTACAGTGAAAAATATGGAAGATACTATAGTGATACAACATGATTTAGGTATTTGAAACCTTTTCTTCCATTGCACTTTGCCATTGCACTTTGCCAGGAAAGCCTGCTTCATGAGCTCTGCAGGTACTTGTTTAGTTTGAGTATAACAGTAGGAAAGTAACAGGTGAGAAACTAATTATAGAAGCTGAATGTATTTGGCTTAATGAGATCAGATGCATTTCACCATAGACTGCTGAAAGGGATGGACAAAGTGACAGATCACTGTCTAAAATTCAGAGAAAAAAATACATGGCAAGAAGAGGTCCATGATCAATGCAAAGAGTTCTAATGGTACAACCATATTTTAAGAAAGGTAGACTAGTGTGCAAATTTAAATATTCTTTATGAAATGAAAAGCGCATGCTCTGAATTAGTGAAGATCCATTCACCATGGTCCAATTTTATTTTTAAATGAAGTCATCAGCCTGGTTCACAAGATTCTGATCAAATGAAGCAATTCCTGTTGGTTGCTATTTTTAAATCATTTCTTTAATTGTTGTGTCCATACTCTATGTCCACAATTTGAGGTCTTGTAAAAGGAACTCTGGGTAACAGCAGTATGCAGGAAACTCACAATTCTACAACAGATTCCAGTCTGGATAACTGAGGTCAGGAACTCCGCTTTCAAATTTGTACTTATCTGGAAACATTCTGGCCAAAACAGTGTTGCCAGTATTCTGCTTTACAGAGGTGTTTTGTTTGTTTGTTTGTTTGTTGTTTTTGTTTTTTGTTTTTGTAAATCATGTTTAGCTTTTGATATCCTTGCAAATCAGATCTTCAAATTTCCCAAAGGCATAAGAATGGGCATTCTGAACTGAGTCAGTAGTTCAGTATGTTATTTCCAAGATGGTGACATGTGACAAAAATATATGGACATGTACTTGAAAAATATGCTTATTCTGATATTTCTGTCCTCTCAACACTTTTATTGAGAATGGTTTGTGTGTGCACATATAGACATATAGAATCATCTAGGTTAGAAATAGATTATCCATTAGAATAATCACATCCAATCTTCACCTAATGCTACAAGTTCATCACTAAATCATGACCCCAAGTGAGACATACACACGTCTTTTAAATACCTCCAGGAGTGGTGACTGCACCATTTCCCTAGGCAGCCTGTTTCAATGCCTAACTACCCCTCCATGAAGAAATTGTTCCTGACATCTAATCTACACCTCTCTTAATGCAACTTGAGGTCCTCGCCTCATGTCCTGTCACTTGTCTCCTGAAAAAAAGAGACCAACACCCACCTCGCTAGAACTTCCTTTCAGGTAATTGTATATTTATGCCTACTTTTATACATTTTGTAGTCATGAATATACATATATAGGCCCATTCAGATGCGGATATATCTGCACCTGTATAATGCTGTAGTTTGGTTATTCTTGTTAACTCAGTGTTTTTACTTAATTTTGACTAGGCCTGGAAATAGCTCAGGAGTAAAATGGTGACTTATAAATGTATAATCATATTTGTCTGGAGTAAAAATTCTTGTTTTTTATATTATTTAACCAACTTTAAAACACTAACATGAAGAGAGTTTAGCACCTGTCTCGCTCCAATTCATAGGAGGGAGAGGAGGTTCTTTTAATATATATATATACAACAGCAAGATTAAGACACAGCGGGTCAAATGTTAGCCTGACCAGTTACAAATCCTAGTCGTTTAGGGAGATGGGGAAGGGAAGACGGGTGACAGAAAAGATATGAAATAAAAGCAAGGAGTTTTTATAGGAAGCAAGAGAGAGATTGTCACCACCGTGGGTCCAGCGTGGTTCATAGTTCAGGTGTTGATCTTCACTAGTGATGGGTTGTCAGGGATTGTTGTTCAGTTGATGACGACAATGGCAACTGTTTCCAATGGCAGTACAAACTTATTTACAAGTCTGAAGTGGTTGAGTCAACTCCTTTTGGAGTGGCAGCTTCTGGCTTTTGGATCTTGGCAGGAACTCCTTTTGTTCCCATCTTCTGGGCCTTGTCAGCAGATAAGAGGGAGCATGGCACCAACTTGTATCTTGCCTTCACAAGATGCAATGGTATCATCCCCCAGTCCCCCATAGCAAGCTGGAATTATTTGGTTACAGGCCAGATCTCCTGCCAGGAACACACTGGAGCATTCTCTTCTGGAGGCAAACAGCCCCAAAGAAATGCTTTCAAATGTAAAATTGTCCACACAGTGATGCCAACTGCCACACAGCAACACCCCCCTCTCATCTCCTAGATAAGTCAGTCTTATTGCAAGAAATGCCTTGGAAAGCAAGCTTTGAGCAAAAAACAAAGAAGGGTTCAGATAGCACCTTCTACACGTAGCAAAGAAACCACAAGTCAAACCACAACATCAACAAAAAAGGTTAACATTAAGTTGTTTAAACCATTAAGGACAATCTTTTCAAACTTCTATGTTCTTGCATACTCATAAATGAAATGTGAGGTGTGACAACACAGCACTAAGATAATCCATTAGAAACAGGAGAAATAAATTGTGTTGCTACTTTGAGCAGATGTCTAATTAATCAATCAAGATGTCTAGGAAGGTCCTTTGATTTCTTGGATTCATAGGAGTACTGAGGTGAAGAACAGAATTTCTTCACTCATGGGTAGGGGCACAGAAAATGCCATTAGATTACTCAAATGTTGGGTGAGCAATTCAGGTCTTTTAATGCAATGATTGGTTCTTGTGGCAGAAGTTGAGTGTTCTATTTCACTTGTCACCCATCTCCAGCTATAAATCTAAAACTTTTGTTTCATGTTATAGTTTCATGTTTAACGGTATCTCAGAGCAGCCCTGCGGGAAAGGACTTGGGGGTCCTGGTGGGCGAGAAGCTGGACATGAGCCAGCAGTGTGCACTTGCAGCCCGGAAGGCCAACTATGCTCTGGGCTGCATTAAAAAAGGGGTGACCAGCAGGGAGAGGGAGGTTATTGTTCCCCTCTACTCAGCTCTTGTGAGGCCCCATCTGGAGTACTGTGTCCAGGCCTGGGGCCTCCAGTACAGGAAAGACATGGAGCTCTTGGAACGGGTCCAGAGGAGGGCCACGAAGATGATCAGAGGGCTGGAGCACCTCTCCTGTGAGGAAAGGTTGAGGGAACTGGGATTGTTCAGCTTGGAGAAGAGAAGGCTTTGGGGAGACCTCATTGTGGCCTTCCAGTACTTGAAGGGAGCCTATAAACAGGAGGGGGAACGGCTGTTTACGAGGGTAGATAGTGACAGGACAAGGGGAAATGGTTTTAAACTGAGACAGGGGAGGTTTAGGTTGGATATTAGGAGGAAGTTTTTCCACACAGAGGGTGGTGACACACAGGAAAAGGTTGCCCAAGGAGGTTGTGGATGCCCCATCCCTGGAGGCATTCAAGGCCAGGCTGGATGTGGCTCTGGGCAGCCTGGTCTAGTGGTTGGCGACCCTGCACATAGCAGGGGGGCTGAAACTAGATGATCATTGTGGTCTTTTTCAACCCAGGCCATTCTATGATTCTATGATTCTATGATGAGATGTTACGTACAGATGTATGGACTCTCAAGTGCAATTGGCTAAATGTATGCAACTGTAGAATGATTAGCGATTAAAAAAAGAAAAGGAAAATAGAAGCTAGTTCACTTAATCATTCTCCACGAGTCCTATAACACAGCTGAACATCTATTACACTGGGAGGGTCTGTCTCCAGACAGAAAGCTATTTTCTTGGGAAAAGGTCATTGCTCTTGTTATATCTGAGTGGTAAAATGAAGAAGCTTAGGGTATTGATGCAGCTTTCATGGTAAACTGCTTGTCCCTGTAAGACAGACATAAAACTTTGTGTCAGATATTGGTAGAAAGGAAAAGTGAGATAAAGCTATACAAGAGGTTGACAGAACTTCTAATAAGTGTTATTTTCTATCTAAATAATTACCTAAAATGTTGCTAATATAAACATCGTAGTTGAATTCTAGCTATACACAAATTTTAGGGAAGACATTATTAGAGACAGTCCCCTTAACAGAGATTGTCTGTATTTATTTAAGTTTTACATGCCTCTGTCATCTATGTAACAGACATTTGTAAATGTATAACAAATAGTTTTATAATTCAAGGCAGGTCGAATCAATTGCAATTCACACAGCTTCTGGCATCTGAGGATCTGTCTCATTTAATTAACCTAATGAACTCCAAACTATACAATTGTATTTTGATTTTTTTTTTTTTTTTTTTTTTTTTTTTTAAACTGTATATTCAGAGTAACCTCATTGAAGTAACTTGTTTCTGTTCACATCTGATTTATACAACTGCAGTGAGTTTCTACCCATTTAGCAGAAATACATGTGTGGTAGACTTGAATCCCCTTTAGACTTACACGTTGGCAAACTTCCAACAGGAGAATATTTAATATATAAAGAAGTAATTATCATGGATCATAGTGTTAATGCTATGGCAATTTGTACTGTGTGATGTGTTGAACTGGGATATTCTCTCTCAGGACATGTATATCCTAGCCAATTGAAGTAGCTCTCTGTTGGGTATTATTTGTTGCCATGCCTTTGTTTTTAAGAAGCAGCTGCCAATGCCCAAATGAATAGTGATGGCACAGTTGGAGCTTCTCTGTTGTAGGATGTGAAGGTTTATAGACAAGTTTATAGAATGTCAAGTCATATTATCTGCTACATGGGAAAATGACCTGACAGGCAGAAATCAAAGCTTCAATGTGTCATCCTGATACACTGGGGACTAAGAGCCACTGACCTACCTTTTAGTGATATAAATTTGTGAGTAGTGATATAAAAATAGCCTCCACTCTGGATCCAAAAGGATTACAGCTTGAAAGGTCAAGAATTTCATAATAATTCTTGAATAAAAGTGCATAGGCATGAGGTGCAATGTTTTTCAATTTCTTTTGTTTATTCTCTTTAACCAATAAGCAACTGTATTTCACCAAGGTACCAGGAGGGATGTTATTCTAGCAATGACTTGCAGCTGGCTTTGCAAAGGCAGTATCAGCACCTAACTTCTGTTTAAAGACACAGAGGTTAAAATTAAGACATCTGAGTTGTAACAACTTTCAGGCAGTGCTTGGCAGTGGCAAGTGAAGGAGTTGGTCAAGGCATTGCTGTCACCCACCTTTTGCCCTGCATGGGGCTGGTGACTCTATGTTAGCTGTAAAGTACAGCTGTACATTCAAAAGTGTAATTCTGCTCGCACTAGTGCCTAACCTTGGAACTACTTCAGGCATGTAAAAAACTGCTGTCAGCAGTAGCATTTTCCAGGAGAGTGAAATTTGGCATCTGAGCAAACCTGGCTTCTTCACTTGTTCCCCCTGGGGTCCACAATGTAGCTGTGTCTTTGTGTTATTCATGCCACACTTACTGTAGCAAGCTTTGCACACACCTTACCTGACACTTTTACTGCTGCTAGCTCACTGGCTAGAGACTCTAACCAAGGAACAAGAGACCCAGATTCCTTCCTTTGTCTGAAGGAATTAGAGCTAATCTCCAGGCTGATACACTTTTTGTCACTTTTCTTTGAAGTTTCCTGCTTAGAATGGAATAAAGCTGGCACAGAACTGCTATTTTAAATGCTTTGACTTAGAAAGCACTTGGGTCAGCATGCTGTATTTTATCAGAGTTGCATAGAAAACTTAGTTTTAACTCCAGGCAGTAAATTTCACTAAAAAAGCCTCCAAAGTGCCTATGATATTATAGTTATGGCCTTTTTTCTTTCTCTTTCCTTTTTTTTTTTTTTTTTTTTTTTTTTTTTTTTTTGTTCCATTTCTTTCTCTCAATCTTTTATGTATGTAAAATGAAAGAGCAGCAGTGCTAAATCATGCTGAAGGCTCACCTTTGATTTTGGCCCGCAACAGATGTTCAGGGAAAGAGTATGTGCAGAGTGATACTTTTTCGGCTTACAGTATTTCAGTTTCTAGCAATCTCTGGTTCAGGGATCTCTTGAACTTGAGCCAGAGGCTGCAATCAGACCATCATGTTTAGTAGTCCACAGTGGAGCTTTGTTCCATTAGCTTGCTCAGTCATCTTGTGAGTCCATTTATACATTTGGCATCCAAAGCTTCCAGCAGCCACAGATTCAACAATCCACTTAAGCTCTGAATAACCAATGTATTTCCTTTGAGTATTTCAGAAAATTTTCTTTGTAATTCCAGTTTTATGTTCCCTCATTTCCATGTTATCAAAAACACAATGTCCTTACCTGTTTGTTGTCGTGATCGATCTGTTCAGGCTGTATTAACCCTTTGCGAGACTGATCAATTACCTGATCAGGGCCAAGAACTGCATAAGACACCAATATGATGTGCAGAAAAATGGCGTTTAATCACACGTGGCATTCGTTTAAGTACTTTTTGCTCTACTTAGTCTACACCCCTAAAGGTGTACTGTCCAATTACTGAGCTTGGGGGGGCACTATCCCGTGACATCCCGTAGCCTCGCTGTCACCTAATACAACACCTGTTCTATATTATTCATGTTTTTATGGATCTCTGATGTATTTCATTCATCTTTTCTCTAAGCTTAATAGTCTCAATCAATTAAATATTTTCACAGAGAAGCCTTGCATTTCTTTCATCCTTCTTGTGGTAGCATGTTCCTTTTCACACAAGGTGACCAGAATCTCAAGACTTTCAAAATGTGAGTGCACCAGAGATTTTCACAGTAGAAAGTAATCAATTAGACAGTTTTCAATTTTATTTCAGTTCTGTTCTCTATTCGTCATTCAGTACTTCTTAACATTTTATTTTGACTACAGCTAAATATTAAACGCTCATTATCAAAAGGTTACCTTCAGTATTTTAGTTATTTATTTATTTTTAACTGGAAAGTTTATATAAACTTCAAGGCATACAAACATTAATTAAATTAATTACATTGTAATGGAAAACAGGAAATCAATATAGAAAGTTAATGTGACTAGCCTAAAAGATTAATTAATAGCTTAACTAAAACATATTATTTAAAAATAGGATGTTACTATACTTTCATGTAACTTGAACCTACTATGTTTTTTTCTATTCTGTTCTTTATGCATAGGAATTTTAAAGGCTCAAGCAATGATCGGGTTTCCATTAGTATGACACAAAAATTCAAGTAAAATTTACAGATTAATATAAGATGAAACAAATCAAGCAAGTGAAATATTGTTGCAGCATTTTACAGACAAAGAACGGAAGCAGAGTGGTTCAGTTGTTTTTTGCCAGACTACACAAGAAAATCAATAAATCATTATGAAATGTCTTTGAATCTTCTGAAAATCTTTGCTATTAAACCATGCAGCACTTTTTCAGTTCCTGAGCAGAACCATGCCTTCCTTATCTGTTTAGTTAATCAGAAATATTGTATATTATTACAAGGAGTACTCCAAACTAATCTGCAAGCTTTTGGAGTTTTGATAGCTTCTGATTAGAATTTTGTAAATGAACAAACTTAGTGGTGGAGAATGTAGAAAAGCAGTCCTTCTTTAGGTCACCCTCACCCTGTGCATATTTTCTGGATCAGTGATTTGATAACTTTATTCCAGGTAACGTGAAATGATGCTGTAGCAGCATCTTTGGTGGAATCACCCCTCTGAAGATACTTTCTCACAAGACCTCAGGCAAGAAATGAAGTGAAATATACCCATCTAGAACCCACAAGAAATGTACTAATGTTTGGAATTATCCTTCTAAAGAAGATAGGGACTATTCATTATTTTTGTGAATCAACTTTGTAGATTTTCTCAGGTGAAATTAAAATAAAAAAAGAAGTTTTTACCAGAACTCTCTCTCATGGCACCAGGATGGGATTATTCCTCATTTATGGAACAAAAAAATTACTTTCTGAATTGCTAACAGTATTTCTTGCATTGCTGATGTGCCCTTGGGATTTTCCTTGACACATCTATACTCTTTGTTTCTTACGCCTACCTTTCTCCAGTGATAATGGAACTGAGCCAGTTCTGTGAGAGGCTGCTTTTCTTTTCTTGACTGACATACATATCCAGTTTGAAGTGTAAATACCTCAAGAGGTGATTTTAGGATCAATATAAATAAAACTGACAGTTCACTGATGGGTAGTTCTTTGCTATTGTGCTAGGTAGCCACAGCGCTGGACAAATTTCGAATATGGTGTGGCATACTATGAATCACTCTTTCTATGCTTATACTTTCTTTGATTTATTGGACTGCTAAGATTAAGATATAGGTGTTCTATGTAACATGTTGCTTTATGCATGCAAAAACTTGTAATAAACCCATTCATCATTCACTTTTTACTTTTAAGTCACATGCTCCTTCCACTAATTCATCTCCCTAATAGTCTATTATTACAGAGACGTGAATAGCCACTGAGAAGCAGGCATCAGTCTGATACTTCATTCTCTCACATGCATGTACAACTGCACACTGTATAAAGCACCCCACTCAAGGTTTATGGTGGACAGAGCTCAGGTGATCAATAATCTGTCTTTGCATAGAAGAGCAGTGGTTTTCAAGTGAAGTTAAATCTTATGGAAGCCCAAATTTTAGGAAGATAATATTGAATGTTGTAGCAATACATTTAACAGCAACATTAAAGGTAGATTGATGGCATTCTTCTTATCCTTGAAGATGATAAGACGAGCACCAAATTCAGTCTAAAACTCAAATCTGTGTGAGTGCCAAGTTGAAACCAAATAAATCAATCTCTCAGTGGGACTCAGTTTGTATTCAGTGCCCTGATGTGTGTGGGGATGCATTTCTGACTGACTGGTAGCAGGGAGGATAGAAAGGCCACGACTCTCTTATCTCCATGTGAAGTGTAAACATGCTCTAAATGGATCAAGCAACAAAGAAAAATGTAGAGTAGCAGATAGTGCATGGGAAATAAAGAATTAACTAGAACAGAATAACGCTATTGTAAAAGGAAAAAAGCAACTAAACAAAAATAAAAACAGCACATTGCTGCAGTAGGTGACTTAGCAGCATGATTTCAAGAGGGGAAAACTACTTTTTTTGCAATTATGTTTCTGTAAATTATATTGAAACTGAGTAGCCAGTATTTAGTTGGGTGCCCCAAGAAAGATGTTAGAGTAAAAAATGGAAATAGTGTAATATGAGCCATTGCTAAATATATGTGTTGTCAGCTTATAACTTTTACCATTTAATTTCTTGACAATTTGTGGCATGTAGACCACTTTAGTATTAGTATTAGTATTGGCTTGTATCTTTTGTATACTAGAAATATCATACTTCCATAGTAGGCTGCTAAAATCATTCAGACCCCAGAGGGCCAGAAGGGATTGGTAGTTTTGTGAGAATTCTCTTTGGCATGTTATAAGTATTTCATTGACATTTATAACCATTTTTATTAGGTATGAATAGTATCTAAAATCAATTTACTTCTGCTTAACAGTATTTCCTGCTCTCATCCCTACCTGGGGATTGCTCCTCTGTTGTACTTTGCTAACATAAAAATAAGATAAGTTAGATTTGCTGGCCAGCCCTAAAAAAAAAAGGGTATACAATGGATTCTTTCTCTGTGCCTATTAAGCCTTCCTGACCAGACTCAATTCTCATTAGGCATTATTGTCTCTTCAAATAGCAAAAACATTCTAAAATAAATAATAAGCCTATTTGTATATATAATAGAATCACAGTATTATAGGATAGCTTATGTTGGAAGAGAGCAAAAATAGCATCAAGATCCAACCCCCTGCTATGGGCTGGTTGCCCCCCACCAGCTCAGGCTGCCCAGGACCCCATCCAGCCTGGCCTTGAGCACCTCCACGGATGGGGCATCACAGCTTCTCTGGGCAAAAAAATATACTCAAGTTACTCAAATAATCATAAAAGTGGTGAAATAAAATCTAGGACATATAGTGTTGGATACACTCAACAATAGTTAGAGCAAAAGCCTTTGCCTCAGAAAGGAGCATATCTTCTGCATGGATGGGCAAAAGTTCTCAGACTAAGGAATTTATTTGGTAAAAGTTAGAAAGTGAATTTAAAATAACTAGTTATTTACAGAAATACATCTATATTTATTCACAGCCATGTTATTCATCTCCAGTTCAATAGGCTAATAAATCGCAGGATGAGCTATTCATTGGGAATCACTGATGGAATTTACTGCATGTCTTTCTTGGGTGAATTTCTAGGAATCACATCGTATTTTCCATGAGATTTTCATTATTCAAAAAAAGCCACTGAATGTTTTGAACAAACATTATTTCAGTATGCAGATTTTCATATTTATGAATATTCATATATAATTTACTGTTTTTTAGCTTACTCAGACATTCAAATTTCTTCTGTCTTGTTGACAGATTTAGATACACTGGTATTTCCCTAAACCTGCCTAAGACTGAAAGTTTTTAGAGTTGGATTTCTGGGGCAAGTATTTACATCAGTGCATTGATTACTCTTCTGAAAGAAGTTATTTAAAATTCTCTAGATACTATCTTTAGAATGTGTCTTTGAATACACACACACACACACACACACACACATTCACATGTATATATAGTTAGGTTATTTACAGGAAATGAATAGATATAAGCCAAGAAAACCTGGAAACTGATTGGAAACACTTTCCTTTTTATTTCTTCTTCTCTTTTTCCCTGTAAGAGCAGCCTTTTTCAGAGGCTATCCTGCACACGCGGTGCATTTTGGATGGATAATTTTATGCTCATGATTAACATACATAGGTAAAAACAAATAAAATCAAACTTCAATTTAAAATTCATTATTTCCCCTTGAAAAGATGAAGTATTTTTATTCATCACTTCATACTCTAATTTTTGTCCATCTGCCCCAGTCAATTGCTTGTTTAGAAGCCAGTCTTAAAGTCATATATTTTAAAGGCTCCTGAACTTCACTTAATTTAGCAGTGGCATTCCTGTTGTGACTAGAGTAATCACTACTGTAGGTAGAATAAAAATGACTGAGAAAATATATGTTTATTTTAACAGTTTTCAACATGTTAAGACTTGGGAAGATGAGACTTCGTAGTCTTATTTTCTACACACATTAGTATATGTTAATTTAGGTGAGGACAAGTAAATGTAATTTAATTCAAGCTGGTTTAGGTGCTTCACCAGGGACAAAATGTCACTGATGAAGGCATATCTCAGTAACTAATGTCTAACTAATCTTGAGGATTGCCACTGGATTTCATATTTGTCTTTTCTATATCAAGTATTTGTCTAATCTCTTCACACTTTCTTACAAGACAGCAAAGATATTACATGTAAAAAAATCCAGAGGAGCCTTGCACTGGAGTTCAGACATGGGAATTTCTTTTTGCAACTGTGATCTTGGATTCTTGTTGTATCAAGGAAAACCAAATCTGACTGAGTATTGCAACATGGAAAGGAATTTCACATTTTAAAGCCCTCTCTTATAGAATCTTCTGTCCTGGCAATTAGGAAGAGATGAAATTCTAATTTATCTCCATATATTGAACTTGACTCTGTAGATTGATTTTCATCTCCAGATTTGTATTTCTTAAGCTTTCCTTCTGCAAGAACACAACCATTATTAAGTGATGTATGGAATAAATAAATAATATGAAAATAGCTCTACCTAGATCAGACTGAAAGTTCATCTTTTCCAATTGCCTTTCTCACCTGCCTATATTCATCATATCTTATAAAGCTATACGTTATACTCTGGAAGATGTATGTTATCACATCTTCTGTCCTCACAGTATCTGATTCCCTCATAAATACTGAAGTAATACAGAAGGGGAACCCGAAGCACCAAATCCTACAAATCTAAGTCAAAGTACATAGTTTGTGGCTGGAATCA
>JACDJE010000400.1:675238-730211 GCA_016647715.1 Pavo muticus | reverse complement strand
AAAAACAAAACAAAAAAAACCCACAAACACTTAATGTAAATTACAAAAGCAATCACAGTAATTGTTTGGTTTACTTTTATCATTTTCAGTACTGCCATGCTCAACAGATGTTCCAGCTAAGAAATCAGAAAGATACGTGGTGCATTTTTGCCTTCCACAAATACCAATTTTATTCTAGTTATACATGCTTTTTTTTTTATTTTTAGAGTTTAGTACTTTTATAGATCTTTTTCTCTCACACTGTTCTTCCACATGTTTATTTTCATGACATTTAGTTTGCTTATTTAAAAAACCAGATGGGGTGCCGTAGCTTCTCTGGGCAGGCTGTTCCAGCATTTCACCACTCTCTGAGTGAAGAATTTCTTTCTAACATCTAACCTAAACTTTCCCTCTTTCAGTTTAAATCCATTCTCCTTGTCCTACTACTATCTATTCTATACTGAAATAAAAATATGCTTAAAAGATAGCAGATGTGTATATAAATAGATATTTAAATGAAGAGAAAGTGGACTTCTGTAATTATCAGAGTTTTTAATGCAACTAGCTACAAAATCAAAAGTGCGAACACAAAGTAACATTTTTTTCAACTGTTTTTAAGATGAAAAATGAAAATGGATTTGAAATTCTTGTGGATGACTTGCTTTACTTAAGCTGCCATGTAACGCTAAGGGAGAAAATATGCTCATTCTTTATGTAAAAGGGAAATATGTTGGAGTAGGAAGATAGCACAGCTTAGTTTGTGCAGCTTGGAAAATCAGAAAAGCAGTCTTGATTCTCCTCTTTTTCTCCTCCCCTTCCCTCCTCTTCTCAATTAAACACTGAAATAATTAAATGCTCCAAAAAATCATATGCTAGTTCCTGAAAATGTTTGATTGATTGTACAGTATAGCAAGACAGCGAGAGGTCATTTTAAGTTGTTTCTTTTTAGTCTGAAAATGGAATAACAAAAACTATATTTTTGTTTCTTAAATTCTCAGTGCTAGTGAGGCTGCACCTCAAGTAATGTGTTCGTTTTTGGGCCCCTCACTACAAGAAAGACATTGAGGCCCTGGAGCATGTCCAGAGAAGGGCAACAAAGCTCTGAAGGGTCTGGAGCATAAGTCTTAATGAGGAGTGGCTGAGGGAACTGGGATTTTTCAGTCTGGGGGAGAGGCTCGGGGGAGACCTTATCACTCTCTATAACTACCTGAAGGGATGTTGTCGTGAGCTGGGGGTTGGCCTCTTCTCTCACGTAACTAGTGATAGGACTAGAGGGAATGTCCTCAAATTGCATCAGGGGAGATTCAGGTTGGACGTTAGGAAATACTACTTTTCCGAAAGAGTGGGAGGGGGGGATAATTTTGAAGAGATTATTTTTGCCATTTACATTGATAGAATCATAGAATCATAGAATCCTTAGAGTTGTAAGTGACCTTTAAAGGTCATCTAGTCCAACTCACTTGCAGTGAAGAGGGAGAGCTACAGCTTGATCCAGAGCTCAGAGCCCCGTCAAGCCTGACCTTGAGTGTTTCCAGGGATGGAGCATTCACTATCTTTCTGGACAACATATTCCAGTGCCTCACCACCCTTACTGTAAAAAACTTTTCCCTTATATAAAGTCTAAATCTCATCTCTTCTAGTTTGAAACCATTTCCCCTTGTCCTATCACCACAGACCCTGCTGAAGAGTCCACCCCCTTCTTTTACACAGCCCTCCTTTAGATACTGATAGGCCACTCTCAGATCTCCCTGGAGCCTTCTCTTCTCCAGGCTGAACAGCCCCAGCTCTCTCAGCCTGTCCTCATAGGAGAGGTGTTCCATCCCTGGGATCATTTTTGTGGTCCTCCTCTGAATGCACTCCAACAGATCCATATCTCTCCCATACAGATATATTTAAAAGAAATCAATTCAAAAAAAATTAATTTAGAAGACCCAGTAATTTTTTAAAATGTCCACATGTTCAAAAGAAAATTCTCTGTGTTTTCTAGGCTATAATTTCTGTTACAGTACCACAGAACTTTTTCACTTCACGAAGTGAAGGGGTATTTTTATTCCCAAAGCTTTCAAAGTTCCCACTTGGATTTGAAATGGTATGTAAATACAAAGCATCAGAACATGTTCAATAAAACATATATATTTATTTAGATAATTTACTTATTACTTCTTGCTAGAGAAATAATTTTAAATTACAGAGACAAGAAATAAATTCTCATGTACTTTATAACAGTCCAGGTGGCTGAAAATTAATTTTCAATGTTCATGAAAATTTTAATTGTTCTAGTCCTTTTTACACTGGAAGTAATGGAATTTTTATACTTATGACAATCTGTTCTGATTAATCATACTTGAGACTTTATTACTTGTAACTTAAAAGCTTGCACAGTCACATTTGTTAAATTTCTGTCCTAAAAATACCTTTCTTCCCCCTTTACAGTACCTTACTGGCAGCTGTATTTTATTTCTGGGAAAAAGAAAATACATCCCACAACTGTCAAGTGGCACTCCAGCTGTCATGAACATAACTCCATATGGCAGATTATTGTGTAGGTGGTAATGAGACCATGACACAATTACATCCTCTTTTTAGGAGGGGCAATGTCTACACTAGTAAGTTCCATTTTGCAGTAGGAATACTCAGTGGTTCAAAAAATTTCTAAGGGCTCAATACTGATTCCTTACCCAAGATTAGCTTCAGAATCACTTGAAGATACAAATCCAAATATTTCGAAAATATATTAACAGGGAATTTTCTTCAAAAGGACTCTACTGATCTGACCTAAAATACTGATACAGACACAGACATCTCTGTTTTTCTTTCTTTTTCTTTTTTTTTTCTTAATCTCCTACCTTTCTAACAACAGATAAAACACACAGATCAGAGATTTGTTAAACAGGCTTAACTTCAGACTTCTTTTCCTTAGGAAGAAAACAAGCAGTGATTTCAGTCTTTTCAGCTTACAAAAGTAGACTGGAAAAGAACATGCCTTTCTCCACTTTTAAGATACTGACACTGGCTGTGTTCAAGACTTGAATAGAAGGGTTGTTTTTGTTCAACTGTTGCTGTAGAATCAAACAGTGAAAGAGGCAGGATGATTAACTGCTTTCTCTGCACTTTCTTACTTTTTCTAGAAACTGATAGATATTTCCCTAAGAAATGTTAGTTAGAGATTACTAAAGTCTGACAATTTTATTCATATTAAATATCTATTTTATTATGCCATATGGAAAGCTGAGAACATTTAGTGCAGTTCTTTTGATGTAAATCAAAGCTACGAATTGCCACAAACTGAACTTTAACCCCTCTACAACCTATTCTGTATATAACTACATAAATAGATGAAATTAGATTAGATTAGATTGAAATCCCTTTGATATATGAGATTTAGATTTTACACATCCCTGAAAGGAACCACAACTTCCTCTTTTCTAGTTGTTTTCTTAATTCAGATTTAACTGTAGTCATTCTCCTTCTTTCCTAACCATTTTTTTTTCTATTTGTTCCTACCCTTTTGTTCTACCATTAACAAAGAGATGGCTAAAGCCATTGCATGTTGCCAGAAGTATTTCTGCATTTACTTTAAAACAGAACTGTACCATCTATTATCTACATACTCTGTCATTCATAGGACTTGCACTCTTCTTTGCAGTCCTCTTTTTCCAAGTGCTCCTAAAATGTAAGAATGTTTCATGGAGGGATCATAGAATCATAGAATGGCTTGGGTTGCTGAGGGTGCAATATTTAATAATATAGAGACTGTCAGTGTCTGAATCCTGGTCATGTTCAACTCCATAGCAGAGTCCCTGAGTTGCAAGAAGGTGCCGCGATCAGTGACATTTGGTCAGTTAATGTTTCAAGAGAGGAGTATGAAGTCCTTCTGTGGTTTCATACCTGGTCCTCTCCATGAAATGTATTGCTTCAAAGTATCCTCAAATAAAATGTGCTAGTGGTGGAAGAACAAAAATCTATTTTCCCATATAAATCCCTGTAACATAAGGTTTCTATTTCATTTTCCCAGTTCCTGATTCCTTACTGCTCCCATGAATTCAACAACAGGCAAAGAGGTTACTGATGTAGGCTGGCAAGGTTACTCACAGAATCACAAGACCGCAGAACAGGTGAGATGGAGAAGGAACTCTAGAAATTATCTAGTCCAATCTCTGTGCAGATAAGAATCACCTATTGCAGGTGCTGGAACATGTGCAGTTGGATTTTAAAGAACCCTAAAGTGGACGCTCCACAAACTCACTGGGCAACCTGTTTGAGTGTCTGACCAACCTCTGAGTAATTTTTTTTTTTTATTTTCTTTAAATAGATTTTCTAGTATTTCAGTTAATGCCAAAGTCATTTTCTAGGCTCTGTTAATGGTACTGACCAGTGTTAGGTATTTCGTTCAAATGAAGACACTTATATGTAGATACCCAAATATAAGTGTTTAATCTTGAGCTGAATGTTATTCCATATAAATGCAAATTTAGCTTGAAAGAATAAAATCTTAAGGGGTTAAAGCTTAAAGAGCTAGAGAAAATCAAAAGAGAAGGTAAGCAAAAATAGGCACAGTGCACAAGAGATCTTATTAGCAATATAACTTACTTTACTTAACTACTTAAGTGGCAAGTCCATAATAAAACTTAACGGGAACTTTATTTTTGGTTTATTACCAAAACTATGAATGTAAGGTAGTTTCTAAGAACCTGTTCTGTGAAGTTCCCAGATGGTATATTTCTCCATGTAGTAAAAGAACCCATATGTCTTCTGTCTAAATTACTTTCTGCTTTAAATGAAAGAAAATAATAAGAAGATAGATAGAACATTTTTAAAGGGAAAGATCTTCACACTCATTGGTTTATGTGCATTATAGGAACATAAGTGAGTTACCAAGCAACTGCCAGATCCTACTTAAAGGAAACTACCTATAAAATTAAGTGTACTGCCTTTGTGTCTGTTGATATTTTTCCACAGTTTGAGTCATTAGGGACCTAAATACCAGCAGAAACTTTAGGAGCTAGGTGGATCAGCTCTTAGAGCAAAGAAAAATTATTTGGTTGTATCTTCTTTGGTTTGGATTAGCCTAAAAAAATTCAAAGATCGTAGAGCCAATTTGTCTCAGAGAGCTGAAGCAGTCTACAATAGAGCCAGGGATCAAGTTTGTAAAGCAGAATCGACAATCAAGTCTAGAATTTACTCTTTGAAGATCTTTTATTCATAAATTTAGATTTTATGACCTCTTTTTTTGCAACTTAGTTAGTTCGTAAGGAAGAGCAATATGAATAAGAATATGGTCCCTTATAGTCTTTAGAGATGGTGCTTTTTTACTCTACATAGTGCAATGCACTGATATGACAGATTCCCAAACAGGCTCTGAGTGAGATGCCAGGTCTCTTCAGACATAATAGTTTGAGGAGTATAAACATTTTAGAGCAGTTATTTGCTCATTCTAATTAGCCCATCCTAGGCAAACCAATCCAGTAATTCAGTTATAGTTGTTCTAATAGTGATACTGTGGTCAAATTATTCCATTTTGATTCTATTGCCAGTAATATTTTAGTAAAATATGTGAGAATCCCTTCTCAGTAGTTTATAGTGACTCTAAAAACAAAAACTGAGAATTTCTATGTGAAGTAAATCATTTCACAAACAGGCATCAAAGAGAGCACCATTTAAAATCCCAATTAGTATAAAATTTCACAGAAATGAGAGCATACTTTGCATCCTGCAGAGATATAAAACTCAGCTCAGTTCCAATTATAAAACGTGATGATCAGTATCTTTGCAAGACAGTACATATTCAATAATTATACAGTAATAATGGCACTAGGAAGTGTTTATCCAATACAGATCGAATAGCTGTCTCTGTCCAAATTCTCTATAAAATATAACAGTCATAAAACAAAGAATAATTCCATCAATACCATTTTTAAAATGCTTTTTAACATATAGGAGTTGGTGTCCATTTATGGAATCTAGTCTCAGGGACCAGACCCATTATTAAGTTCTATAGTTGATTCAAGAAATGTTGGTGAGTTGTTCTAATACAGCCTGAATCAATTCATATCTGTTTAACAGCAGTTGCAAAAAGGAATGCAGAAGTAATACAACACAGCCTTAAGCTGTAATTAACTCCCCATGGCAGCTCAGCAGATAAAGACAGTTCTGTGCCACTGTTAGAGACTGTCCAAAATGACTTAGACACAAATCCATCTGAATAAAAGCGTACCTAGAGTCAGAATGCGCTATAACGAGCCCGCTTGTTGTTACTATTACTGCCGTTGTTGTTCATGGCCCAGATATGCACTAAAAAGTCATTTTTCTTTCCAAAGGAAGACAAATGTGAGATTCTATTTAAATTCTCCTTGCTTTGATTTTCATCTTGCCTTCAGCAATGCATTTTACAAAAGATAATTAGGGCCATGAGTGAGCCATCTGCATCACTCATGTTGATTTTCCACTCCCTCCAGAGGGTAACCTTTGGCCTTTATCTTAGCCATTTGGTGCCTTTGAGACTGGCTATATGTCATGGTCATAGACAGAGATAAATAATGATGTCCTACTGAAGCAAGCAGAAGCTATTAATAAAAATAATGTGAAATGGTCTGATCTGAATGTTTCTCACAAGCAAGCTTGATGAAAAAGTTTCAGACTCCTATTAATAGGAAAACTTTCATATATAGCATCTTGAAAAAAAAAGAAGGAAAAAAAAGAAACAGAAATTAGTGAAACCATATGTAATCTGCTTTTGTCTTTGTGTGGAGTTCAGTTAGAGCAGTCAAGACTTAAAGGAGCTATCCGAGGCAAAGAAGTTTATGGCCATTTTAAAACTTGAACCTGGAAATCAGAATTAGGGATGCACAGGCAGATTTACAGATATGTAACTGGATTTTTCAAGGTGTTAAACAAGTGCAAGATTTATCGTTTCTGATTTTGGAACAAGTGCTAGTTGAATGTGACATGCTCTTCTTGTCTGCCAGTTTGGAGAATAGGCAGAAAATGTCTCAAAACACCCCCTCTGCTACCCCTTGTCCTTAAATCAGCTCTTTTTTATTCAGAAGAGAGAAATATTACTAAAAGATGATTCTCTATCAATATGCCTTGCCATTCGGTAGCTTTGTTCACTCATTTTTCACCTATAACAATGCACATAGAATTCAAATCCCTGAAGATTGTATCAAGTTCTCCTAATCTTTGGCAGAATGCTCTGGTTTCTCAATGTAGCTTCTTGAAAAACAGCCTGGAGAGATGCTGACTGTCAAAGGATTGACCTCTCAGGAGTGTCTAGCTAATGTTCAGTGGTCTTCAGCTCCCTTGGGCTATTTTAGTAGTTCAAGATATTACATTGTAGACGATCCTCTTTCATCTGCATTTCCTGCTTTCTCCTTGTGAGGCAGTGTAATGGAGGTGTATCACAATGACAGTATTAATAAACCTGGTAACCATGAATTATACAGTTCAGAAGAGAGGATAAAATGCTGTTAAGTCAGGGACAAGTGAGTTGAGGTTTTTATTTATTTGTTTGTTTGTTTATTTATTTATTTATTTATTGCATAGAGGTCAGCTTTCATACTGAGTTGTTAAGCTTTAATGTTTCTTTTGAAAAGGGCAAAAAAATGTGATATGATTGTTATCAATAATTTGAATATGGGTAAAGTGTGGAGGATAAAATAATCCTTAATCCCTTAACAGATTCAAAACTATAATAAGTCATCTTAGTTGTAAAAAAAAAAAAAAAAAAAAAAAAAAAACAAACCTATCTCTTTAACTGTCTTTTGTTCTATTTTGTAATGTTTTTTTCAAGTTAACATAAGAAAACAAATGTGATACTTGCCCTTCCAAGATCTTCTATTTTTTGATTGGTATGTCATTATTTTGAGCTTTGATAGGAATATCAGTTGTATGGACATCCTTGTGAAGTGTGTAGCAGATGGACTTCCTGTTGGAAACTGCAGGTCTTTCTTCAAGGTAAGATGTCAGAAAAAATGTCTCAAGTGACTAGCTAGTGGGTGCTGTTGTCATCTGACCATTTTCTGGCACTGCAAAAACCTACATTTTTCAACTTAACAGAGAACACGTATTCTTAAAAAAACTCAAACCAACCAACCAAACAAAAATACCCCACAAACACCTATTGCATCTAATCTTGAAAATCTTAAGAACTAGTCAGCAAACGTCTTTAGTGCAGAGACTTCTAGTATATTTTTACCCAATATATGTTAATGTAGGACCTTGATTTGGAGGTTCTACTTCATAAATGGCAGTGAATTTTGACAAAAGGAGCAGTACTCTATGCACACCACTGCCTAACACCTCTGATTAGTTTAGAAGTTGGATGCATGGAGAGAGCTCTTGAGCTTAGTCGTAATTCTATCACAAGAAAGGAGATTTTCTCGATATGCAGAGTACACATGAGAACAATAACAACCTTCTGACTACACAGAAAAAAAAGCTTATGATGTCTTATGATGAAAATTGCTCTTACACCGATGTTAGCTCTGAAAGGTACTATGGAGATTTATGCATTTTTATCCCTTAAAGATGAAAGAAGATAATTAACAATATTTTTAGTCATATCTGTTTTTCAGATGCATATTAAATTTTCATAACTTAGTTGCAGCTGCTCTTGCATCTGAAGTCAAGAGAAAAGAAAACTACTTTAAAAAAATTGGCCTTTGGGGTGATCAGACTGGCTTTCAAGAAAATCGATGTGGACATGTGGACAATCAGTAGGGACATAGTTTATTGGTCAATACTGGTGGTTGGTGGACAGTTGGACTAGATGATCTTAGATGTCTTTTCCAACCTTAATGATTCCACGATTCTCTGACAAGCCGTCACTGCATTTGACATAGAAAATCTGGATCTTTAAGACTCTCATAGTTTCACTCTCATGGTGGAAAAAATATTGTGGTATTAAAGGCATTGAATTATTTCTATGTTGATAACATTCTGATGACTGCTAGATGAAACAATCAGATGTCTAGAAGAATCAGTGGTCTAGATTGGGTTTATTTTTACATTCTTTTTTTTTTTTATTTGTTTACTGCTTGTGGTGGTTGAAACATATTATCAAGAAAAGTATCCTAATAGGCTGCTTTTAAATCAACTTCAGTTGCATGAAATTCAGCTCTTGTATACAAAGTGTAGTTTCAGGAGATCTAAGAAAGGCATGCTGAAACCAGAGCCTGCAATACTTAAACAAAGTGTCAGAGTGTCTGGTTTAGGATATAAATTAATAAAAGAACAAGGAAAGGAGTGCTACCTTTTCTGACAGTTCTGAACCCAGTGATCCTCATTAATGGAGCAGAGGTTGACATTTCTAAACCCATTCATAATCATCTCTGAACTCCACAGCACTGGAACTGTTTTTACTTCCTTAACAGTTGACATTACCTTCCTGAGTGTTTTGATAGATCATACCAGAGACTTTGTGCTGTGTGTTGGGATTCAAGATTTTTTTTTTTTTTTGGTGAATGGCACATCAAAATATATTAAAAGGAAAATCAAAACTTTGTAAAAATATACAAATATTACTAGATAATTTAACAAATGTAAGAATGTGTACTAAGAATAAAAAAATGCATCTTTTATTCATGTTGAAAGCTGATTTAATCCTTATATATTTATTTAATTTTAATTTTGAATTTTGTAGGAAGCATATCTAATGCAAAATAATGCATTTAGGAAAACATATTTTAGATATTAAAGAAGTTGGTACATAAAAACAAACAAACAAAAAGTGTATTTTCTTAAAGAGGTAATACAAATACAAGGAGATTTTCACAACTAAAGATTATTAAACAAAAATTGAAAAATTAGCATGTTATGATTGGATCTACAGGAGTGTCATGCTTGCCTAGGGAAAGAACGTGACAATATATCAAATAAATAGGAAGTGTCAACAAATATTTACCAAGTAAACTACAAAAGATTATTAAACTATGATTCAAGAAAGGCATTATGCTAACACAATATGCAAAAGCAGTGTTTCAGGAAATTTAGCAACTTTGCCTTACCCATAACTGAATCATAGTAAATAGATAACTAAGACTTGTGTGTGTTTCTAAATCATCTCTCTGCCAAAGCTAGATTATTTTTAACAACTAATACCTAGTCCACTTTACAGTGACTCATACAATATGCCTTCCACAAACAAGTCACAGTTTCATTGTTTAATAAATTATAAAGGATTTATTCAGAATATTTCATTTCATTGTAAAATATAAATTAGGATAAAATTAAATCAATTAGTAGGAATTTTCTCTTCCAATTCAATCATTTTTCTTCTTTGACTAATGCTATTTTATTACTCCTTCAATATTCACCTTCTTATTCCTTCCCTCAAATTTCCTCAGATCCTAAACTCAGCTGCATTAATTGTTATAGTACTCATTAGTGTCATTCAGCCATTCTGTCAACTTTTTTTTCTTCCAGTTCAAATTGTCATGTAAATTTAAATTTGTTAATGTGGAAAATTGTGGCAGAGTTTTATCTGAAGCAAAATTATGTATGTGTAAATTATTATTCCCAAATTATTTTCTTTGAGATGTCTGTGCTTTTTAGATGCACAAAATCATACTTCCTATGATTTTGGTAAATTTAGATAATATATTTTTATGTCTTTTTTTTCCATATACCTTGAACTAGATTTCTCTTTTTGCATTCTTATAAAATCTGGTTGCAAAAATTTATCTTAAGTGGAGTTGTTTCATCTCAGTCGACACTGAATTATATCAAGAGGTGTTTAAAATTCACTCGTGTTCAGTACGAAGCCCATGCTTAAGAATCTCCAGTTGAAATTGGATGCATCCTTTTATTTCCATGCCTTGCCAGCTTTACCTTCAAGGGACACAAATAAAACTAGTGCATTAAAAAAACAAACAAACAAACAAAAAACATTTAATTATCTAAAACATATTTTGATTATCGTATGCATACTTGATCAGCAGCAATAGTTGCTCACTTCTTAGTCTATCTATACAGCTCTTATTATATGAATGTTTTTTATAATTCATCACATAAATTCTTATAACTACCCATATTATTGATCATCAGCAGAACTTCCATCATATTTCTCCATAAAATTCTTGGAATCACAGAATCACACAATATCCTTAGTTGGAAGAAATGTTGCCAATTAGGAGAAAAAAAATCTGCCTTTTTAACAGTATTTGTATTTTAATTGAACATATGGAAAACTTTGAAGTTTAATTTGCTGGGATGACCAGCTAATAACAAGTCTGATGCCTACATCAATACCTAAAATATTTCTCAGAATGTACAATGTCTGCAAAGACAGCAATTGCTGAACACCCAGACTGACAAAGATAAGTATAGAGAGTACGGAAGTTTTGAAGGCCAATGAGAATAAAGTCTAAATGATTTTAAATACTTACGACCTTAATCTCTCATGTGAAAAAAATCTTGTTGCTTGCAAAAATACTAGCAAAAATGTTAAAGATAAGCTCAAACTCCAAAACTGTAACAATAGATGCAAATGAAAACAACTGAATTGAAATTAGTGATGCATGTTGGCTCTATCTCCACTTCAGGTGCACATTAACTCTGCAGACTACAAATTTATATTGGAATAATTATTCAGGACTGAATTTTCCAGATTATATGACAGTTCTTGAATGCAGCTTGTGGCATTGTATTCACACTGCCACTGAACACACCACTGGGAACAGCATAAAAAAGAGGTGATTTGGTGCTGAGATTTGAAGGTGTAATAAGTTTAATCAAATTTGATTTATGTATAGTCAACCAATTGCACGAAACAGGCAGCTTGATATCCCACACAGCTAACAGGGGAGCATATAAAGTAATGGTCCATCCTCTTTTAGTAGTCCCTTAATTCCACAGCTGCTATGTGTCAGAGTCCCTGGTTTTACTTTCTGTGACCAGGGAGTTATCTTAAAGTATGTTTCCTCATCTGCAATTCCTCTTTTTTCCTCAGTTCCCATTCCCTCACTTTCTTTCCCCATATCCCTGTGGATAAATTAAATAATAAAAGAATGAACATTGCAGGTAATTGCAATAAAGTCAGTTAATGGATTCTAATATGTGTGCACACTGTTCCATGATATCAAATTAGAAGAAATTTTGCCTTAATAAAAACAAACAACAAACAAACAAACAACAAAAAAAACCCTTCTGATTTCCTATATTGGAAGAGGTAGATATGAACTAGGTACACTGTATAGCATAGTATTATCAATAAAGCTGTTTCTGCTGATGATTCTTCTACACAAATATTCTCTGAGTAAGAGACCATAGTCAGAGGGCCAATGAATCTTAATACCTAAGACCAAATGCATGACCAAGTGTTATTTTGGGAAGGGCAAATTCAGGAAGAACTGTCCTGTCCCAGGTTTCAGGAAGCAAGATGGAAATCACAACAGTAGATTTTTCTCTCCAGACCTGCCAAAGCTACTCAATGCAGAGGCTGTAGCACAGAATCCATCCCTCAGTGTCACTTCAGCATCATATGTTTCTGCATGTGGTGAAGCGCAAACATTTCAGTCAGAAACTCTCTCTGTAGTTTTCTTTCAGTGCATGTAAAACAGCATCTAAAAACCAGTTGATGCTAATTGGACTTGGTGTGGAGTAAGGGGCCTCTTGCTTCATTTAATATGTTGTAGTGAATCAAAAGGAGCTAATAAGAGCATGACAAAATTCATTTTATGTGAGTAGACTATGAATAAATATGAGGTACATCAACTGCTATGTCAGTGTTCCACTGCTGTCTACTCCTCACTCCTACTTTTTTTCTAATCATGGACCTACACACAGACTTTGAACTTTAACTGCAATTCATGCAGTTTTCTGATTAAACTAGGATGCAAACATATTCTTTCTGTTAAATAAATCCCTAGCAGAGCAGTTGCTTAAAGTGCTTTCCTGAGGAGGAGCTGAAAGGAGGTGGCAAGTAACAGTCTTTCCCTGAAAACAAAGAAATTACTGCAGCTTGATAAGAAGCAAACTCTGATCAGCATGTGTAAGAAGACAGAGCACCCAAAAACCATTCCAAGTAGCAGATTCATGTGGCTTCTTTGACTAAGCATTGTATCCCCTGTAGTCACAGAAAATCTCCTTCCTGTGCAGAACTTTTTAGTTTCACTTTGCAGGAAGCTTTTATACAAATAGTTTTTTTTTTAATTTTTAATTTTTTTTTTTTAATTTTTTTTTACAAAAGAATATTAAATAACACAACTACTAAAAAAAAAACAACATTTACTGTTCCATGATACATTATGCACTTACTTACAATTCACTGAATGAATGCTTACAGTAGAAGAATCATAGAACCATGGGATATCCCAAGTTTGAGGGGACCCATAAGAATAAGACACCTCTGCAGATGGGCAAACGTGCCGTGCTCATGAAGCTCAGAGAATAATGCAGAGTGTGACTGATTTATGTTGGCTTTATCTCCATTATTTTAGGTAAACTACTATCAAGAGTTCAGTGGATGAATTAGTAGTTTAAATGTTTCTCTCTGAGTTCATTAAGAAAGTGTAAATGTCTCTGAGAGTTAGCAGAACCAGTTTGGGAAGAGTTAATATATGACTAAGCAATAAGAGAGCAAAAAAAGACCCAACAACTAGAAGAAGAATTTTGAGAAGATCTATGAGCTTGAGTTAGCTTTTCTCAGTGTATTCTTTCCTGGAAACTGGGGACGTTAGCACTGTGATGGTGATTATGTTACAGAAACAGCTAATGGGAATCACATTACTATTGTGTTTGAACAGTGTAATGCAATTTTGTTAAAGGTAGTTTACATTTGCACAGCGTTTTCATTATATTTTATACCACTCTGCTAAATCAGAAGTTCCTTGTAACGAGAAATACCTTTAAATAAGTCAATATGATTCTATACATTACACACACCATTCATGGAATACTAAATGAACCTGGTCAGAGAGCATAGGAATCAAACAATGCTAAAAGTTAACATGAATGCTCCTTAAAGAGAATGGAAATATTTTCACACAATGGACCCTGGGATACATTCAACTTATCACTGTTACATGTTTCTACAAAAATAGAGTCACAATTGCAAATTCTGTTTATACTTGATTCAAGCAAAATTCCTCCAACATAAACAAGACATTTACTCACATAAATATGTTGCTAAATTGAAAAGATCTGTCCAGCTGAAATAGTGTTCCCCTGACTTTTCCTGTCCCCTAAAAATAAGGAAGGGTTATATGTATTTTTCCTTGAGATAGCAGACTGATATTTTTCTAGGGGTAATGGCAGCACTGCAAATCAGATAGCAACGGTTCATACAAGAATTATGGCTTTCAGAAGAATTTCCAGAAGATGGCATACTAGTTAACTTGAAAATAATGTAGTTGCTTCTTCACTGTCTTGAATCCCTTGTATCCAATTCTACCCTTGCATATGGAAAGCCAACTGTATTAGTAGCACTTCATATCCTCTTTACACACAGGAAGTAACGAAATGTAAATTTTTTGTCAGCAAATTCTCATTTCAGAGAACAACAATTTATTAAATTTTTATCTTTATGCTGAGCAAAGGAATAAATAGGGAATTCAAAGCAAAGTAATTCTGCAGTTATTTGTAGCAGATGATCAAAACCATATCGTGAATATAAGAGCTGTTTTATTTCCTATCCTCTATGCTTTTTTTTCTTTTTGTATACAGCAAAGCTCAAGGTTGAATGTTTTCTAGAAAGTTCTTAATTCACTAGTGTTTTTAATTGTGTAATACTAAAATTATACTAAGTACAGAATGTCGATTTTGACCTTAACCGGTGGTTTTATTCTTGTATGTGATGACTGAGAGCGTTGTTAATTTTACTGTGTGACAGCAGAGGATATCCCAAGTTCTATTACAAAAATATTAATTGAACACAATTTTTTCACAGAGACCAAAAGTAGAAGACAATGAAGGCTGACAAAAGTCAATTGCATATAGGAATGTTCATTTCAAATCAAGACTGTCTTTCTTATTTCTTTATATTTTAAAGTTCAAATTCATTTATATGGTGAAAGTATTTGGAGAACTTGAATCCTTTGTTCTTTTAAAACCTCGTAACTACAGTACATCGTGAAACCAACAAAAAATCTCAGGCTTTCATAGTCTCACAAATGTTTTGTCTCATGCCAGGGATATAGAAGAGATGAATTTGCTCTTGATGTGTCTTCTGTTTGTATGAGAGCTCTGTCACAGGCTGATTTTCATATTAACTGTTCTTTTGTGGTATTTTTTTTTAGTATTTCAGGATATTATGTGATTCCTAAGGAGAGCAGATATATCTCATGTGCGAAAATCATAAGTATGATAAATCTGCAGGAAAGATCAAAGTAGATTTCAGTGCAGAATAATAAAAAAGTATTCTAATACATATGTAGAAGGCTTGTAAATCATTTATTAATGAAAGAATCAGCAAAAGTAGCAATGTAAAAGTAGAAAATATCTGACATCTAACATCCTTTTAGTAGAACAAATAAATCTGTATCAAGAAGATAGCTAAATCTGGATTAAGGAAAACAGATAAAAAGAATGTAGTTAAGTGTAGTCAAAAATAAATTCCTAAGCATAATCAAAGCAAAATAATATTATTTCAGGACCAGAAATTGTCAGAAAATTATAAAAAGGTGCACTTTGATATTTATTTGTTCAGAGACATGCTGCAACAGCAAAGTTGGTGTGATTGACAAAAATTTAGGACAAAGTTGATTTTTGTTGTCATTTTTTATTATGTAAAAAATGAAGGGGTTTGGGAATCAAGGAAGATACAGAAATTTGAGTATCCTGTCTAAAGTGTCCAAAATGAAGATAGAAGTATTTTATCATTACATGTTCAGTTTCATGGCAACAGGCAAGATGTAAAAACTAATGAAAATTATTAGAATGATTCAGTAGACTTTACTTAAGGCTTTTCTTGTTGAGTATCAGGACTATGACTCCAGAATCAGAGGGTGTAGAACTGGGCTAATTTTTCATTGATACAGTCATTTTAAGCATATGATGTTGTCTGTCCATTTGCACATAAACCTAAAGGTATTTCAAGTGGTTTTGTTTGTTTGTTTGTTTGTTTAATTTAAATATGTATCATGTTTGCACTAGGAAAGGACTACAAATGGCAGAATTTATTAAAACCTCTTTCTGTACTACAAACCTTCATTAATTGGAGTACCTTATATTCTTTTCTTCTCAATGAGTATCGCCAAGTTTAAATTACTTATTGCTGCTATATAGAAACATAGAATCATAGAATGGTTTGGGTTGGAAGGGACCTTTAAGATCATCTAGTTCTAGACCCCCTACCATAGGCAAGGACATCTCCCACTAGACCAGGTTGCTCAAAGCCCCATGCAGCCTGGTCTTGAATACTTCCAGGGAGGGGGCATCCACAACCTCTCTGGACAACTTGTTCCAGTGTTTCACCACCCTCATAGTAAAGAATTTCTTCCTAATATCTAGTATAAATCTACCCTCTTTCATTTTAAAACCATTTCCCCTCATCTTGTCACTACATGCTCATATAAAAAGTCTCAACTCACCTTTCCTGTAGGCCTCTTTCAGGTACTGGAAGGCTGCTATAAGGTGCCCCGCAGCCTTCTCTTCTCCAGGGTGAAGAGCCCCAGCTCCCTCAGCTTGTCCCTGTAGGGGAGGTGCTCCAGCAATCTGATCATCTTCGTGGCCCTCCTCTGGACTTGCTTCAACAGCACCATGTCCTTCTTGTGTTGGGGGCCCTGGAACTGGATGCAGTACTCCAGGTGGTGTCTCACAGGAGTAGAGCAGAGGGGCAGAATCACATATACACCTCATAATTCTGTTCAAAACAGTATATATAAACTAAAATCTTGTATATTTTATCAAAACTTTCCATAGTGACACCTAAAAATGTCAGTAGTAATTATTTTATTTTTTTCATCTAAGGATTTGGTAAAACCAACAAACGGAAGATTCTGCTCTTCTAGAAACATTTGAAAACATGCCAACCTCAGTCTCTGTAAAGAAGAGTTCAAGTGAGAATCTTTTTAAGATTTTCTGTATAAACGGCATATACTAATGAGAAAGTGAAATCATTTTTATCTTACCTTAGTGCTCATTTTATTATTTGTTCAGTTTTTGATCTTACATTTTTCCTTGTGGACTTCCAGCTCCCTGTAAAAAAAAAAAAAAAAAAAATTACTACCAGTTTGTAAGCCCTTAGCAAACATAATTATTCTGATTATATATATTATGTTGTTGCATTTCCTGTCCCTCTTCAACATTTAGATTGAATGCTTTGTGAAATTTATAGTACAGCTACATGACTAAGTCAATCATGGAGGTCCACGTGAGAGGCTCTCTAGGCTATTTTTTTCTAATTAAATAAGAATTTGAGAGTTGAAAGTGTAGCAAAGGTGATGCAAAGTTAGTACTACATAAATGGATTATTACTAAAACAGCAACAACACTGCTCTTGAGTTCCGTAATAAAAGGTTATGGGTGGTGGTAGAAAATAGAGAAAGATTACTTAAGATGCATTTTACACAGTGGATGACACAGTGTCATTAATAATAAAAATAATAGTAATCTTGGAGAAGTAAGGACCCTGTATTTGAGTGAAGATCCCTGCAAAGGATAAAAATGATGTTCTTACATGTGCTCCTGCGCTTTATGGAATAGTCTTGAATTCTTGATTTTTCACATCAAAGTAATTTAAGACAGATTTTCCCTAAGTAACAGAAAAGCAATCAATTTCAAAACACTTGTTTTACTCAGATAGATTTCTTCATTTTAGTTATCCTAAGACAGATTCATTGTGACACTCTAATTCCTCTGTTGCTTTTCACTGAGATGAGTAGTGGAATGTCATTTGCAGTGACAGTGTTTAAAGAAGGATTTTATATGTAAGTTTCTAGTTGTGAACCAACTAAATAAATTCCTATTGTATTGACTTGAGAAGTAGTCAAAACAATCAGTGGCATGCAAGATGCAATTCAGCTTATAACCAATAAGCTACTGTCAATACTAAATTTATGAGAATCCATCTGGACGTGAATCCCACCCTTTAAGCTGTATGAGTGTACTTTCTGTGACTGCTATTACTGTTGGACCACTTTCGTCATTATTAACAAGGTTGTGTAGATCATATGCTGTCCCTGGCATTACACTTAGCTCCAAAAAGAGGAGGAAGAGCAATCTGTGGTGCTTGGTCTCACTTTGTTCCTTAGAAAAACCAAGAAGCTAGTGCCCTTCAGAACCTTTGTTGAACACAGAAAGTGAAGAAGATAAATGAGAACAGTCAACACGGATTTACTAAGGAGGTTGGACTAGAGACCTCTTGAGGTGTTTTCCAGTCTGAAATATTTTATGACCTGTAACTTGTTGATTAATTCCTGTTACTTGCAAATAGCATACTTTTTCAGAAATCAGTGCAGTGTCAATGGAATCCACCTCAGAAATTGTTCTTACTGAAACGAGATCACTGAAAAATGGTGCATAACAGTCTTATTGTCTCTAATGCAGTCTATATTCTGTAAATTCTGATCTGCCCAGCAGAACTGAACAACAAGAAAGATGAGAAAAAGCAAGATAAATTTTTGGGTTTTATTTGTTTGTTTATTTTGATATTAGTATTTGATTTGATTGCATATCATCCAACATGTTGCAGCTATGACAGTGCTGACAAATCTTCATAGAAGATCTGAATGACAAGGCAATTATGGATTTGGAAGTGAAAAACTTTGTATCCTATCTGCTTTGCATCATAATAAATAATCAGATAAGAAGTAGAAATACCTATGAATTACCTCTTAAATGAAAATAAAAATATGTATTAGGTAATACTTGTTTCTTTAATGCAATAAAGAAAAAAAATGGCCATTTTTTACCAAGCACAATAGATTATTGTTAAATATAAGGGGAAAACTACAGTCTTAATTAGGTAAGTACAAGAACTTTGATCATGTTTAGAGCTAATATACCAGGCTGTTATATAATAATCAGGTAAAATAAACAAACTGTATGTCTAATCTTGTAATGAACTCAATTTAATTTTCTCCAATTACTCTTTTAATGTCCAGAAGTGGCATGCGACTGTAAAGACAGCTGACCTAACAACATCTCTGCCTTGCAAAACTGGACAAACAAATTCTGGTATGAATTCTTGGAAAAAATCTCTGAAAGAAATTGAGGTAAATTTCTTTGACAGAAATATTATCAACACTACCCCATATTCCAGATGATTTTTAGCCTGAGCACTAATAATGGAAAACATTTTTTCAGAAGACATGGTCAGAGCATAACAAGATAAAACAGTATATCACTGAGGGCAAAGGTATTTGCTGTAAACAGCAGTTCAACTTCACTGTATAATTCAATAATTCTTATAAACAGTGTACCATTAAAAAAACAAACAAACAAAAAAACAAACCATGAGTCATGGTAACATCTCAGCAACACGGTTAAGTTCAGTAAAATTTTTAAATGGCAGAATATTCTAATCTTGATACAGTACGAACTGATAAATGGTATGAGTTGTTTGTTCCCAGGAAGTTACATGTAGAACAAGTATACAACATGCATTTTAACTAGTAACCTTAAATATCTGGAAGGAGTTAACAAAAAATTGTGGTACTTTGATGGATGAAACAAGGAAATTGTAAGATGACAAGATGATTTTCATGAGTCCATGGTTCCTTCTCCTGTCCTCTGACAGAATTTACTTCATCTAGATTAGACTAGTCTGTCTAATCTGAGCCAATTTTAATGATGAGAATTTTATAGCCTCCATCAATTAATGCTCAGCTGTGCTCTTAGACTGAAAGTTCCTCCAAACAAGATTTCTTCTGCTACAAATTAAGATTATTATTTATCATTCTGTCTTCACTGGACATATAGAACAAGAAATCTTCATAAATCCAGCTAATAAAAAATTCTCAGTATTTCCTCTCTCGGGAGAACAAAACTGTCCTCGGTTACCACAATCTTTTATTTCACTTATTTTTCTAAAGCTCATAATTTTTTTTGGTGTTGTCTCTAACTCAATATCCATATGCTCTGTAACATGGTGAATCATAGAATCATAGAATCATAGAATGACAAGGTTGGAAAGGACCTACAAGATCATCTAGTCCAACCGTCCTCCCATTATCCTTGCTACCACAAGCTACTAGACCATATCTATTAGCTCCTCATCCAGGCACCCCTTGAACACTGCCAGGGACGGCGACTCCACCACCTCCCTGGGCAGGCCATTCCAGTGCCTGACCACTCTCTGAGAGAAAAAGTTCTTCCTCATGTCTAATCTAAACCTCCTCTGATACAACTTGCAGCCATTTCCTCAGTTCCTGTTTGTTGCCTGGGAGAAGAGGCCAAACCCCTCCTCATCACAACTTCCCTTCAGGAAGTCGTAGAGTGCAGTGAGGTCTCCTCTGAGCCTCCTCTTCTCCAGAGTAAACAATCCCAGCTCCCTCAGCCACTCCTCATAAGATCTGTGCTGCAGACCCCTCACCAGTTTCGTTGCCCTTCTCTGAACACGCTCCAGGGCCTCAATGTCTTTCTTGTAGTGAGGGGCCCAAAACTGAACACAATACTCAAGGTGCGGCCTCACCAGTGCTGAGTACAGGGGGATGATCACCTCCCTGCTCCTGCTGGCCACACTATTTCTAATGCAGGCCAGGATGACACTGGCTCTCTTGGCCACCTGGGCACACTGTGGAAATTTTATACTCAGATGGTGGTGAGGCCCTGGCACAGGATGCTCAGAGACGTTGTGGATGCCCCATCCCTGGGGGTATTCAAGCCCAGGTTGGACAGCGCCCTGGGCAGCATGGTCTGGTTGTTTATAATCAGAAGGAGAAGGAGATCTGAACTTAGTGGCTTTAAGTTCCCTTTCAGCCCAAGCCACTCTATGATTCTAAGAGTCCACAATTCTATGAAAATTATATCTATAACTACCATATTTTGATATGGTCTATTACAATTTCCTACCAGAAACATACAATTCAGTGTAAAAAGGTTTGTTGAAAGATATTAAATAGATTCTAAATTCCTTATTTTCTATGTCAGTTACAGCATCAGAGGAAAATTAGGTCTGACAGTATGTTTTGACACAAATGTCTTGGAAAATGTTTGTTCTCTTATCATCTTGTTACTTGCTAGACAGATGATTCAATACTTTCTTTGGATATTTACGGGTTTCAGAATGAGTATGTACGTAGTTTTGTTCAAAACATTCTCCTTTACAAAAAGCTGTATTCTGGTCCAGCTTCTCTAGTCCTGTGGGAGTTCTTAAAGATAATTTCTTAACGAATTGGAAATTGATTGATTCATTTCTTAAGTACTTTACTGCAGCGTCTTGCTATTTGTGTCCTGTGGATGGTTAGATGTCTATAAGACACCAGATAATAGTGATTTAGTTATTTGTTAGGCAGTAGACTGCAAAAAAGAAAAACATGAGAAGGAAGAGAAAAGCCTCATCCAGCAATAGCAAGAGGTTCAACTTCACTCCTTCATTCCAGACTCTTTTACCTACTCTTCCCAGTAAGGATTCAGAGTCAGGTTATACAGGTTCAGACTTTAACTGTCAAGCTGTGCAATTGTTAGCTGTTTAAATTCTGTGAACTTTAATATCAAACCATGTGTTAACAAAAGATTGTTTAATTTAAAAGTTTAAATCCATAAAAATAATGTATCTAATAAGGAATAGTTATCACTTTTTAGTTTAGAGTAAGTCCTGGCCCAGGAAAAATAATGAAGTTTTGTAAATTATAGACTGAACATTTTAAATCCTTCTGCACCTACAAAGTATTTTAAATTCAGTACACAAAGCACATTCAAAAAAACATAATATAATCCTTCAAAAACCCAGTGAATGATATAGAATGCTGTTGTATTGGAATTTCTCTGACCAGAAACCCATATTTTCTCCTTCTTATTTCCACTGTGCTTAATCATAAATGAGGAATTGCATAAATACAATGCCATAGGACATAGGACGTAAACACATAGCTGTTTTATTTTCTGGGAAGTAGACTACTAGTGGATAACACATCAGTGCTTTCTTAGCATACTGTGTCACTTTTCCTGTGATGAAAAATAAAAAAAATTAAAGAAAACTCTTGAAATGAAGATCTACTTGATGATTGTCCATTTCCAGAGCTTTAAGATTATAAGGCAAAGAATATATTATAGGAAAGAACACTAGAAATCTGTCAGTTATCTGCTTGCTAGATCTCCTCATGGTGCACTGTCAAATTAAATAATTCTGCTTTCAGGGATACATGTTCAGGTGATTAGGCTGACCGAGGAAACGGTGTAAGAGGGTAGGATAGTGAGCAAAGTGCCAGTCTTCTCTGTTTCTTTGGACAGAATTCAAGTTTGAGCTGGGACATACATATAATAGAAATGTTCAATACTGCTGCCTTCCATATGCATCTTGACAGAGGAACTAGCAAATGAAATAAGAACCCTCACTCACTCCAAATTGTTGGGAAATGTAGAAACATCAGAGAAGGTATTATGCAGTCAGTCTGGAAAAGACATTTTCCTCCTCTTTGTTCTTGTTATTAAATATATTCACATTAAAAAATAATCAAGGCTTCTTAAGATCTTATGCCTAATCCCTGTAGACTATTCCATAAAAATATCTTTAAGATTTCAGTTTCTCTCTTAGATTTCTGCTATACGAAATAAACAAATAACAAATTTAGCTGCTAGCGGAATAACTTTCACTTTTCTACCCATTTTCTCATCTATTTTAAATTATAGAAAAAAAAAATGAATATCTTTCTGAGTAGTCTATATGTTCTGCTGCATTTCTGAAGAGCAATTAAACAGATAACACAAAAACCTGGAATGCTGCACAGCAGATCTACCTTCACAAACTGAAAATGATACTGTGCATAAAACTGGGTTTGCACCTTGAGTTCAGTTTGGATTTTTCTCTGAAATTCACAGTAATCCCTCTCAATCTATTTTTGAAGTGTTCTAACTGCTATAAAAAGAATAGCATTGGTATAAATTCAAAATATTCAGAATAACTCCACTTACTTATATTGATATTTTCCTTGAGTAGCAATTTTTGAAATAAAGACACCTGCAGTTAGGTGGAAGGAAAGATCCAGAAAATGTCTGGAATATTCATTTGTTGATGGACCATAGTCTATATGGAAATTTACCTAAGTCTCTTGAAGAGATTGTTTGACTAAACCTGAACATGATTTTTGTTATTTTAAAAATTTATTTAGTAAGCAGCTATCAGAACAAACTAACTCAATAATACTAACAGATTTTTATCCATATATGAAGAGGAAAATCAGGATTCAATTTTGTCTTTGCCTGAGGATGTTCATGCTCAAAATTATACTTTCCAAAAGGGTCAACTAACCCTGCATGTCATAGGTTTAGACATGGAAGAAAACCTACTCCAACTGTGCCACTCCACACTGTGAAATAAAGAATACAAATTGTATGGAAAAAAAGATGGAAAAAATTATGCAGTCACCCAACAAGTAATAGGGTCTCCCAGCTTTTAGTATTTGTTTCTGGAACAATGCTTATATTTAACATTGAAAAGGCCTTTTGATCACTTGAATAATATGATCTTTTTGGGAGATAGCCCAAGGAGAGATCATGCTTTTGGGCAGAAAAAGATGTGTTTTTTAATTACACTGCATACCTACCTGCTTATCTCTTTAATGAAGAGAGACACATTACTTTGCTTCAGGCTGTTATTACTTGTATTGCCTTGTCTTTAGGAAGTAAAAAAAAAAAAAAAATCTGTACTTTTTTTGTTTGTGATTTTTCTTGAGAAGGAATACCTTTATCACAAATTGTATTCATGATTTCACTTTGAAATCAAACATAGAAAGATACTGTATTGCAATTAAATGTGGAAAGGCACTGAGAATGCTGTAGGCACTGATCATATCAGGTGTGCTGAGGGAATGCATAACTTGAATTTTCTTGGAGTGCCTGGTAAGGTGTAAGTAGCTGTGTTCTTTTTTGGAAATCAAGAAATATCAAGATATATTTCCTTAATATCCCATTAGTCCTGAACTGTCGAGCTCAAGTGCCTTGTAACATAAGAAAACAAGGACTTAATATTACAGAAATAATTCAAATAATTTGCCTACTCTTTCCTTCAGATTAATAAGGTCTATTTCCTTCAAAACCTACAGATCTGCTGGACAGGTTTCTGGGGCAAATTTGTCTTTTTTTTGTGCATTGGTGTTGCACTATGCACAGCTGGTCAATGTTTTGGGCACTTCTACAATAGTGTGTTACAGATTATTCCATTAAGTTTGTATGTCTGTCCTTATTTCTTTCCTACTTGACAAAAATAATAAAAAGCATATAAAAAATAAAAGCATAATTTTGCTGGTCCCTATAGAAATAGGAAAGCAGAAGTGGTTGACAGCTTGCCGTAAAATTCTTCAGTTTGGAGAACTGATGTGGAAAAAAGATAACCTTCCTCCTGAAGGGGAAGAGGTAGTAAGGTTTTGAACATTTTTTCTTGAAATAGTTCAGTTTATCGTAACATTTCCTTCTAGTAAATACTCTAAAGGAGAGTACAGAAGAAGGGAATGAACAGACAAACAAAGTCATTGCCCATGACTTCCTGCTGGCTTTTCCAAGCATTATTTCCAAACTGTTGTCTTAATAGGGGGGGAAATATATATACAATTAACTTCATCTTCCATGCATTAATTTGAAAGGTTTACAGTTCTGAAAGTAGTTGTTCGGTTCAATCTGTCAATTCACCCCTTATGTCTTGGAAAGTTTAATGTCACTTAAGGGTAATGAAGCAAAAATGCTATATGCAAAGCAGTTAATATTTTACTCATTACAATATACATATATTAAAAAAAAAAAACTCATTTAAGAAAGTGAGCAGACTGTTTCATTAACTGAAATTTTTATGTCTAATTCTCCCCGAGATCTAGAATGTAAAATGTTAAAATCAGTCTTTTTAGTAATTAACTCCTGTTGAGGGCAGTCTCTACATAGGTAAGGTGATTAAAAACTTTCATTGCAGCAAGATAAATCTTATTGCTCTTACTGTGTATCTGGTCCCATTGACTGGACATTGCTTCATTTTAGTAGAAGGCAATTAGGATGGTACAAGATCTGTAAGATGGACATCAAATTAGCCATATCTATGTAACATTTAATTCAATGAAAAGAAAATTTACAAACAGCTTTTTCTCATGTAACATTCTACATATGTTTCTTATCATTACACTGTAAAATATAGAGAAAAGGGAAATTATATAAGGAAATTAAATAGAAAGAAGTACAGAAAGTTTTTTAGAAAACAATATTTAAATATGTGTACTCTTTAGTTTTTAGAAGCAATTAATAATAGGCAATGTGCTACCTGTACATATATTGAACAATGATAATATTGAAGAACATACAACTGCTCCTATTTATTTTACCGTATGACAGCTGGGAAAAGGCATTCAAAGGCAACTGACAAAAACGAGCAGTTCTAATTAGCCCACGGAATTCTGTGCTACCTTATTTTACTGTTTTCAATGAATTAGTAGGTCGCATGGAAGACTATGTCCATATGAAAACATAAAGTGTATTAGATGTTCAAAATCCTCATGCTTCTGCATATAAAATCAGAGTTTGCCTGGAGTTAGACAGAAATATATTTTATTTTGAAATTATTTTGTAGGAGAAAATTTGATATGCAAAACAACAGGTAATATCTGCTTTTCTCTGAAATTTCCAACTGCTACACTGACTAGTGTCACAAAATGAACTGGCTGAATCTTTAAAAGCCCTTCTGCACTGACAGAGCGTGATGAAACCAAGCTGAAATGTTCAAGACAATGACATATCCGTGGGGTAATCCCTATGTCTCTGCATAAGATTCAGTAGAGTCACAAACGATTAGCAGAATTAAAATTTAAAACTTTCAAGTCAGTGAAGTTTCTGATAGTCCTTGTGCTTTTCCACAAAACTGTCAAAATTGCTACCTGCTTAACAACTAATACACATCAACATAAGGAGACATTTATTTTGCTATGAATACATTATCTTGACATGATATTCTGCTCTGAACAACGAGATTTAAGAAAATTACAGCAGTCTAGTCAAGCTATTGTCAGGAATTTCAAATCAGCTGGCTCTTCTCTTTCGTTGGTATCATCTTGCAACCTTCAATATTTGTGTAAGGACAACATTTTGTTCTTTAAAATGCTAGACATATCACTGCATGTTTATATAAAAAATGTGCTGCTTTTTCTTTATTTATTTTTCCATGAATAATGTCAGAACAATTTAGAGAACAGACTATTTCAGCTTGATAAAAATTGATCACATTTTGTCATCTCTTGTAATGTTACTGTCACAAAACTATGATCCAATTGTTTACTTACATTCTTCCTAACCAAAGCCACACCTCATTCAGTACTGATTTTCCCATCAGCCATGAAGATTATTTTCTACCTACAAACAGAATTATATTTTTTTTCCTTGAAAATTAGCTATGGAAAGAGGAAGCCTTTATAGAAATGAAGTGGTAATATCTTTCTCTATCTTGTCACGGGCTCTGAGAGAAATACTGTAAATACACAAGGATTTTACAGCAAATATTCAAATTACAGATGCAGTTGAAAAGGACTGATGCAACAACTGCCTTACTGAGGGTAGTTTTGGCTTAGAGATACTTCTGAGGCATATGGAAGTAACCTCCCTGACACTGTCAGGATTGTTGATAGGACTTTTTGAAACTTGAACCATATCCAGACAATAAATTGATCTTGCATAAGTTGAGGAGACTTCTGAGTAGATCAACCAGAATAAGCATCTGTCATGAAGCGGATTTCCCTCAAAAAATGAGGGGGAATGAGCCCAGTTTTCATAACTTTGTGACTTCATCTATCTGATGAAGTTAAATGGAAGATTCTTCTACTCCTCCATTAGCAATTTCTTTTTGCTGTGTTTAGTCCCACTGGAGTCATACGGTAAGATATCATTCATCAAAGATGAAAGTGTCTAGCCAAAAGTGAATGTCTGACTACCTCCGTCCTCTTGAGAAACCTTTTGCTGTTTAGTGTTGAAGAATATATGTCAATGAATAAAGTAATTTCATCTTTACTATCATTGGTCTGATATTTTTCATGGATAATAAATTCACTCAGACAAAAATGTCAAGTTCTTGGTGACATTATGAAGACTAAAATCTACTTTCTAAAATTACCATACTTCAGCAGAATGTTTAAAATTTATCTTTATTGCTGAGTGATATTCTCTCCATTTCATCTCTGAACTTGCCTAGAAGTCAATGATTTTAGTATAGTTACTGCATAGAAAACATGGGTCACAAGTTATAGAATTAAGAAATAATACGCATTGATTGTTTTATTCTGAATTGTTGTGCAAAGAGAAGGCAGATGTATAGAGACAAACAGAAGATTTATCTATTTGTCACTATTCTCCGACAACAAATTATATTTGATTTGTATTCACATATTTATTTGTGAAATTCTTCATAATTTAAATAAAATTTCTCATTGACTCACAGAGATCTTGAAACACATGCACTATTGGTCTTCTGTACACACAGAAGTACACTGATTTTTCAAGTCACTTTTGTTCTTAATTAATTCTTAATTTATGACTTAATATGATCCAACTTCTCATGATATCTGGACTGGAAACATAAAATGTCCTCATTCAGTTAAAGTTGTAAGTTTGAAAAAAAAAAGTGTTAAAAAGTAACTAAAGGTATAATGCACAGAAGCTCAGAAAGCATTTTACACTGAGGATTAATGAGTTCTAGTTGCTCAGACTTTCAGCTGTAGATCACTGATTTTTAACCTAGTTTAACAGTGCCTCAAACTTGTTACCCTTTGAAGTCACTTTGGCAGTTCAATTGAAGTAATCTATCTGATACAGATTTCTGCAGAAAAATGTCCGTATAAAGAAAATCAGTACCATGAAAACAAAACTTGCTAACAGCATCTACTGATGCCATGGAATAAATGAGCATGAAAAATGTTAAGGGATTATTTACCTTGCTGAGAATAAAACCCACAAAGAATTCATACCTAGAGGGAATGAAAGAGGAAGGAGAAAAGAAAAGCAAGATAAGAGGATTTTTTCCCTCAAAAAAATGCAGCTTCAGATAGAAATCTCCTCCAAAGTAAGTATAGCAAAATAAAAAAGGCTTACAATCAAATTATGGAGAAAATATTACATATGAAAATACAATAAAATATTACATGATAATCTCATTTACCTTGACCAAACAGATGGCTTCCAGAATGTTCTCTGTCATAGTAGGTAAACCACAGGGAAGTTCTACTTTCCATCACTGGAATTACCATGACAAATGTCCTGATTTCATCTGGGAATGAGTTGATTTTCTTAATAGTGGTTGGTACGATGCTGTGTTTTGGCTTTAGGTGAAAAACAGTGTTGATGCAACATTGATGTTTTAGTTGTTGCTGAGCAGTGCTGCAAAGAGCTGAGAACATTTCAGTTTTCTTAGCTTTTTGTACTGTCCCGCCAGCAAGGAGGGCTGGGGGTGCACAAGGAGCTGTGAGAGAACAAAACCAGGACAGCTGACCCAAACTGACCATAGGGATGTTCCATACCATATTACATCATGTTGGACCTGTGTTAGCCTGGAGGGCTGCTGCTTCTTGGGTCTGTATGGGCATTGGTCAAAGGGTGGTGAGAAACTTCTTTGTGCATCGTTTTTTGTTGTTGTTGTTATGTTTTGTGTGTGTGTGTGTGTGTAAATATGCAAATGTTTATTATTACTGTTATTTCTCTTTTCTTTTTCTGTCTTAGTAAATAGTTTTTATTTCAACCTAAGTGTTATATATATTTTTTCAGTTCTCTCCTCTAACTCACTGGGAGGTGGGTGGAAAGAATGAAAGGCTGTGTGTTGTTTAGCTGCCTGCCAGGTTAAATCACTGCAACAAAGAAGTCTTATTCTGGCACTGGAATAATAAATTTATATCTGGATTTTTGGAAAAATGAACACAGCACTGTCTTTTAAATAATACTTGTGAAAAGTGAAAACACTTTCATCCTTAAACCTTATAATACAGAATGGAAAGAACTGCCTCTTGTAACCTCCTGTATTACAGAGCATTAATGAAATGTCTGCAGAGCTCTGGTCCTTAAGTTCCAAATCAGTGGTTTAAAAACAGCCTCTTGGTACTACCAGTGATTAGAGTTAGGAGTGCTGAATTTAGTTGGGTAGAAAAACACACGCAACAGTGCATCAGCATTGCTGATAGTGTGTGCTTTATGCAGACCAGAAGGATCCCAGGAGCCACTAAATTCACCAAAATATACACACCTCTGAAAAATAAACCCATACATAGAATAAGATCAGACACCCAAAATAATGTTTTCCTTAATGGTATGGAAGTAAAATATTTCTTTATGCTATTCTGTCTCACAGCTTATGTGAATAGACTTCTTCTAATTGCTGTAGGGAAGGAAACAATGGAGGAACATGCAGTACTTGAAGGGTGAATGGAGAAACAGCTCATTACTGGTCAATTTAATCAGATATCAGTGTATGTTTATCTGCCTCTATAAACATTTACTTCTGCAAGGATCACACACTGTTAATAGTCTCTTTTCTTGCTTCATCTTCCTGTTCTGCACAAATTTTTGTCTGCATTTGTATTAATTCAAAGCTATTCAGCAACACTGCTTTAATTCCTCTCAATTCCATACTGTGTACTCCATTCCTACCCAAAATTACTTCCTCAGCATGAGGCTTTGACTGATTCCTTCTTTCTGTCCATTCCTGATTTCTGAAAGATGTGATTCTGCCTTTAATTACCATTCTCCCACAAACACACCCTTCTTTATGTTACTGCCATTCAGCCTTTGAACCAGAAAACTTGCTGCCTTTTATTCTAAAAAAATCCTCTTTCCTTTATGGAATATCTGCTTCATGTTTTAAAATCACTTCACTGAACTGAGAAAAAACAGAAATCTTAAAAATAGGGCTGAATGATTTCTAGTCATCAATAGGCTACTGGATACAGAGGAAGAAAAAGACGACTTTTAACTTTGTGTTATAAGAGAAAAATACTACCTAGACCTTTACTTCTAGATCCTTGGAAATAAGTAAAGTGGTCATAAATTAGACTTTGTAATTTTACTTATTTTATTTGGTACTTATGCTCTACACGTGGTACCAATGCTATATTTATAAGTGATCTATCTAGTGGGCTATTGTATTGGGTTTACACTGCAACATTTTGGTAGCTTGGGGCTGCATGGGTGCCCTCTGTGAGCAGGGCGCAGAAGTGCCCCTATGTCAGAGCAGAGTAGCTCCAGCTGCTCCAACAGGGACCTGCTGCAGGGCACAGCTGCACCATGAGTAATGCTGGGTGCAGCTCTGGAATAGCAGTTCCACATAGCATTATTATGGCTTAACTTATGCTACTTATCAGCATGGACTTTGACTTGATAAAGCCTCAGACTCAGTTAATTTATGTCCAGGTGTTTTTTTGTATTGAAGTAATGTTTACTTCTAATCAAGATCAGGATCCCTTCTCTCTGGAATCACTCATGGGATATAACACATCCATCCTGTCATGGACACTAGGCCAAACCAGGTCAAACTATGACACATATCATGGCTATTGTTGACCTTTGAATTCATGAGTTAATGATATCAAATAACCTTGTTGTAATCTTACGTTTCCTCTTCTTCCCCCCTTTTTGCCCCCTTTCAATGGCTCTGCTGAACCACTGAATCTTCACAGAACAGTCACAAGTCCTTCAAGGTGCTGCTTCACTCCCGATATAAACATTTCCACATTTTTATGATTTCATGTCATGTAGATATTGATTCTGCTGGCTGCCCAAGAGACTGATTTTTACAAAACTATTACTGACATGTTATAGACAAATGACCAATTAACTGTGTGCTTTGATATTCTATCAATCCATTCAGTAACACTATATTTGCTATGATTTTTAAGAAGCTGTAAAAAAGAGTGGTTCGGTAAGAACTTTATTTCAAATTGAAAACTTTACATCAGTTAACTTAAAATCTGGGGTTATTCAGACTCTGTAAAGAGCAGAGCAGATGATTGTTCTTGTGTCCTCCTTTAACTGTGACCTCAGAGTGCACTGCAGGTCTGAAGTTCAGTGTACTTCTGCTCAGATGTGTTTTAATAGAATAAATATAAATTGGCTTAGGAATGGAATCTTAATTGTTATTTTAGTTTGCATTGAAGAAATGAATACTATGGAAAGTGAGGCAAATATTCCTGTTTTTCTAAACTTTTTGATTTTTCAGTTTCTGAATACTTAAAAGTTTTTGAATGAGAACTTTCAGAAGACAGATTGGATTTTAAAACAGTTAAGTTGCTTTGGCTCATTTCTAGAAGAACTATGTTCAAGTTTGTAATAATGATCCAACAGAACATAAAATCGAGCTTCAGCTTCTTGCAAAGCTAGTAAATATACTTAGAAATACACTGTTACCTACTGTGAGCTTAATAGATAATAGCGCACCTAAAATGTTCCACAGGCAGCTGTGTGAGCAGAAATCTGCCATTAAACTATAGACCTTCCTCAGCAATTCAGGAATTCATTAAAATATTTCTAATAGGCATTAGTCATCCCTCTCAAAGGGATACTAGCTTTCTTGCAATTAAAATATATTAAAGTAAAAACTTCAGATACCAGACAAGCAATTAGCTGTGCAGACCAATCACCTAGTTACTCATTTATTCTTTAATTGACCAGAGTTAAATAGATATTTTGACAAGGACCTGGTAACTGAGAAGAATAGTCTGAGTCTGGCCAAGGATATGCAATTTTATTTATCTTGTGTAGTCACATTCTGTATAAGTAGTAACAATAATGCACATGGTTTTCAGTGCGTTTTAAATTCTTGCATGCTTTTAGCTTTGCATCCAGGGATTAGCTCTCTATAGATAATAATTCTGCAAACTGCATGGTGAAGCATGACTATCGGGAATAAAACAAAAGTATCTTATTTTGCCTTCTTATCTAACACCTTTGGGGAATAAAAATAAGTCAGAAATTGAGCAATGTACTCCAATAAGGGATGAGCTTGACCTCATGTTGATACAGAAGGATAGCAATAGCTATTCTGACTTGATGCTACTTAATATTTTGTACTTACATTTTCTTAAGTTCAATTTCCACTTTTTCATATGCCTAGATCTCATTTTTTCTTTGACAAAATGCTGAGCATGTCTTGTCATAGCAAGGATAATGCTACATAATGATATTTTCAGAATAGACTGCAGGCTTCTAATGTAGATTTTATGAAAGGTTTAAAGACACTGGATTTTGACAGTTTCACTGGCTAAAGGTTTTGCTTTTGTATGCAGACGGACAGCTAACTGTATCACCAAGAATTTATCCACAACTAGATTTATGAACTTTCTAGTCCTCCTGAAAAGTCTCTGAGTTTCACTGAAGTGTGAATTAAGATTAAACACATTCTATAACTCATAAATGCATTTCTTCCAGACTTGCTTTATTAAAGAATATGTACAGTGAAATCTTGAGTACAAAGAGCCCTGTTGTGTCAGAGTCAGCCCTTTCCCAACGCATAGAAGAAACCTGAAAATTTTATTTCCCTTCAGCAAAGTTTTGATATTTTCAACATAAATATATAACAGATATTTATAATTTTCTAAATTAAAATAATACCCTGAGGGACAAGGATTTATTATTATTATTATTATTATTATTATCCAAGAAGTTACACTACTCTGTCTTCTTCACTACTTTTCCTTAACAGTTGAAATTCAGAATAGTTCCTCATCTGAGTATACAGACTCTTTCACCTACACATACTTTGGTTTCTTGATTTACAACACTGGTTATTTTACACCAATCAGAGTGTTGTCAGGAGGACTAGGGAAGGGATTGTCCTCGTGTTTGCAGCATTGATGAGGCCCTACCTTGTGTACTGCGTTCAGTTTTGGGCCCCTCACTACAAGAAAGATACTGAGATGCTGGAACCTCCTCAGAGAAGAGCAACAAGGGCGGTGAAGGAACTAGAAAACAAGTGTTGTGAAGAGTAGTCAAGGGAACTGGGGTACTTTAGTCTTGAGAAGAGGCTGAAGGAAAATGTCATCACTCTCTACAGCCTACCTGAAATGAAGTTGTACAGAGGAGAATGTTGTCTCTTTTTTTCAAGCAATAGCTGATAGGACTGAAAAAAACACCTCAAATTGCACCAGGGGAGGTTTAGAGAGGCATTGAAACAGGCTGCTAAGGGAAGTGGTGGAGTCACCACCCCTGGATGTATTTAAGAGACATATGGATATGTCACATAGGGACGTGGTTTAGTGACGTACTTTGTAATGTTAGGTGATGGTTGGACTTGATAAGCTTAAGGGTCTTTTTCAACCTAAATTACTATATGATTCTATAACATGCTTGCTGCAGTACTTCATTGGGAAATGCCTAATGTCCAGGGATTATTTTATACAGAATATTTGAGCAATACCTGAAGATGATTTGTCACTTACAGCCCAAATGTGCTAGACACATAGGTAAATGGGTGTAGTAGATAAGGTAAAACAAATTTTTTGAGGTTCAGCACAAGGTATATTCTTTTCCTATTCTGGAAAGATTTTTTCTGAAAAGAGTTTGGGGTGGATTTTTTCACTATTAGTTGCATTTTGCTTCAATCATAGTCATAAAAAAAGAGCTTCCTTAAATCTTGGGTTGGAATTCCTATGAGCTGCATATCAACTCCCTGAGAACTGGGGAGTTGAACTCACTACAAAACTGTGTTCATAAAATATTAAGGTTGTGGTTATAGTATTCAAATACTAAACCAATTCAATGCTTATTTTCTATTTTTTTTTCCTATTAAATTATTAATTTTATAACAGGTTAAGCGTGTCTCTTATGAAAACAGTGCTGGAACATCCCATGGTCATGATCAGTATTTGTCTGGAAAGTATGTTTTGAGAAGCTGGCACAAGATGAAATTGGGCCATCAACACACGTAAGCAGACGAGTCCTGGGTGAATATTACTTTATGTCAAACAAGCTCATTTACCATATTTCCTCCTATTGTTCATAAATTGGGTCTTAATTTACCAAGGAATGGCTATTTATAACAGTTTATTCATAACATTGATGGTTTCTCCAGCTAGACTAACTGATTAAAAGAATTAAGCTATCTTAAATTCTGATTAATCTTACAGCCAGGCTCACTGGTGTTGTCTTGTTATTCTTTTCACAGTCTATAAACCTAGACTTTAGAAACCTTTCAGAAAATATCTGAGAATTTTGTTCCCTCATGTCATTAATTAGTTCCAATGCCCAAGACCAACGTTCAGAAAAGTAGCATTATGAATACTAGTGATGTTCATAATTTTCTAAACCTGTTATCCTAAACTAGACTGGGAGGAATCTTCTAGAAACATGAATTATAATCTCTGGTGTATTTTCAACCTACTCTTAAAGACAATGGCTAGACAATGACTTGAATGCTGCAACAGGCAGTCTGAAGACAGCCATGTAGTTTAGCTTTGTGAACACAAGTTGTATCACTATCCTCAGAGTCAAAGAAAAGTTCCCATTTTGTCTGTGGTAATATCTACATCAGGGTAACTATTTCTCATTTCCTAAATTCATGTTTGAAGATCAAATAAATAAATATGAATTTTCACAAGGAACTGTTTCTATAAGTAATTTTCAGTGAAAATTTTCACAAATTTTCAGAAGTAGGTAAATAATTTTAGGGCAAACTGACTTGTGTCTGTCAAGTTACAATGATTTAACATATTACACATTGGCTGAGCTAACTCAACTCACCAAGTATAACCTCTTCGCCTAAAGCAGATGGATTACATTTTGAATTAATTTTAGCTTCCGTTTTTGTAGGTAATGTTTACAGTGAATTTCCTTGTGTTCATATCAAGCCAAGATTAATAAATACACATGGTAAGAAAGGATCTGCTACAGAATAGTTATTTCTCCTCATTAAAATCCTAATAATTCTTTTTTTTATTCTGCTTAGTATAATGTCTCCCAATGTTGTTCTTAAATGAGGAATTTGAATATTCATTAACTGACTAATCTTTTAATTTTAATTTCATTTAATTAATTAATTTTATTTTATTCTATTTTTTGTTGTTGTACAGTATTTATCTACAGTGGATATTTTAAAATTCATAAATGAATCAATCATTTTTTCAGATGATAGTGTCTTTCTCTATTTTTTCATATATATCGTAAAGGACAAATATCATATTTAAGTTGTAAAATCATTATTGCCATAGTTTTGCAAAGGAAGCTGAAATTGCAAAAAAAAAAAACAAAAAAAACTTGGCTATATTTAGTCATGTTGCATTAAGCTGTATTGAATATGATTAGAAATCTGAATGAATACTTACATTTAAATGACAGCTAGCATCATGTTTTCTTTTGTGATATTTTCATTAAAGGAGTATGCTGATAACCTGATCTTCATTGTCTGTGTTTTCTTTGTGGTCAGTCTCTACAATAATTATTAACACAACTCTAGGCACTTTAAATTGCTCTCCATACTCTTCCGTTCACCTTCTCTTTGTATGCTGCTACACATTCATTCAGTGAGCCCCTCTTCTTTTCTAGATTCCTGCCTTCTCCAATTTCCCTTCTTGCTTTCACGCTCCAGTATTATCTGCAGTGCCCGCCAGTTTCATCCTCATTTGAACTGCTTTCCCTTCCCTTCCCTTCCCTTCCCTTCCCTTCCCTTCCCTTCCCTTCCCTTCCCTTCCCTTCCCTTCCCTTCCCTTCCCTTCCCTTCCCTTCTCTTCCCTTCCCTTCCCTTCCCTTTCCATTTCTTCTTTTCTCTCACTATAGAAATTATACATTCTTCAGCTGACCCTTAGGATAGAAACATGACCACGTGGAAATTAATGAAATCTGCCATTCTTTGCTGCATAGCAGTCCAAATTCAATGCTATACCATATAATCTTGATATAGTACTGTGAGTCTGCTGTTATTTGCTAGATTAGATGGCCACAAGTAGATAGAACTAGTACATGTTGAGACACTTACAGGTTCCTTTCAAAGTTTAACAAAATTTCTAATATAGAACTAAGAAGTGCTGTTTTAAGGAATCTGTTTTTATCTACATATTATACATATATGTGAAAACACAGACAAACTTTCTGAATATGAACCCTATGTAAAATCAATAAAATAAGCCAATTGAAGGTCCAGGCAAGAGTCCTGGCTTTCTCAGTGTACAATTTTTACTTTTATTAGTTCACATTTTTAAATAATTTCATTTATGCTGATGTTCTTGCATATGGTAGAAATGCAGGAGAACATGTTTTGCTTTCTCTGCTGCTGTAGCTGATCTTCTGCACATTTTACTTTGCTATTGAACTTGTTCTACATTTCCAGTATCACTGAAGAAAGCTAATAATTTTAGACCTCCCTGACAGGTATTTGTAACCTTGTATTCAGAGTTCCGAGCAAATTCTGACATATTCTTCTCTCAAAGCAGAATATTGCAAAGAGGATAATGTTTAAATGTAATACCCAGGGGCCACATTTGAAATTTGGACACAATCAGTGGAATTAACAGCATATAGAAATTGTCAGTACTTTTTTTATATTTTATTACTCCATAGATTTCTGCTCACGTAAAACATTTAGAGAAATAGTTTTCACCTCAGAAAGCCTTCTGTCAAGTTTCCAATTAAATATGGCATAATATGGAGAATAAAATGACCAAATGGAAAAACATTATATCTAAGATTAATGCAAATGTTAAAGTAACCACTGTCTGTAGGTGAATAAAAAGAAAGAAACGCAACACTGGTTTCTCTGATTTAAGTAATAATAATAATAATAAAGTCTTTTACAGTAAAAGGGATCTTTTGAAATCTGTTTGTTTAGAATATACTGGTTTGCTGTGACATGCAGCAAACCTGCAACACAGCCCCATAGCACAGGCAGGGGACAAGTTACGCTTCAGCCTGTGGCATGCATCATTCTTAGGAGGAAACTGCACATGGTTACTTTCCTAATCCCGGATCCCGCTACCCACTATTTCTCTATGTTGTGTACTAGTCTGGTAGAAGATGATGACTTTCAATGAAAGATCATGAAGACAGGAGGGGTGTGACTTGTATGTAGGTAATAAATCACAAGCAGGAGTCTGAGACTCAAATAAGGGAGTAGGCTCACCTACACAGTTTCAGCTGTGTAGCTTTGCTAGTCTGTTACTCAAAGACACTATCTCCCCCATTTATTCTTTTTAATGTAATACATTTCTTATTGATTCCTAGTGTTGCAAGAACAAATTTAAATTTTAACTATGGAACAGTTGAGAGTAATGATTTCCAGGGACAATTATACCAAAAGAATAAACATATATGCATCAAGAACTAAAAGTAAATACTCAGTTTATGCTGGAAATGGTGTGACTTACAGCTAGTGTACAAAATGTTGCACAGGATTACAAACTGTTTCACATTTGGAGTTTTAAAATACATGTGTGCTACTGTTTTTGTCCTACATAGCCTTCTGTATGCAAAGAGCTACTGAAAACATTCCCAGAAGTGTTGCTCTCAGTGACAAGCATCAGTATGACACGTGCACTGTAAAGACTTTTTTGAATATTTGGGAATTAAGGTGTTTTCAAAAGAAAGTTGATGTAGTTTAGATAATCACTTTCACCTCCCAGCTCTACTTGATATTCACCATCCTTGGAGCTAGTTCAGGTGATTCTATGGCTGTTAGTAGATATTAAGCAATTTATCAGAGTTAGTTGAAATTAGTAAAACTTGTAAGAAAAAAATCTGTCTATCAAGAAGACTCAATGGCTTCAGAAATTGTTCAGAAACCCCAAACCTGGAGGTGCGTGCCCTGTCCCTGGAGGTGCTTAAGGCCAGATTGGATGGGGCCCTAGGCAATCTGATCGAGTTCTTGATCTAGTGACTGGCAACCCTGCCTGTGGCAGAGGGGTTGTAATTTGATGACCCTTGAAGCTCCTTCCAATCCAATCCATTCTATGATTTTATGAACTCATTCTGAGCTGAAAACTAAAGATGCTGCCAATAGTTGTGATTTAGGAATAGCTGGACAAACATTCCATAGGTTTTCACAATTATTTTTAATTCCGCACATGAAGACTCTTTCTCTTTTAAAAGAAAAGTGTAATATAAAAGGGAACATTACAAAGGGAAATCTAGAAATGATGTTATACTATAATCTCTTCAAAAACCTTGTTCTGCACTTTGAAAGCACAGCACAAATAATAATTCCATCTAGTGTTGAGTACTAAAAAGTTTTAGATTTTTTAAAAGTGCCTGTTATCCTATAGCATACTTGCCAGAAATGTATTAATATAGTGTTTTGGAGCAGATTGCACTGGGTCCAGCATGACGAAATTCCACTCTTGATTTTAACACAGTAATATTCCATTCAAGAGCTGTTTTAAGAAATGAGGATGGTTGACTCATTAGGTAAAAATAACTCAAATAATACTCAGTGTGACATTTTCATAGAAGCAAAATCTGTCACTAAATTGCCATAAATATTTTTTTAATGTAGTATATTTTCAGGCTCAATCTTGTTCTCAAAAAACTGAATGAAGAATGTCCTTTCATTTTCAAAGGCATGGGAGGAAATGCTTTACCAACATTATTTAATTATTCCTTGAAGTACACTTTTGTGGTGAAAGTAAACAAATGATTCCAAAAGTTTAGTTAAGCAATCTTTACTACAGAAATACCAGCATATAACTCTCTTTCCTTAAAAGGCTGAGGAATAATATATGTTTTAAGGAAACCATATAAATAATGCTTGCAATGTCTAATGAATTTATAGAGAAAGTACAATGGGTTTGTACAGTGTAATTCAGGGAACAGGAAAAAATAAGCAAAGCACCCCAGATTTCTTGAATAGGTACCTGCAGATAGGTTCCCATAGCAGTCATTTCTAGGAGGCAGAGAAACTCAGGAAAACTATTACTTTAAGTACAGGTGCAAAAATGACCCATATGAACATTCAGAAAAACATGCAGATGTGTCAGGAAAATAGCTGAATGGAAAATTGGATAATGTTCCAATATAAAACTAAAATAAAATGCAGGAGGTGGAAGAGGAGCAGTGTTAGGAAAGAGAAAGCCTATTTGGAGATGGGATTAGCAAAGTATGCCAAGAATATAACCAGAAGAGATTCTACAACTATTTTAACAATGAAAGACTGAACAAGGAAAGTGTGAGCATGATTTAGAGAAAGAAAATACAGATAAAGCTGAGATACAGAATTGTGCTTTTTGCTGAGGTTTTCTCCAACAAGGTCTCAAAGACCTTTAGACTCAGGAGCAAAAAAGGAGAACAGCAACATTGGATGAGGGCTGAGTCAGATACAGCTTGCAAGAACTCATCCCAAACAAGATGTTCCAGAAAAGGACCAGTATCTATCAGGTCTGAAAGGTCAAGGACATTTAGGGAGGCAATAAACACAAATATTGTATGTATTTTCAAAGGAAGTCTAAAGAATAATCCATGAAACAACAGGTTGCTCAGCCTCACTTTGGTCCCTGGAAAGATCATGAAGTCAGTGTCCTTGAATTACATTTCAAGACAAATGAAAAAAGTGATTAGGTTTTGCAGATTGTAGAATTGTTATTTCAAGGTGGTTTTTTTGTTTTTTTGTTTGTTTTTTGTTTTTTTCTTAAAGGTTGTTTCATCATTGTCTCCCCTAATACTCTTGTATCAAGTTGGGCTACTGCAGTCTGGTCAGATAGAAAATTGAATAGTAAAAAAATGTTGTGTGATCACACCTAGACACTGTGTCCAGCTTTGGGGCCCCAGTACAACAAAGGTACTAACAAACTAGGAGCAGTTCAGGGCAGGGCCACCGGGATGGTGGGAACTGGAACACTTGCCTTGTGAGGAGTGGGTGAGAGATATGGTCTTGTTCGGCCTGGAGCAGAGATGGCTTCAGAGGAACATAACTGTAGCCCACAGTAATAATGTGGAGACTGGAAGTGTTCAAGAACCTTGGTGATGTTCAGGACGCAACTGGATAAAGCTGTGAGAAACCCGGTCTTAGCCTACAGCTGACTGCAGTAAGCAGGATGTTGGACAGAAGCCCTCCTAAGGTTTGTCCCAGTATGAGCAGTTCTGTGGTTCTCTGAATATTCTGCAGTTTCCTGAAAGACTTAAATGTATTACAGCTTTGAATGAATAATGTTTGGTTTGTGCAGAATTATTTGACTTTTTCAGCTCAGGGTGCAGGCATTTGGCATCACAAAATACTATCTATCATAGCATTTTTATTTATTCTGCCTACAAATGCCTTCAGTGAGTCTAACAAAACCAAACAACAGTCATTTTCAGATCTTAAATAATGAATCATGAATAAGTGAAGTTAACAGATCATAGTAATTCACATAAATAAATTTCCATGAATGTTATGGAAACAATCTAATAATGACTACATTTACAGAAACTGGAATCAATTTGAAAATGATATCTTAGAAGCCTTCAGTCAAGATTAATTAGATCATTTATTAATGAGATTATTTGATTAGTTCTGCTGTATATACCCTACATATTGTTAACAGTTCAGGACTGCATTTGGTAAGTAAAGTGTCCTGTTTGTGCTTCAGATTATTTGTATTCACTAAAAAATGCTCTAGAAAAGTTACACTGAAATCAGATTGCTTTGCTTCGTTAAAGAGCTTCATTCCATTTCTTTAATTACTACCTCAAATTAGAGAATAGCAGACTGTTTTTCTCCTAAATTTTCATCATCAGATATGACATACTTGTCTAACAAGTGGTTTAAAGATTTCAAGAACACATGAAGTTCATTTTCTCTTTCCTAAATTACTGATTGCTCGTTGAAGGAAAAAGTTATCTGGCAAAATTTATCTGCTTTGCTTATAAGGCAGAATTATGTTGAGTAGTCCAGATTTTCACTATTACAGTTTTTCTCAGGGACAAGCATATGCATTAGTTCTTTTTAACTGTACTATATCAAAAAGTAATCATCAGAAAGTAATCCTCAGAGAAGCAATTGCTAAAATAACTGCACTTTTAAACTACAAAAACATTGAGCCCCAATCATAAATACTAATAGTCAGACATGATCTGAAAGTACTCAATTGCGTAGATATATGTGTTCCTTTTGACATTTACTCTCAAAAATTATCATTATTCCTCTTTCCCGGAGATATCCATTCTGCAGTTAGGAGTCTCTCAGCAAATTTCTAAGTCTAACTTCAAACTTCTAACTTTTAATTGTCTTTTAGCCACTTCCAGTCTCTTAATTTTACATTGCTGTTCCTGTATACAGTTAAACCTGAAAACTAAAAAGGAGAATGCTATAGCCGTTCTTAAATTTTCTTGGTTTGTTTGTTTAACAATCAGGACCTCCAAGGCCTTCCATGGGGCTGCTCTCAATGAGGTCTTCTCACAGTTTGTACACATATTTAGGACTACCTTGACCCAAGAGTAACACCTTGCACTTGAACCTCATGGGCCCACTTTTCAAGCCTGTCTAAGTTCCTTTGGATGGCATCCTTTCCTCCTATTTTGTCAACTATACCACTCATCTTAGTGTCACCAGTAAACTTGCCAAGGGTGCATGCAATCCCCGTCTAAGTAGTTGAAAATGCATTTTGCAAAGGTGTCAAACCTATACTATTAATATTCTGAGAATGTCTAGAAGATCAAAACTCCTAAAGGAGATAAAGAAGCTGATTTCTTGAACCCCATTAATTCAATCATCGAATCATAGAATCATAGAATCACAAGATTGGAAACTACCTACAAGATCATCTAGTCCAACTGTCCTCCTATTACCATTGCTACCATAAGCCACTAAACCATATTTCATAGCTCCTCATCCAGATGCCTCTTCAACACTGCCAGGGACAGCGACTTCACCACCTCCCTGGGCAGCCATTATAGTGCTGGACCACTCTCTGAAAGAAAAAGTTTTTCCTTATGTCTAACATAAATCTCCTCTGGCACAACTTGTGGCTGTTTCCTTGGGTCTTGTTTGTTTCCTGGGAAAGAGGCCAAACTCCTCCTCACCACAACCTCTCTTCAGGAAGTTGTAGAGTGCAATGAGGTCCCCTCTGAGCCTCCTCTTCTCCAGATTAAACAATCTCAGCTCCCTCAGCCGCTCCTCATAAAACTTGTGCTCCAGACCCCTCACCAGTTTTGTTGCCCTTCTCTGGACATGTTCCAGGGCGTCAGTGTCTTTCTTGTAGAGAGGGGCCCAAAACTGAACACAATACTCGAGGTGCGGCCTCACCAGTGCTGAGTACAGGGGGATGATTACCTCCCTGCTCCTGCTGGCCACACTATTATTGAGTTTCTGACTTTGTTTAAACTTTTTTTTTCTTCCCCTGATCCTTCCAAAATGCAACACTAGAAATCTATATTTGCATTAGAAATTCTTATAGCATGTAAGTTCTCTAGGATTTGACAGCACTTGCATGCCAGTTTTCAGAATCTCTAGTTTCAAATTCAGAACCTAAAAATCTAAGTTCCATCTTTATTTTCTGGAGGGGAAGCTTGGTTAAATGTGAGCCTCTTAAACATGAAGGAGACACCAAATAAAATTTGTGAGAAAATATTTGTCTGTAGAGGTGAGACAAGATGAGAGGAGATAAGACAAGATGAGAAAAGATGAGAGAATACAAAAGAAAATCTTCATGGGAATCTGTCTTTCAGGTGAGGTGAAACAAAAACAATTTATACATGGTAAAATTTGATCTTATTAATGTACAAGGTTTCAACAGCAAATGGTCCAAAAATATACAGCCTTATTGTAGTAATGATTGATATATCAGAACATTTAAAATGAAGTTTATGGAAATTTATGTTAAATCAGTGTCTTATGATAATTCAATTATCCAAACACAGTCTATGGTAATAAAGGATAAAATTACTTCTCTCTTAGTCCCTTTGGAACTGACAATCATTTGTAAGTAAGTTTAAGTCAACAACTATGAACTAGTAAGTTGATCCCATATTAATGCACAGACTTATACAGCATTCAGCTTGTTTTGTTTTTTTTCCAGCTGCACTACAGACTATCATGAATGTACTTAAGAATGCTGTTTTACAAATTATCAATATATTTACTATGTCTGTGTATTTGTTAGCAGTTTTCTTTTTGAACTGTACTATTTCCTGTTTTAATTTCATAGCAGAGATGTTTCTCTTCAACAAATATCATTGTACAAATAATCAAACATTTTATTTTGTATTGTTTTAATAGAAATTTTATGAGATAGTAGCTTATCTATTCCATTATAACCTCTCAAGTTTGCTTCCAGCTTCTTGAAAGCAAGTCTCACTTGTGATGATTGTATTTGAACTTCCTATCTGTTTTCATTTTTAAACATAGGCAGACAGGCAAAGAGCTTCTCATTTTCATTTGAAGTTTCCACATTAATTTATGTTACATTATTAACTTGCACCTTCCTTTACATCATTAGTTTATGTTACATGATAGCAATACTTAATGTTCTTGTAGACAAGCTGATGAAGTACAGATTAGGTAAATGAAAAGTGAGGTGGACTGAAGACTTGCTAAACAGCCAAGCACAGGGTGATGTGATGAGGAACACAACATTCACAGGAAGGTCAGTTATTAGTTGTGTTTGCCAATATTGAAAACATTCATCAGTGGCCTGGATGGCAGGCAGAGTGTATCCTCAGTATGTTTGCAGCTGACACAAAACTGAGGGGTGTGGACAGTTTACCCACTGTTTGTGTTGAGCAAAGAGTAACTTCATGAAAATATTTTCCAGTGTATAAGATGTATATTAACAGAAAAGGCACTTTTTGCACAAGTGTTTTCCCTTGTATTTACTGAGCTCTGCAACTGTGTGTTAGTTACTCTGCTCTGTTCAAGTTGAGTGAAACTGTTTCTTTACTGGTGACTGAATTTTTGTGTTGTTTGCTTCTAAATAGCATATCAGCATATTATATTCTTGTGCACCACTCACTGGTATGATAATCAACTTCAAAACACTGTAGCTGTTAAAACAGCAGTATTCAGTGTAAGCAGTAAATATAAAAGCAATCATCAAAGGGGGAATACAGAAAAGCACACAATGTAGCAGGGGTTCATATTAAACAGAGAAAAAAATTGCAGTGAACATCTTGCTTTTGAAAAGCTAAATTACAGCCAGCTTTCTGTGATCAGGAGCAATCTGCTCCAATCTTATGTGCAGAAAGAGAGGTGATGGCAGCCTTTGGCATCTCTTACATTAGAAGTGATGTCTAGCATTCAGAATGCGTAGAGTAGGTGATGAGGTGCACTATAATAAATACTCACATGCCATGGTGGAAAATAAATTAAAACAGAGCCCATCAACATTCTGTGTTCATGAAAATATGAAGCTAAATCCAGAAAAGGAAAAGCACTTCCCTGAGTCTTGTAAGACTTTCTCATTTGAAATCTACAGCACTCAGTTCAATGTATTGTCTCCCTCTGATACACCACAAAGTATTCATAGATCACAGCAAGCTGATATTGTACAGGAGACAGCAAACAGAGTTCATGAACATTACTGAACAACTCATCCAAGCAACTACTCTGACAGCTGGAAAGTTTTTCCTTTTCTTAAGGCTTGCATTTTAGCCAGAAAAGTAGTCCAATTTCATATCAGGGAAAGCAGGATTATGGGAGTATTTTCCTGTGTATGCCTTCAAGAGTTTTCCAACAGCCAAAACACAGTCATTCCTCAGCATTCTCTTCTCTGTGACAACCTTGAGGCTAACAAAATTCACTAAATAAAATAGCTCTTGTGGAAGAAATCCACCTTTCATCAACATCCTAGCTGATTTATAATCTAAAATGAACTACACAATGCAAAACAACCTTCTAACAGAAATATATTTCCTTGCTTATAACCCTGATAATGTCCAATACTGATAAATCCTGAAGCCAACGAAAAAAAATACACCTATCCTAAGCTATGATGATAGCCTCTTACATGGGCAAATCTCCACAAACTAAATTCTGTTATGAAACTACTGGGAAAAAAAATCCTTGTGAAATCTCTGTCCCCTTCTCTTGTGGCAAGAAAAATTTAGATTATACAATATTTAAAAATATGGAAATCATATTTGATCACTGATCCCTTGTTAAAGGATAGAAACTGTTTATCACTGTTACATTGTTCCCACAATTGGAATTTAAGTATAAAATATAATTATGTATCTTAAGTGTAAACCATATGTTTAACGAAATATATTTATAGTCCTCTTTTCCTGATTTCATGAGCATATTCTCATGTTCAGCTTTCCTAGACTGGTACTTCACCGACTCCACTGCCACTGCAATTATTCTCTCCACACAGAGAATCAACAATTTTTTTTTCAACAATCTTGTTAATTGCTTTCAAATGTAGATATTTATTTCCATAATATTTGTTTTCTTTTCTTTCTTATAAACACCTGAAGAAGTGGTTGTTTTGTATATTTTTATGTGAGAGAAAAAAAGAGATTTTCATCTGACATGAAAGAAAATATTTGTTTTGTGTTTTTTCTTCCCCCACACTCTTTTAAATTTTATTATTACTATTTCAGTTCAAAGAGGTTTAATTATTACTATATAATAATAATAATATTAATTATTATTGCTATAGTTATTTCTCTGTCAGCCAGGTGTTTTGGTTAAAATGGTCGTTCTTTCTGTGATAGATCTGGTATAACAAATGGCTGCTGTGATCCGGTTTCTTCTCAGATTGAGAGCAGCCAGCAGCCACAGCAATAGCTGAATCTTCACTGTACAGGAGGTGCAATCACTGCAAGGAAGTAGGGTGAAAATCAGAAAAACATATCTGAAAACTAGGCACGGAAATGCATCTTACACTACGAGTGCTGCTCAGATGGTAATACCTCCTTGTTTTGTTATGTTGGCCCATGAAGTCAGAGGCAGATGCTGGTGGTATGGCAGTAGAGACTGAACCTTCCTACCAATATTCTGTTACATTTTGTTGCTGTGTGACAGACGGCAGCAGAGGGACAGTCTAACAAAATGGCGTGTGACATAGAAGTGCACATGAAGCAAAGGTGTATAATTCCTCCATGTGGAAAAAGTTGCAACCATTGATATTAATTGATGTTTGCCGAACATTTATGAAACAGAAGATGACAGATGTACTGCATTGGCATTGGCTAGATTTTCCTAGCAACAATGTTGTCATAGCAGCTGTGAAACACTGCTTCACACTCACTGGTGCAGACTTCTATGAATGTGGCATGCAGGCTATTGTTCATTGCTGGTGAAAATGCATATCTAATGGTGGTGACTGTGTTAAAAAATGGTGTTTTGCAGCTGAGAATTTTCTCTATCAAATATTGTTATTTTTCTGGAAATAAATATGAGGCATTACTTTCAGAGCAGCTAACATACATCAAGCCATATCCTGGAAATACAGGGCATGGTTTCGAACTCCTGACTTCTCTTACTCTGTATTCGCTTCATAATCAACCTGTGCTTTAATAATCATTGACTCAAAAATGAGTCACACTATTAATCAAAATATTTATTATTTTCTCATGCATACAACATTCTATCACATTATGAAGATTCTCCAAACACTCTTTTCTGCTTTCTTTCTTCTATCCCCAGATAACTGCCATGAATAGGAACTCCCTCTGGGACTTACTGAAGTATTACTTCACTTGCTATCATTTCTAGTGTTACTGAGGAAATCTAATGTAGTTTTTGAAATGTAACTTGAGCTACAGTCAGCATTCATTCCAATTAAGCTCTTGCATTAATTTTATTGTATTTGTAGTTACTGTTATCTTGAATATTTCTGTTTAGCTTTAAATCCTTGTGTTTTCAAAAAATGTCCTTTAACTCCAGTACTCCAAACTGTAAATGCATATGGCTTTAAAATTGGAAATGTTTTTCATGGAAAATAAATAAACAGGAATATACAATTGCATCATTTTAATATTTACATTTCAAAATTTTCCATCTGAGTTTCTGATACTAAATTTCTTATACTGCAGTAATAATGAGTTTCTGCATCACAACAGTGATATTTAATTCAATTGCTATCAAGAGCTGATCACTGTAGTATTAAGACCCTTGCATTCTCTGAGGAGCTTCTCTCTGCAGTTGCTATGATGTGCTTCATCAGTTTGAAAGTTTTACACTTCCGTGAGCTTCTTTTTGTTCTCATCTAATCTTAGAAACAAAAGCGTTTATTTTCTTCTGTTATTGTTCCTTCATAAATAAGTTATTTTCCATCATAAGCTGAGATCTTAGCTTGCCTTGTTCTTGTCATGAAGTTAACAGACAATCCCTCCTGCATGTGTTACATCTTGGAGATGGTCATTTTCTGTAGCTACTCTAGAAATTCTTTATATTAAATGATTTAGATAGAAATGGTGAAAAAGCATAAAGAAATTAACTAGTATCTATACTTATGTCAGCAATCACTTGTAGATGGCAAAAAATTGGGAAGAGAGTCTGATTCATAGCTATTGGTCTTTCCGTTTTGAGTGTACTTGATGGGGTGTAAAACTGGGCAGAAAGGAATCTCATGAAGTTCAATAAAAGGAAATTGACAACTCTACCCTCGGGGAAAAATAACCCCAGGCACCAGGATGGGCTGAGGGATGTAGCTCTCCAGAGAAAGACCTGGAAATCTTGGTGAATGCCAAGTTGACCATCAACCGGAATTGAGTTCTTATGGCAAAGGTTAACAGCCTCCTGGACTCCATTAGAAGAAGCATTGCCAGTGAGCTGAGGCAGGTGATCCTTCTATGCTCAGCTGTGCTGAGAGATGTCTAGAGTACTACGTTTGATGCAGGGCCACAAAGATGATGAAGGTCATGGAGCACCTGTCATAGGGGGATAAGCTGACAGAGCTGGGACTTCTCAGCCTGGTAAAGAGAAATCTCAAGGGATTCTCATCAGTAAATAATTGATAGAGGAGCTAAAGACTATGGAATCAAATTCTTTTTAGTACTGTTAAATGACTGGACAAGAGACAATGGACATAAACTGATGAACAGAAAAACACCGAAAGAGGTTGTCCATAGAAATTGTGGAGCCTCCATCCTTGGAGACATTCAAAACCATACAGGACAGTTTCCTGAGCAACCTGTTTTGGGTGATCATGGTTCGAACAAGGGAGTTGAACAAGGAAATAGCCAGAAAGCCTCTCCTACATTTACAATCCTGTGATTATGTAGTTCTATGATTTGTGCAGATACAGCTTACCTTAATTCTTTGTTTAGGTAAATAAAATGCTTTGACTATTCAGTGAGATGATAACCCTTGTGCTTATTTTATAATGTTAACTGTACTGCAGGAAAGGAGAAATTTCTGAGTTATGGCTGGTACACTCCACAACCTCCCAATTGTAAAAGCCTGAATTTTTCATTCCTTCAGACACTGGTCTAGTTGGTTTTTTTTTGTCACTGCCTTAAGAGACTCATGTAGTCTTTCTGAAAGACTTTCTGTACCTCACTTGGATTTCTCTTTGACATAGGTGCTGAGATTATCAAATTTTAGGAGATTTCTGGTAATGTACAGAGATAAGGTTTCAAGGCTTTTGGAAGAATTTGCATTAAAGTCAAGTTCCTGATTAATTAGGACGATAGAATCACAGAATATCCTAAGTTTGAAGAGACCCACGAGGAGCATTGGGTCCAACTCCTGGCTCTGCACAGGACCACCCAAAACTCAAACCCAGTGTCTGAGGATGCTGTCCAGATGCTTCTTGAACTCTGGCAGGAGTGGTACCATGACCACTGCCCTGGAGAGCCTGTTCCAGTGCCTGACCGTCCTCTTGGTGAAGAATCTTTTCCTAATATCCAACTCGAACCTCTGTTAACACAGCTTAAGACTACTCCCTTGGATTATTTCAACTCCAGTTTAATCTCATTGTAGTTTTCTAAGTTATTAGTTGTTGAAATGAGTAACATATTTTTCCTAATTAAGGTGAGGCTAAGCAGATCAGAAGAACAGAATATAAACTAAAATGTATTGGGCTTAGGTAAATAGGTCCCAAGAACTTCGGCACCTTAGGTACTAAGTAGTGACTAAAATCAAATGCTGAGACACATCCCTCAAGAATAAACAGGATATTTGTGTTAATGCAGTAATGAATAGTATACTATAGTATACTATAAAATAGTGTAGCATAGCATAGTATGACATAGCATAGCATAGTATTGCATAGTATAGCATAGCATAGTACAGTATAGTATAATATACTCAAGATTATATTCAAACAAAATTGGAACCTTGAGTATGAAAGTGATGTTTGAAAGGAGAGATTCATAACTGCATTTACCAGCTGATGCTATGGGAGAAAAAGATGTTTTAGAACCTGATCCGTCCTACGCATTTCAAATGTTTACTGAAGTGAATCCCAAACTAAAATATCTATTTCTCACCAAAACTCCAAAAGGAGACTCAATGACTAGCTCAGATGTAGGTTCTACATTGTAAATAGTTACTAATGTCTAATTAAAAATTAAGCACTCAATTGTCCATAAGTAATGTATATTCAAAAATCTTCCTTCCATTTGCTACATTCACTGTGCACACAGCAAAGAATTAGGATTCTTAATGAAACTGACATAGACAAACATTGCTTATAGTAGTCATTGTATAATGTTTCACTTAGGGGAAAACAGAATCTGAAAAAAACAGAATCTGGAAAACTTCCCAAATCATACAGCTGTTCCTTTTAATTTATTGCTCAGAGGAATGAGCAGACTAAAGATTCTAAACTGAATACATTTACTAAAATGAATACATTTATTAATAACTGATGCTTTCTCTCTAAGCCATTCAAATGATCCTTTACAACAGAGAAAAACTCTAGCTACACTTATAGCACTAGAAATGTGGCATTTTTGAGCTAGAACAATAATGAAAATAATGAAATATTTTCCAGTGCTTCAGAAGTTTTAATTGGGTTTACCATGGGTCCAAGAGAGGACAATGACATATAAAAACACAGAAGGTAACGTTAAACTTGACATATTCCAGTTTCATACCTTTGGGTTGGTTTGCAATAGTTTTTAATGATGAAACAAATGAACAAAAAGATGTGATCTTTTCTTTGGGGCCCAAATGACACGAGGGCAAAAAATATGTTCTTGCAAAAAATAGTGTCTTAGAGAGTAAAAAGCTACTTGTTGCACTCCCTGGATAAAAAAGTTGCATATGCTGACTTCTCTAATAAACTGCTAATTATAATTAGGGAAACATAGTGGTGTTAACCACACCTAAAAATGTTACTGCAGTTACCTGAATTGGGAAGATAGATTGGTGAGGATAGGCTGATAAAGCTTCCACTAAAAAAAATCATGCAGTTTTTCCATGAATTCAATTTATATTATTATTACTACTTTATCAAATAATGAAAAGTTGTTTCGTTTTGTGAGTTATTTCCTCTGGATTTTCTCATGATATTTTGTGGTTCTCTGGAAATGCACTGCCATTCATAGCACTATCTGTAATAGCTAGAAAGTCTAGAAGTTGTACTTTTTCACTGTTTTACTCTCAGAGAATTCATTAAAAATTATGTAATTACCCTACTGACAGCAAAACAAACAAACAAACTAACAAACAAACAAAAACATCAGGCAAATGTTTTTCACTGTGCAGACTGACAAAAAATAAGTGTTGAGGATAATTTTCACTTTCAGAATTTTAAATCTGGAGTAGTATTGGGAGTTTGCTAGGTTTTCAGCTCTTAGCCCTCAAAGCCTCCTCCTAATATTTACATTCTAAAAGTATTTTTCCTTCCTTTCCTTCAATTCCTTCCTGTCCTTTCCTTCCCTTCCTTTCTTTCCTTCTCTTCCTTCCTTTCCTTCCTTTTCCTTCTCTTCCTTCCTTTCCTTCCTTTCCTCTTTCCGTCTTTCTTTTCCTTTAAGATTGCTCACTTCTTTTCTCAATGTCACAAGGTCAGGGTTTTTTACTGCTGTTTTGATAATCACGATGATCACGACTTTGATAATTCACCTATGGCTGTCTTTGCTTGTTGTCACATTACGTAGTACATTTTTATAAGTTTTAGATACTCTTCATTTTTTTTTTTTTTTAAGTAGGTAATTTCTACTTATTTAAATTTATTTTTAACTGTGATTAAAAAACACAAACATCAATAAATAACAAGTCAGCAGGTCAGGGGAGGGCATGCAGTTTCTTAAATATATCTAAAATGCTTTTCTACCACAGCTCTCATTTTCATGGGAAATGAATCATGTGTGATCTCTTCAAACAGCTGGTAATATGCCAGGCACCAAGGAAGCTTCAGCTTGTTTAGTATTCAGTATGAGATAGTGACTTTCTAGCTGGGATTAGGGAATTAATTAAACAGACAATGTTTGACAAAGGTAGCTGACTATTGGGTTGAGTAGGAGTGATCCAAATATAATAACCTCTAAGTACCCAAGACACCCAGCCATAGGGAAAGCCAGCAAGGATTACCATTAAAATTTCTTAAAATCAGCTCTGAAAGAAAAGGGAAGTGAAAGGAAATGAATCAGCAAAGACATAGCTATTTTGAAAACAGATGGCAAACATGAGAAAAAAAATCATTTATCACCTCTGTGCCTGGCAAGATCATGGTGCAGATCCTCCCGGAATCTATGTTAAGGCACATGGAATATAAGAGTGCTTGGTGACTGCCAACATGGCTCTACCAACAGCAAATAATGCCTGACAAACATGGTGGTCATCTATAACAGGATTAAAACACTAGTGAATAAAGGAAGAGCAACTAATGCCATCTATCTGGTCTTCTGCACTGTGTTTGGGCATCACATCCTTATCTCTAAATTGGAGAGACATTAATATGTTGGATGGATAATCTGGTGTGTAAGGAATTAGCTGGATGGTCACATTCAGAGTGTTGTGTTCAATGGCTCATTGTCTGAGTAGAGACTGGTGGTGAACGGCATTCCTCAGGGATTGGTATTGGGACCAGCACAGTTTAATGTGTAAGTGCACCTTCAGGGATTTTGTGGATGACACCAAGCTGTGCAGTATGATGAGCACATTGGAATGAAGGGATGTCATCCAGAGGGAACTTGACAGGTTGGATATGTGGGCCTGTAGGAACTTCAGGAAGTTAAACAATGCCAAGTGCAAGATCCTGCACCTGAGTTTTGGCAATACCAAGCATAAGTACAAGCTAGGCAAGGAATGCACTGTGAACAGCCCATGAGAAGAACTTGGTAGTGTTGGTTGATGAAAAGGTCAGTGTGACCTGGTAAAGCCCAGAAAACCAATCTTATGCTTAAAGGAGGTAATTGTCCCCTTCTACTCCAGTCCTGTGAGAGTACCTAGTACTCCTTGTATCAGGAGTACCACATTCAGCTCTGGGCCCCCCCAATAAGAAGGACATGAAGCCATTGGAATGAGTCCAGAGGAGGGTCGCAAGGATGATTAGAGGGCACCTCTCCAATGAAGACAGCCTTAGAGTTGGGGTGGTTCATCTTGAAGAAGAGGAGGATCCAGGGAGACCTTAAAGCAGTTTTCCAGTACATAAGGGGTACCTACAAGAAAGCAGGAGAGGGACTTTATCAGAGAGTGTAGTGATAGGAAAAAAATGTAACAGCCTTAAATTAAAATAGAGTAGATTTAGATTAGATATTAAGAAGAAATTCTTTACTGCAGGGGTGGTGAGGCACTAGAACTGATTGTCCAGAAAAGCTGAGGATGCCTCAACCCTGGAGGTTTTAAAGGCCACGTTGAATGGAGCCCTGGGCAATCTGACTAGTGAGAGGTGCCCCTGTAGAATCACAGAATCACAGAATCACCAAGGTTGGAAAAGACCTACAAAATCATCCAGTCCAACCATCCACCTATCACCAATAGTTCTCACTAAACCATGTCCCTCAACACAGCATCCAAACGTTCCTTGAACACCTCCAGGGTCGGTGACTCCACCACCTCCCTGGGCAGCCCATGCACATGGCAGGGAGGTTGAAAGTAGGTGATCTTTAAGGTCCCTTCCAAAACAAACCATTATTTAATTCTAAGAAGAAAAAAAGAAGAGAAAAGAGAAAAAAGTGAAAACGACCACACTGAAAAGACAGAATATTCAAAGGGGATGAGATCTTTCAGTTAACAAAAGCAGAATTCTGAGGAAACTGGTAAAAGAGCGGGAGTGCAGAGTACTAGGTGACTTTGGGGTAGTTTTGGGGTTTTTTTGGATTTTAGGGCAGCCTAAAATTTCCTGCTTCCTGTATTTCCTGCTTACTCAAAACATGGTACTCATTTGGGAGCCATACAACTAGAGGATTAATGAATCATTCAGCTAGGATAAGACAGTCTTATATATTGATTTGTTGTTCACACACTCTTAACAGACTTTTGAGTGGAACTCTGACTTTAGATAATGCTTAACGAATCTACTATTTTANAAGAGGAAAAGTCTTCCTAAACATTTCATTTGGAATTAAGTACAAAATTTATACTCAGGCTGCAAAGTCACAGGTAAGGGCTCAGCTATTTTGCTGCTCATGGAAGTGCTTATTTTTCCTTAGAAGATTATTTTCTTTTCCATGTGCTTTGTTATTATTATTATTTTATCAACCATTATTAAAAAGGCTTTTTTTTCCCTCATCAGAGAGCAAATGATAGCATCCCAGTACAGTCCAAATGGTTATTATTCTTCCTTTTAACAACTGTAGTGTTCTGCAATGAACACCATGACATTAAGTAGCCAATTTGGGTGATTTTATTCCTTCAAAGTTTAAATAATCTCCTCAGACAATTATTTTAAAGCTATTTTATGTTTTACAAATAGTTGGCCATCTCATTTGGCACACGTAGAAGCAAAACACATTAGAATGATTTGCTCAGTTCTGAACAGTATCATCATTGTCCAATTTTGCTTTTCTTAGACATAACACTAAATACAGATAAATCACTACTTCTCCTTATAGGCTCTGAATGTCAACAAGCCAATTTCAGAATCAAGTCAGTGATGACCTATATATAGGTTTGACTAATTCTAAAGGCTTAAAGTTTCTTGTATGGTTCGATGAAGTCTAGCTTGTAATTCAAAGCTGAATGCTTCTTTTCTGCATACTTTCACATGACACTGCCTTGTGAAAATGTAGGATAACACATATTTACCATTAGTTTATTTCTGATCTTTCCTACATTCATGAGATCATCACAGTCTTCCGTATTAATATCATACCTGAGCAAATGCAGTTTCTGAATGATAGGTTCATACCATCCCAGTTCGTTAGAATTATCAGAAGTGCAAAGAACTTCTGTGGGTGCTTTCCACAGAGCTTTATAATGACAGATGTCTGGAATTTCTTCAGAAATATTTTTTGCATTACCTCAGAGTAAAGTGCAGTTTGTGTGGCATAATACTTGGTGACTTGAGAGTTCAGTATTTGCCACTGTATGGAATGATGGTCTCTAGAGCAAATTTAAACATATTACATGCCCATCAGAATGAAAAAAATGCCCAGTTTCATTTTAAACTCTTCATTCCTTAAGGAAATTCTCAAAATAATCAAATACTATGGTAGTTATTGCCTGTCAGCTTTTTAATATCTTTTCCTTAATTCTACTTTGGAGATCCAACAGCTTATTCAGGATACTTTTGTATCCAGAGACTCTTTTACAATATTGAGTCAATCTTTATCTCCAGTCAGTTACATGTTTGATCTTTCGTGCTGTACGAAATAAGTCTTCCATTTAAACTTCCCCTTAAACTTTGATTCTAACTGAGCCCATCCACTGACTGCAAGGGCCTAGGAGAACACTAGCTCTGACTCCATCCTCCATTTTTAGTTTACATTTTCTGGAATGGAAAATAAGCACATAGACCATTAAAAATCACTTTTGTTGTTGTTGTTTTCATGTCTCTTAAGGTATGTCTATATCATGCAAAGATACCAGAGTGTCTTAGACATCATGGAACAAGCTGATAATCCTACCTGGTCCTGTGTTGTGAGGAGATCTCCATGTAGCATCACATCTGAGCTAGTTAATGTTGCCCTTCCTCCAGGCTGACCGGTGTTGATATGACTTTGCTGC
>JACDJE010000400.1:644373-674663 GCA_016647715.1 Pavo muticus | reverse complement strand
TAACCCCTCCCCTCCCCCCTTTGGGGGCGTACACACGGTAGAGGCTTAGTATATAAGGTGTTGCACCACGTGAATAAACGGACCACTTTCTTACACCATATTGGTGCATGCTTGCGTGGTCCGGGCCGCAAACTGCAGGTGCATGGGAATCCACGGGAAGTTCAACAGTCTTATATATTGATTTGTTGTTCACACACTCTTAACAGACTTTTGAGTGGAACTCTGACTTTAGATAATGCTTAACGAATCTACTATTTTATTTTCTTTTTAATTTTGAACACTGACCAGTCTTGAAGGGAGAAGATGGAGCTGTAAACGAGATCTTAAGGTAGACAGTAAAACAAGCATAAATATTATAGTGATATGCACATCTTTGAGGGAATAAACACCCCAAAACATCTTTATGGAACCTATTGAGTGAAGAGTGTTTCCTGCCAAATTGCCAGGAGCTTGAGCAGGAGCTAGTGCTGCCTAATGCCAAGTTCAGCTAAAGAATTCTTTGGCAGCTGCAGACCAGGATTTTTTCCTGCATTTCAAGAGAGTCAGTAGGGCTCTTACTGGTCTAGATGTTTTTCCCACAACATTGCACTATTCTTTTTTTGTCTCAGATTGAATATCTTCAGCTGAGATGTCATAGCAGTACTTCCCATCTGTATCATAAAGAGAACTATATAGTGATATTATGTAACTTGTTAATTAGAAAAATATTTCATATAATGTTATGGAAAGAAGAACAAAAATCTTTTCAGCAGTAAGCTGTAATATCATTAACCCCTGTGCTGCACTACTGTGAATGATATTAGAATGCAACCTTTGCTTCACTAAGCTTTTAGTATGCTAAATTTGAAACATCTGGCTTTTTAAAAACTACTGAATTCACATGGAAAACCTAATACAGTTTACTATAGATATTTAATGTTTCATAATAATAGTAATAAAAATTATATTTAAATAGCATTCCAAATGTACGGTCAAACAATTCTCTCAAATATAGAGAGGCTTTGTAGATCTCGACAAATCAAAGGTATGGACAGTCATCAAGCACACAAAGTTCAAAAAGATCAAGGGCTCAATACTGCACCATGGATGAGGTAATCCTGGATATGTGTACAGAGTTGGAGACAAACCTGCTGGAGAGCAAACCTGTAGAAAGGGATCTGGGGGTTCTGGATGATGGTTGACTGTGGGTAGGCAGTGTCCTGGCAGCCAAAAGGGGCAACTGTACCCCAGGGTACATCAGGTGCAGCACTGCCAGTTGGGTGAAGGGAGGGATTGTGCAATCTCACCTCCAGCATTGGGTGTAGTTTGGATGTCACAATGTAAGAAGGACAAAAAACTACTTGAGAGAACCCAAAGGAGGACTGTTAATACCATGAAGGGTCTGGAGGGCAAGATGTGTGAGGAACAGTGGAAACCCCTTGGTTTCTTCAGACCAGAGAAGAGAAGGCTGAGGAAGAGGCCTCATGACAGACTACAGCTCCTCTGTATAACTTAAAAAAAAATGACGCAGATTTTCTTGATGACAAGTTTTATAAGAAGCCATCAATTTTAGATTTATTGACATTAGGTTACAAAATTTGAGCCAACAGAATGCATAATAATCAGGAAGTGTTCACAGATCTTTAAAAATAATTCACAGTAAATATAGAAAAAATCATAATTGTCTGTACTTTTTTTTTTTTTCCCCCCCTAGAGAACTTCTTTTACCATATCCTTACATTTGAGAAATTTAGCTTATACTTCAACAGACATATGGACACCCTGAGGTGATACGATTTGATAATTGCGATGTGGCTTTGAATTTGTTTCAGCACACTATGATTGAAACATCTAAAGAAAACGTGTGCCATCTAAGAATCTTTCAAAAATTCAGGAAACAGTCATACACCAGAGCTATTAATTCAGTGTGATAGTAATTTGTAATGTGTTTATATCTTCTGATAGAGAGGATGTAAAGCTACTAATCAGGAAGATAAAAGTATTGGCAAATCATTCATGGAAGTTTTCAGAAATAACTTTGTAAAAAAGCTAAGTAGTTTAAGATCCCTTATTTAGTTCTTAGCCAGAAAAAAAGTCAAACACCTCAGTAAAACTTGGCAGCAAATTTATTCAAGCTGGAGGAAAGTGGAGTAATTAAGCTATTAATTAAATGAGTAGATGTGTAATTACAAAGCACAGAAGCATGGATACAGAAAATTCTAGCAATTTAACACATCTCATAACAAATAAAAATAATAAAAATAAAAATATATATAAAATAAAAATAATAGGAACACATAACAAAATGTTCTTACCAACATGCCAGCTGTAAGCACCAGTCTTTAAATGTTGGGAATATAAACCATGGCTGAATTATGCTGTGAAGTGAAATGAATTGTGTAGGATCAGCTCCAGCTCAGAAAATAGCGTAGGGCTCAAACCTTTATGATATAATTCAACACAACTGACAGAACTGTTCACAAGGTCCCCAGCACTAAGCCCCCTTCAGTAAAGGTTATTTATTGGACAGCAGGGTCAGAGAAAGTTTTAAAAATAAAACTAGTCCCTTGACCTTTGTTAGCTCAAACACATTCACTTTTCTGTAAAATGATCATGCCCGCCATGTAACATCAGCACAGCTTTTTGCCATGTAATATAATAGCTGAAGGCTCTTATTTCCTGCCCTAGTGGACTCTGAGTGCTTACTGATATACAATTGATACTGATAAAGAAAGCTAATGACTACATGTGACTATGCATCCCTCCTTATGAGGTTACAAAAAGAACTACATCCCTTTTTCCTTAGGCATGGGAAGACTTCATGGTTTAGTCTATACCTTTCTCTAGTCAAGAACTCATTTAAACATACGATAAAAAGAACTAAATAAGAATAAATAAACTTAGCTTCATATGACATCTGTTGACTAGATTTTTATTCAGGCGTGTGCAATTAGGTGGATTTGTAGGTATGCTTCAGAAGTGGTTCTTTTTCTGCACACCGGAACCACTGAAAATGGCCCAGAACTACTTTAATTAAGAGAGCTACGTGCCAATTAGTATAGTACATTAAATGGGACTGAAGCTGTGGTATGTCCCTAGGCCTCCTAAACATGTACTGTGCCAGATGAGCTTGCGAAGCAGCTGTGACAGCTCATGCTGGCAGACATGCTTTTATAGATTGTCTATGCATTCCTTTACCTGCATTGTAGGTAGTACAAAGAGTTGTAACTTTAAGAGGAAAAAATATCTTTAAAAACCTCCGGATCTCTTTGAGAGAATCTCAGAGGAAATTTTAATGTTTCAGAGGCACCGTGAGAATTGTATCCCTAGAGCTTCTTGTTTCTAAAAGCTGTTGACAAGCTCAGGGGAACAATTACTTCCAACAGAGTTGTCGGTGTTTGTGAGGAAAGAGAGCTTCTGCACAAGCAAACAAAGGTGTAGTAATCAGAGACTGCAGAGGCTGCAGAGCAGCCTTTTGATAAAGTTTATTCTTTGCATGGTTCATCATCAAGCTCCCATATTTGGACATGTTTTTAAATATCTGTAGGCAATCAGATAATATCGTGTATCAAAAAAACAACAAACAAGGAACACTGTAGAGTTGACAATATATATCGCACTACCCTTATTAAATATACCTTATGAAGTTATATTTGATCACAAAGAGAAAGGAACTTTATTTTAAGAAGACTGCCATTAACCTTGCAGAAGTCAGTGAAAAGATGCTCATTGATCTACAAGCCTTGACTAATTTATCAAGCAAATAAATCAGACTTTCAGATTAATCTTCAGCATCTTCATTCACTATTCAGTAGTCAAAGCTTGTTCTGTTCTCGTGAGGTGTGTTGGCACTACAACTTTTCACTATTGTGTCTCCTTCACAGAATAGTTTAAATTGTACTCAAAATCACATCTCTATGTCAGCTGCTCTTTCTGACTTCATTGGTGCAAAAATAAAAGGAGCTTTTAATTCAATGTCTCCATGAGGATGTAGAACAGATCTGCTAAAAAGGACTTGCGGGTACCAGTGGATGGGAAGCTGGACATGTGCCAACAATGTGCCCTTGTAGCCCAGAAAGCCAACTGTATCCTGGGAAGCACCAAAAGAAGCGTGGCCAGCAGGGCAAGGGAGGTGATCCTGCCCCTCTTCTCTGCGCTGGTGAGGCCTCACCTGGAGTACTGTGTCCAAATGTGGAGTCTTCAGTACAGGAGAGACATGAAACTATTGGAGTATTTCCAGAGGAGGGCCACAAAGGGCTCCAAGGGGTGGAACACCTCCCCTGTGTGGACAGGCTGACTGCTGGACAGACTGGGGCTGTTCAGCCTGGAGAAGAAAAGTCTCCAGGGAGACCTGAGAGAGGCTTTTCAATATCTAAAGGAGAGCTGCAGGAAATAAGAGACAGAGTCTTTAGCAGGGTCTGTGGTGATACGACAAGGGGAATTTTTTCAAAGTAAAAGAGGGGAGATTTATATTGGATATTAGGAACAAGTCTTTTACAGTGAGGGTGGTGAGGCACTGTAACAGGTTGCCTGGAGAGGTGGTGGAAGTCCTGCCCTGGAGACTTTCAATGTCAGGCTGAACTAGGTTGTGAGCAACCTGATCTAGCTGTAGATGTCCCTGTTTGTTGCAGGGGGTTGGACTAGATGACCTTTAAATGTCCTTTCCAACTCAAACAATTCTATGATTTCATACAATTTGATCAGTGTTCAGCAATAACATGAAAATTGTTGGCAGTACTCTTTAATCCACAAATGTGAATCACAGAATAATGTGGGTCATTATGAGGAAATTAAGCTCCATTCCAGAAAGACCTACTGCAGTGGTTCATCTCATGCAGTTTTGGGCACCAGAGTTGTTAAGAAGGACTTAAAACCACTTAAAACTAGAGAGCAACCAAAGAAGGGCTATTGTGGTGGTGAAGGATCTAGAGGGTAAGACGTATTAATACCAGCCGAGGTCCCTTGGTTTGTTCAGCCCAGGGAAAAAGAGATTGAAATGAAGCCTCACGGCAGCTTACAGTTTCCTTATGAGGGGAACGCAGGGCAGGTGCTGATCTCTGTTCTCTGGTGATAGTGACAGGACCTGAGGGAATAGCAGGGAGCTGCACCAGGGGAGGGTCAGGTTGGACATTAGGAAAAGGTTCATAATTGAGAGTGGTCTGGCCTTGGAACAGGCTCTCTACAGTGATGATCATGGCACCAATCCTGACAGAATTCAAACAGCGTTTTGACTCATAAAATGGTTTGAATTTTGGATAGCTCTTTGGGGAGCCAGGAGTTGGACTCAGTGATCCTTGTAGGTCCCTTCCAACTTAGGATATATCTCTAATTCATGATTCTATGGTCTCTGGATAAGCATTTGGGCTAGATGATCTCCAGAAGTATCTTCCAACCAACATTTCTGTGATTCTTCAGTTCCTATCCTGCATCCCAAATCCTGTGCTATGTGAAATCATTATGTTTTTAATGATTGACTTTATCTGCTTTATGACCACTTGAGTGTCATAAGATTGCTAAATACTCTCACCATGACCCCCAAAATCGGTTCCTTTACAATGTTTAATTTATAGAATTATGAACCACAAATGCTTAAACCTGAAATAATGCACATGAACAATGAACACAAGCAACAAATATAAACAATAGTCACCTTCAACTGTTGAAACCCGTTTGGCAATATCCAGGTCAGCAGACAATTTTAACCCATAGATTATTCTACAATTACTGCTATCTTGCTTTGTAACCTGACAGTAGCTTGGCCTAAATTTCTGTCTCTATTTCTCTATCATGCCTTGAGGGACACTGTCTTGTTTTTATATTTGCAGAGGAAGGGAAAAGAAATTATTTTTCTTATAGCTTAAAAAAAANACAGCTTTATTCAACATGTATACATCTACAGCCTGTGAGAAATGAGACAACCTGCTTGCCTGTTTCAGTTTGTCATCTTTTTTGTGAGAAAATGGTAGGGGTTTACAGCACTGTATAATGAGATTGCTGATGTGAGAGGTGATACAAAAATTAAAGGAGGTAGTTACCTCTTGCCACTGCAAATAAGTGAAATTCAAGGACCTTTTGAGAGAGGCTTGATAACAGAAACAAAAATTCACGTTATCAAATTCATTTGTTAATTTGGTTTCTTAAAGAAATCACGCTTGTTTTTTACCTACCTTCTTCTAATTTTCAACTTGTCAGTGACATTTGTTATAAAAGTGTTATTTTAAGCTAATGAAAGAGGAAAAGTCTTCCTAAACATTTCATTTGGAATTAAGTACAAAATTTATACTCAGGCTGCAAAGTCACAGGTAAGGGCTCAGCTATTTTGCTGCTCATGGAAGTGCTTATTTTTCCTTAGAAGATTATTTTCTTTTCCATGTGCTTTGTTATTATTATTATTTTATCAACCATTATTAAAAAGGCTTTTTTTTCCCTCATCAGAGAGCAAATGATAGCATCCCAGTACAGTCCAAATGGTTATTATTCTTCCTTTTAACAACTGTAGTGTTCTGCAATGAACACCATGACATTAAGTAGCCAATTTGGGTGATTTTATTCCTTCAAAGTTTAAATAATCTCCTCAGACAATTATTTTAAAGCTATTTTATGTTTTACAAATAGTTGGCCATCTCATTTGGCACACGTAGAAGCAAAACACATTAGAATGATTTGCTCAGTTCTGAACAGTATCATCATTGTCCAATTTTGCTTTTCTTAGACATAACACTAAATACAGATAAATCACTACTTCTCCTTATAGGCTCTGAATGTCAACAAGCCAATTTCAGAATCAAGTCAGTGATGACCTATATATAGGTTTGACTAATTCTAAAGGCTTAAAGTTTCTTGTATGGTTCGATGAAGTCTAGCTTGTAATTCAAAGCTGAATGCTTCTTTTCTGCATACTTTCACATGACACTGCCTTGTGAAAATGTAGGATAACACATATTTACCATTAGTTTATTTCTGATCTTTCCTACATTCATGAGATCATCACAGTCTTCCGTATTAATATCATACCTGAGCAAATGCAGTTTCTGAATGATAGGTTCATACCATCCCAGTTCGTTAGAATTATCAGAAGTGCAAAGAACTTCTGTGGGTGCTTTCCACAGAGCTTTATAATGACAGATGTCTGGAATTTCTTCAGAAATATTTTTTGCATTACCTCAGAGTAAAGTGCAGTTTGTGTGGCATAATACTTGGTGACTTGAGAGTTCAGTATTTGCCACTGTATGGAATGATGGTCTCTAGAGCAAATTTAAACATATTACATGCCCATCAGAATGAAAAAAATGCCCAGTTTCATTTTAAACTCTTCATTCCTTAAGGAAATTCTCAAAATAATCAAATACTATGGTAGTTATTGCCTGTCAGCTTTTTAATATCTTTTCCTTAATTCTACTTTGGAGATCCAACAGCTTATTCAGGATACTTTTGTATCCAGAGACTCTTTTACAATATTGAGTCAATCTTTATCTCCAGTCAGTTACATGTTTGATCTTTTGTGCTGTACGAAATAAGTCTTCCATTTAAACTTCCCCTTAAACTTTGATTCTAACTGAGCCCATCCACTGACTGCAAGGGCCTAGGAGAACACTAGCTTTGACTCCATCCTCCATTTTTAGTTTACATTTTCTGGAATGGAAAATAAGCACATAGACCATTAAAAATCACTTTTGTTGTTGTTGTTTTCATGTCTCTTAAGGTATGTCTATATCATGCAAAGATACCAGAGTGTCTTAGACATCATGGAACAAGCTGATAATCCTACCTGGTCCTGTGTTGTGAGGAGATCTCCATGTAGCATCACATCTGAGCTAGTTAATGTTGCCCTTCCTCCAGGCTGACCGGTGTTGATATGACTTTGCTGCTTATGCTCCAAATGAGATACAGTTGGCATTAGCTTCAGTTTATGATTCGCCACCTTATGTTTTGCACCACGTGCAGTAGTTTCATGTAAACTAAAAATATTTCTCAGGTTAGAACCTAACTCTATATAACTGATGGACAAAAAGAAGTTTATTGCATCAGTGGTAATGATTTTATATGTTACTATTGTATATTTATTTCTGTATTTATACATATATAAGAAACAGAAAAATATTTTCCCACACTTCTCTTGTTCTGATTTTTTTTTAATCTCAATGTTGTAATTCATTTGGTCAGTGAATTTATACTAAAATTGTATCTTACATTCTTCCTCCTTTATTTTGCTTTATTATTCTTCCTATTTACTAAATCCTTTCAGGTTATTTGAATCCTTCTCCAGATAATCCTGATCTTACATTTTCTCTCACATTTCTTCAGCAAACTGTCTTAGTCATTTTCTCTCTCTCTTTCTCACTCTCTTTCTTTCTTTCTTTCTTTTTTTAAATTTTTTAGTATTATTATTACTACTTTTTTTACTGCCAATTTTAATCTATATTTTGAGCCCAGGAAAGATTTCCCCTGAGTAGCAGCAAAAATGGTATTATGAATATTCATAGATTGCTGTAATCTTTGAGTTTTAAAATAGATCTGACTATTGTCATACCAATGCTTATTCTGTCTATTATAAAATATTCAATTGTGCCTATATTTGACCTTAAATATCTAGGGGACTTAGCTCAATTTTTTTAATTCTTTTGCAAGACTAATTTATTAATTATTACTTGCCATAAAAAGACTTCGTAATTTAGTGCTTTAATGGCCTTTTTCTTCTTTGAGATTTTGAGACAGATGATATCCTAGTGGGAAAAAAAAAAATTTGATCTTTTTCTGAATCAGAACCAGAATGGCCATTCATTGTTTAATTCATGTGACAGTTTTGCTCATCAATTTCTAACACCGTCAATAAATAGAATTAATGTCTTTCCAAGCTTTTCTGTCTTCTTAATCCCTCATTTCCAAGGACTAATCTGGGCAGACTGTTTCCTGCATCTTCATCCAAACGTTTGATTTTCTGTTTCTAAAATTGAACACAACTTTTGTATTTAAATAATGGATTCAACTGTACAAGTCACAAATTGCTGCTTAAACACTTCTGACTAACTTTTTCTCCTTTGCTTTCTTCCTCTTCATCCATCCATGCATTATTCATCTTTGTTTAGAACAATATGGAGTAGAATAGAATAGAACAGAACAGTTGGATGGTATCTACAATGATTATTTAGACCAACTACTTTACCACTTCAGGGCTAAAAAAAAAGCAATCATTGTGCATTACTATCAATGCCCCAAAATGGCACTGTACAAATATTTTTTTGGAAACTGATGAACATGGGATATCAACCACCTCACTAGGAAGTCTGTTCTGGTATTTGACCACCCTTGTGGTAAAGGAAGTTGTCATAGTGTCCAGTATGAACCTCCCCAGCTGTAGCTTTGTGTTGCTCCCACGTGTCCTTTGAATGTGGAAGAAGAGATCGATAGCTCCCTCTGCACATTTCTTCAAGAAGCTGCAGAAAGAATTGAGATCATCTCTCAGCCTTCCCTCCTCCAGACTGGACAACCCAAGTGTCTTTGTTCTCCCCTCATAAGATGTGTCTTCTAGCCCTTTTTGAGTTGTGAGTTATGAGTTACTAGATATTGGAAATCTTTTGCATTAGACATTTTATACACATAATAAAAATCAAACTCTCTTTCTCAGAGTTCTTACAGGAAAAAAGGCAGTAAATGAATAAACTTGTAAGGAATGAGGTAAGTAAAATAATACTGAAAGTCTGTATTTAATGTAACACAAAGCAATACTGTACAGTCAGCATACAACTGCTACTAGTTGCTGTTTGACCTTTCCATAAGTTTTGGAAATATTTCAGGTCCTCTCATAGTGCTGTATAGTTTTAGAGGTACTGTATTTCCCATATCTAGAGACATTTTAATTGCTTAAACACTAGCATCAAGTATTATTTGTGATTTGTTCTTTCTCTTCTTTATGTGCAGAACTCCTGGAAAGGCTATATTTACCATGAGAGTGTACAAAGTGCGGTTGAAGGAAAGACTCTGCTGTTCACTTCGTAAGAGTGTACTATTCATATAGATTAACTTTATCTTTGGAAAACTTGTAATTTTACAATACTGTCTTTTATCCAAAACATATTCTTACACCTATCTGTCACCAGTTCTGCTCCTGGGACACTGAGCTGGCTGTAGTTCATGCCAGTGTAGTAACCTGCAGTTCAAATGTGTCAAAGAAAGACATGTCAAGCACTCTGCCTAGCAGGTAGAAATATCTTTTCAATTGAAGTTGGACTAGAGGGAGAATGACTCAGGAAAAGGCAAAGTAATGAGCCCATGGTAGAAAGGGTTATTGTAACCATTGGGATGAATAGTGACTGCAGCAGAAAAAGAAGCAACAATGCAGAGTTCTGCGGAGCTAACAAGCAAAAAATGTGCAGTGTTGTTTTTTCAAGGCAACTAATGCAGATATACAGCAAGGATTCCCATGCTCACACTAAACATCATGAGCAATAATATCTGATTCTTCTATGCAAACTGGAGACAAATGCTAATGAAAGCTATTATATTTCTGAAATAACAAATCGCTATTTGGACTGGAAATAATTTATGGCTACAGTTTGCAGATTTGCTTGATTATATTTTCTATCACTGGCAAGCTTTATCTTTCTCTTTCTTATAAAATTAAAACTACAAAACCAAATTATAGCCATCAGGGCAGGAAAACTACCATACATCCGTGGAAGCGTAGAAAGGAAACTAGAAGTGCGAAGGGAAAATTTTTGCCCACAAATTTATTCTATTACATGACCTTTTTGTTTAGTATCAGTGTGAACGTGTGAACCATTATTGAGTTTTTATACCGACCACATCTCTCCTATTGTAAAATTTAGATGATACCTCCACACTGAATACAATTTGTTGTATTATATTGAGTGCAAACAATGTCAAGAAAATTGATATCAGAATGGAGAGAATGATAGGGAAAAAATCTGAAGGCTATAATGAAGTGTTTTTATTATTTTTTTTTAAATTCTCTAAAGAGAGTATTTCGAGAGAGAGAAAAACAAACAAAAAAATGAGAAAAATATCACTGCTAAAAACAAATAAACACACAGAAAAACAAAACAACAACAACAACAACAAAATAAAAAACAACCAAACAAAAAAAAAGAAACTACTCCCCATGATGCACAATGGAAATGAAATGCATCAGTCTATAATATAGCTGTAAGACTACACAGTACACTGGAAGCCAAGTCTGTCTTCTTATATTGAGCTGATGAGCTACAGCTCGCATAAGGACAGACAAAGATTTGGTATCTTTACAAATTATAACAGTTGAAATCATGTAAGATATTATTGCAATTTAATATCTATTAATGTATAATGTTATATTGGAGTAGCTGAAAATATATTCATCAAAGAAGATAAACTCAAATAAAATACACAATATTTATTTAATTTGAATGTAAATAATTTTAATTTTTATAAACCAAATAAAGTGAAGGAAGAGATAAAACTAATTCGAAAATTTTCCATACTCTGAAGAATAAAACTTGTACTTATTTAGACGTTTTGAAATGTCATGGAAAGCTAAAATTTTGAATTTTCTTATGGCATTTGATATGGAATTTATTTTAATTTTTTTTTATACATGAACAAAAATCTTATTTTATTTTACAGATATTTTCTTTGACAAGATTTTACATTTTTGTATGAATAAAAACACTTATGCAAGGTGGTAGATTATTTTATATCTTTGTTTATCTCATGTTAATAGGTACATGAATATATTCCTAAATTGTATTTTAGGTATAGTTTATAATAAGGGATACAAAATTATTTGTGTCAAAAATACAGAAATCAGCACTCTTGCCTTAATTCATGTAATCCTTAAATGCACAGTTAAAGCAATCACTAAAACAATATAATTTTGACTGTTTTTACACCGAATAGGATGGCATTGTTAAGACAGAAGTGTCCATGATCAACATTGTCATAGTCCATTACAAGACATGGACTATGTCTACAGAACTATATAATCTGTAGCATCTTCCATTCTAAGTGGCTAATAAGTAATGAAAAGAGTCCACTAAGTGTATCTGGTCAAAAAGGAATGCAAATAACTGTATTAGAGATGTTCAAAGCAGTCTTAAGGTACTTTGTACTCAACTGATCCATTTTGGGTGACCATGGTGAGCTAAAACTTGAGCTGTTGTATCCATATTAGAGCAGCACCCAGATGTGTGTGACCCCACAGATGCAATGGTTGCAGAAATCTTTGAGGCACCAAAGATGCCACCAATTCAAGTAGTAAGAAGTAGATGTTCCTCTCCTCTATTCCTACAGGCATTGTAAGGAGAAAGAGTTTGTGTTTAAACAAGTTCATCAGTAGCCAGAAACCTAAATGATTTCACACAGAAGCACATGAGGGGAGAACATATTATCTGTCTCCAAACCAAACAATGAGAGTGATAATGTCTGGAAATAGAGGCATATCACAAAGAGCTGATGTATGGCATCTTCTGAAGCTTTGACAGCTGTTTCCAGGTGGACTGTTCAACCACAACCCAGGCAATAGCACAGTGGATGCAATAGATTGTAGAGCACTGTATCTTTATTTCCACCTATTTATAGAAAGGTATTTATGAGCATATAAGTGTATTCTAAAAGACAGAAAACTGGTTTGAGTGGCGTGATCTTAACAGGTATATTTGCTGGCTGGTAAACCAAGCCAAAAGGATGCTACAAGCTTCTGTCTGTAAACATGATACAGAAATAGGGAAAGCCTTGATACTGTAACTTAAGATTATAGTGAAGACAAATCCTTTGAAACTGAAGTCACAGCTGGAGGCTTTCTCAAACAGAAGTGCAAAAAGGCAGTAGGTAAATTCCTAGATTTTGTTGTTGTTGTTTCATTGCTTGTTTCTTTTTGATTTGTAGAACAAACCATTCAATATAATAACTTTCAAATCTCATGTTTGTGTAAGTAATGACATGTCCTAGAACCTAAACAAAACCTATACAATACATTGAGGCAGAGCATCCTTCAATTTCTATCAAAAACAATTATCAATAACTTAGGTTACAGTCTTTGCTTTGCTAAAATGGATTTTATTTAGGTAGGGATAAAAGCACTTAATTTGGTGTGTGAGTCTCACACATAAATACTCCTTTTTTAGAAGCAATATGCTCTTCCATACAAATTATTCAGTAGCTCTTCTTGTGACCTCAAACCATCATCAATTTCACATATACACAACATCAAAATTCTTGATTAGTTCAGGTAGATTTTTCTGTTATCACTGGTCCCAGAGTTGCCAGTTAAACTGGGTAAATATTATAGCTTTTCTTGATTTATGAATCAGTTGCTAAGGGAGATATAAAAATTGCTATCTACAGATCGCACATTTTTGCAAGGCACATTAAAAAATAAAAGTAATCAAGAGTATTTATAAGTAATTAAAGTGGTTTGGGACTATTTATTTATTGTACAACCAAAATGAGCAGGATTTTTTTGTTTAGTAATTATGAGTCTGCAAAGGCAATATACAGATTACACATAAATACAGATCTTTGTAACATCTCTTTCATTCCTTATTCTTCTGCATCCAGTTAGCCAGGATTTAACAAAATGCTAAGTGTATTTCCTAATTAAATGAAGTTTCTTCTGTTTCTTCCATTACCTGGCATAATACCTAACATTTGTTGAAACAAATTCACCCTAGAATGGGGCTAACTACTTCATAAGCTTGATTTAATTGCTGTCATTTCCAATAGCTTCACTACTCAGGGGACACTCTTTTTATAGCAACCCGATCAGATATTTTACTGTCGATAAAACATTTTAAATATCATTAAGCTAGATTTTCAGGGTGAATGAACCTGTACAATTTTTATCCTGTTGTCTATTAATTTCAAATCTGCAATATTTATTCCTCTTATATATCATAGATTCATTTCAGGCTTATCAAAGAAAATAATGGTCAAGAAATATATACATACTTACCTATCTTTATTTGCATGTTAACCACTTTTATCTACTCTGCTTTGGTCAATTATATTTTCCATGCATATTTTCAACACAACAAAAAAAGAGAAGAGGGGAGAGGACAGGAGAGAAGAGAGGAGAGGAGAGGAGAGNATTTTATTAGAGAATGGATGTCACTGAGGTTAGATTTACATCCAGGAATGTACATATCAGATCATTTGCAACAACAGACCAAACTCATGTTTACTGACATCAAAATAACTTTTAAAGGCATTAGACAAAACTGACAAATTAAGTTTTGAAAAATTACATGTTGCTGGCATTTCCAAAATGCTACTTTTTGAAATTCAGCATGGTAATTTTTCAACTCAGTTCGTGTCTGTTATATGCTTTCTGTCTTTTTTTCTCAAATATTGTCCTAGGACAGTGGTGTAGCAAAAGCGTTCCATTGCTGTAGCAGAACAGAGACCCCAAGTCTGTAAATGTAACAGCCTCCCAGCTAACTTATTGCAGTATGTATTCAAGATGCCAAGGATGAAGACAGCTTTATTCAACATGTATACATCTACAGCCTGTGAGAAATGAGACAACCTGCTTGCCTGTTTCAGTTTGTCATCTTTTTTGTGAGAAAATGGTAGGGGTTTACAGCACTGTATAATGAGATTGCTGATGTGAGAGGTGATACAAAAATTAAAGGAGGTAGTTACCTCTTGCCACTGCAAATAAGTGAAATTCAAGGACCTTTTGAGAGAGGCTTGATAACAGAAACAAAAATTCACGTTATCAAATTCATTTGTTAATTTGGTTTCTTAAAGAAATCACGCTTGTTTTTTACCTACCTTCTTCTAATTTTCAACTTGTCAGTGACATTTGTTATAAAAGTGTTATTTTAAGCTAATGAAAGAGGAAAAGTCTTCCTAAACATTTCATTTGGAATTAAGTACAAAATTTATACTCAGGCTGCAAAGTCACAGGTAAGGGCTCAGCTATTTTGCTGCTNACTCTTAACAGACTTTTGAGTGGAACTCTGACTTTAGATAATGCTTAACGAATCTACTATTTTATTTTCTTTTTAATTTTGAACACTGACCAGTCTTGAAGGGAGAAGATGGAGCTGTAAACGAGATCTTAAGGTAGACAGTAAAACAAGCATAAATATTATAGTGATATGCACATCTTTGAGGGAATAAACACCCCAAAACATCTTTATGGAACCTATTGAGTGAAGAGTGTTTCCTGCCAAATTGCCAGGAGCTTGAGCAGGAGCTAGTGCTGCCTAATGCCAAGTTCAGCTAAAGAATTCTTTGGCAGCTGCAGACCAGGATTTTTTCCTGCATTTCAAGAGAGTCAGTAGGGCTCTTACTGGTCTAGATGTTTTTCCCACAACATTGCACTATTCTTTTTTTGTCTCAGATTGAATATCTTCAGCTGAGATGTCATAGCAGTACTTCCCATCTGTATCATAAAGAGAACTATATAGTGATATTATGTAACTTGTTAATTAGAAAAATATTTCATATAATGTTATGGAAAGAAGAACAAAAATCTTTTCAGCAGTAAGCTGTAATATCATTAACCCCTGTGCTGCACTACTGTGAATGATATTAGAATGCAACCTTTGCTTCACTAAGCTTTTAGTATGCTAAATTTGAAACATCTGGCTTTTTAAAAACTACTGAATTCACATGGAAAACCTAATACAGTTTACTATAGATATTTAATGTTTCATAATAATAGTAATAAAAATTATATTTAAATAGCATTCCAAATGTACGGTCAAACAATTCTCTCAAATATAGAGAGGCTTTGTAGATCTCGACAAATCAAAGGTATGGACAGTCATCAAGCACACAAAGTTCAAAAAGATCAAGGGCTCAATACTGCACCATGGATGAGGTAATCCTGGATATGTGTACAGAGTTGGAGACAAACCTGCTGGAGAGCAAACCTGTAGAAAGGGATCTGGGGGTTCTGGATGATGGTTGACTGTGGGTAGGCAGTGTCCTGGCAGCCAAAAGGGGCAACTGTACCCCAGGGTACATCAGGTGCAGCACTGCCAGTTGGGTGAAGGGAGGGATTGTGCAATCTCACCTCCAGCATTGGGTGTAGTTTGGATGTCACAATGTAAGAAGGACAAAAAACTACTTGAGAGAACCCAAAGGAGGACTGTTAATACCATGAAGGGTCTGGAGGGCAAGATGTGTGAGGAACAGTGGAAACCCCTTGGTTTCTTCAGACCAGAGAAGAGAAGGCTGAGGAAGAGGCCTCATGACAGACTACAGCTCCTCTGTATAACTTAAAAAAAAATGACGCAGATTTTCTTGATGACAAGTTTTATAAGAAGCCATCAATTTTAGATTTATTGACATTAGGTTACAAAATTTGAGCCAACAGAATGCATAATAATCAGGAAGTGTTCACAGATCTTTAAAAATAATTCACAGTAAATATAGAAAAAATCATAATTGTCTGTACTTTTTTTTTTNGAGAGGAGAGGAGAAGGAAAAAGAATTACAACAATCTAATAATTAAAAAAAGTATATATTATCCTGTTATGTTGATTAGTTTCTTCTGCATGTTGCTGGTTTTAATCCCATTATAAGCTCTTAAATGTAAAGAGATATTAAAATGTTTTCATTTAATGAACTTCACTCTTTTGCTGTTAGATTTTTCAGTCAGAAAATAATAAATGTTATCAACACTTATGTTTATCTCAGTCAAATTCTATACCTTCTTTGGAACCATCAAATGGAATATTACTTCAAATATTTTTCCAAATGTATGAATATATATTTTTATGCATGCAAATAATATATTTAGCCATAAAATTACCCACCCAAATTAAGTGCTAGTATTCTTGCTCATATCTTCAAGAGTATATAAAACGTATTTTCTATAAGCTATTTGGCCTTAAAGTGAGAAGTATATTATCACTTTGAAAAAATAACACACAGCAAATCTACTGTAATTTAGAAAAATTACAAGAAATTGAAAATGTGAGGAGCATATTTAAATAAAAATACTGGATTGCTCTTATTCTGAATAATTTCTTTTGCTGTTTTCTGAACAAGCAGAAAATCTGGAGACTTGAAAAAACAATATTTTGCTCTCATTAAAGACAAAGTTGATTTAGGTAAGTGTTATAGAATATATGGTGATTATATTTTCTAATGTTTTAAGATATTTTAGGTTATTTTAGTGATCTTTTTGCTATGAAACAAACACAAATTAGTAAAAGTAGGTTTGTTTCTTCCTGTTATTTGAAAAGTGCAACAAATTATTCACTGATATATCATAAATAGACGTGTGTATTTGTACCCACATAACTGATCTGACATTATACATGTACAGATTAATTTGCAGATTAGTTTTACAGTTAAATGAATAAATAAATAAATGTAAGATTTCCACCTAGTTTTTCAGATGTTCCTTTCTACTTTGATCAAGCATCTCATTCTATTATGTTTTATTTATGATCCATTTAAAACTGCATAGAGGTAGCTATAAAACAAATCATGTGTCCTATAAAAAAGCAAAGCATTGTAATACACATCAGGAGAGAATCAAAAAGAATGAAAGGGTTTTGTCCCGACAGGTAATATAAAAATCACATAATACGAATGACTGAGATTTTCTATGCTCGTGTCCCACAGGATAGGTTTTATAGTTTCTAGCCCTTTCACATAATATCAAATCAGATGGTGGTTTTTTCAGGAATCTCAAAAATGCTGAGCCAAAGTATCTTAATGGGAAAAGTAGGTTCGCAAATTTTACCTGTAAGCTCTTGTGAAACCTACTAGAAGACTTATAATGGCCTTCCAGAACCTGAAAGGGGCCTACAGGAAAGCTGGGGAGGGAATTTTTATAAGGGCATGTAGCAAAAGGATGAGGGGAAATGGCTTTAAACTGGAAGAGGGTAGATTTAGGCTAGATATCAGTGGGAAATCCTTTACTGCGAGGGTGGTGATTCAATGGAACAGGTTGCCCAGTGAGGTTGTGAATGCCCCCTCCCTGGAAGCATTCAAGGCCAGGCTGGATGGGGCTTTGAGCAACCTGGTCTAGAGGGAAGTGTCCCTGCCTGTATCAGGGTGGCTGGAACTAGATGATCTTAAAGGTCCCTTCCAACCCAAACCATTCTGTGATTCTATGATTCTGTGACTGTAGACATCTGAAAGCGGTAGATCTGTAGACTCAAAGAGTTCATATTGAGGACCAGATATCTACACAATGCACATTTCAGAAGATTGTTTTTTCCCTTCTCTTTCCACTGTATTATTCTGTAATTGGTTATCACTACAGTATCTGAGAACCTTCTGAGAACTTTTAAAAATCCCATGTTTATTTTGTAATTGTTTAAGTCATAAAAATTTAGAATGAAAATTAAAGGTAATAATTTTGTAAATAAATTAATATGAAAAGAAACTATATTCCCTAGATAAAGAGGTCTAAAATTAGTTATAAAGTCTTCCGAAATGGAAAGCTACTGAAATAACAAACACTGCGTGGAAGAAATAAACTGAGACATCAAGTGAACCTTGTAACGCAACATGTGCTATATAAATCACATATTAGTTCAAGTGACTATTCCCACACCGTTAAGCATAAACTGTAGTTTATTTTGAGCTTTTACTGACATATGATATTAAAAGAATGATAAAAATTCTAAAAATGTGTGTGTGTGATATGTTTAAACTAAACAATTAAATGGAAAATGGAAACTTGATAATTATTTCCACTAAGAGAAAGCGATTATGAAGTTCACTATTTCTGCTGTAATTCTAACATTTTCCCAGCCTTCACAGTCGAGCTATTAATTCTTTCAATTTATTTTTGCTTTCACTTCAGTTCTGTTTTTTAATTTTATTCACATAGATATTTGTAATTGAAACCATCTCCATACTCTGTCTATGTTAGCTAAAGATTAATCTCTCACCACAGCCTCAAAGGAGGATCGCATAATAAATGTTGTGAAAATCTGGAAGTGCATATCACAGGAAAAAGAGAATTGGAGAAAACATCAGTAGATTTTATGCATGTTTTCAATATTTGCTGCAATCCTTCTTTATGATGTTAATGGGTAGCCAGCATTGTTCTGGAAATGTGACATCATCTTATTTTTATGTTCAATTCTGTTATAAGAAAAGAAAAGGAAAAGAAAAAATTTTACTCCTGACATAAGTACCATCTGTCATGACTACTTCACTCATACAAAACTATAGTGACACTTTCATATACTTTCTTCAAAATAGAGACTGTTAAACAGGTACTGTGGGAGAAATATAAGGATGTTAGGCTGTGTAGGGATGGGGTCTGGAAAGTCAAGGTCCAGCTTGAAATAAACTTGTCAGGGGGTGCCAAGAAGAATAAGAAAGGCTTCTGCAGGTACCTTAACCATAAATAGGAAAGTCCATGGGGGTGTACTACCCCTGATGAGTGACACAGGCAAGCTGTTAATAAGGAGAAGGCTGAGGAACACAATCTTTTTTCCTTAGTCTTCTCTGATTACTGCTCATCACACAGCCCTTGAACAATTGATTTGAAAGGAGGTGATTGGGGAACCAACATCTCTCCCACTGTAAATGAAGATCAAGTTCGTGATCACCTAAGGAAACTGAAAATCCATAAGTCTATGGGTGTCAATGAGATGCATCCCAGAGTCCTGAAGGAATTGGCTGATACAGTCACCAAGCCATTCTCAATGATGACTGAAAAGTCATAACAGTCAGGAGAAGTCCCTGGTGACTGGAAAAAAGGCAACATCACACCCATTTTTAAGAAAGGTAGAAAAGACAAGCCAGGGAACTACTGATCTGTTATCCTCTACCCTCTGTGCCAGGGTAGATCATGAAGCATATCCTCCTGGAAGATATGCTAAAGCACATGGAAGACAGGGAGTTGATATGTGAGAACCAGCATGGCTAACCAAGGGCAAATCTTGCTTAACCAATCTAGTGGCCATCTATGATGGCACAACCGCATCAATGAACAAGGAAAAAGCCATTAATGTCACCTATCTGGACTTCACTAAGGCCTTTGATACAGTATCCCATGACTTCCTTCTCTCCAAGTTGGAAAGATATAGATTTGATGTGTGGACTGTTCGATGGAAGAAGAAATGGCTGCAGGATTGAATTCAGAGAGTGGTGGTAAATGGCTCCATGTCTGGATGAAGATCAGTGGCAAATGGTGTCTCTCAGGAGTCAGTGCTGGCACCAATACTCTTTAATATCTTCATCAGTGACATTGACGGTGGGCTTAGTGCATCCTCAGCAGGTTGGTGGATGACACTAAGCTGTGGGGTGCAGTCAACATGCTTGAAGGAAAGGATGCCGTGCAGAGGAACCAAGACAGGCTTGAGCAGTGGGCCCAGGAGAACCACAAGAGGTCCAGTAAATCCAAGTACAAGATTTTGCACCTGGGTCGTAGGAACTCTCACTACCTGTACAAGCTGGGGGATGAAAGGATTGAGTGCAGCCCTGCTGAAAAAGACCTGGGGTACTGGTGGATGGGAAGCTGGATATGAACCAGCAATGTGTCCTCACAGCCCAGAATGCGAACCATATCCTGGGTTGCATCAAAAGAAGCATGGCCAGCAGGGTGAGGGAGTTGATCCTGCACCTCTACTCTGCTCTGGTGAGGCCTCACTTTAAGTATTACTTCCAGATCTGAAGTCCTCTGTACAGGAGAGACAAAGACCTGTGGAGCTCATTCCGAGAAGGGCCACAAAAATGTTCCAAGGGATGGAACATCTCTCCTACAAGGACAGGCTGAAAGAACTGGGGCTCTTCAGCCTGGAGAAGAGAAGGCTCCAAGGTGACCTGAGAGTGGCCTTTCAGTATCTTAAGGGGAGATGCAGGAAAGAAGGGGACAGACTCTTTAGCAGGGTCTGTGGTGATAGAACAAGGAATGTCTTCAAGCCTAAAGAGACTAGTTGTATTTAAGGAAAAAGTCTTACAGTGAGAGTGGTGAGGCACTGGAACAGGCTGCCCAGAGATATGGTGGATGCCCCATCCCTGGAGGTATTCAAGGCCAGACTCTGAGAACTCTAATCTATATGTTCATTGCAAGGAAGTCGGACTAGATAGCCTGTAAGAGTCCCTTCCAACTCCAAGGATTCTATGGTTCTATGATTCTATAAACCTAATAACCTAGTGAGCTATGTGAAGAATACATTATCTCACTCTCCTCAACTCCAAGTGAGATAGGACTCGAAATAACGTAGCTTGTTTGACTCCAAACTGAAGGAAATGACATTTCATTCAGTCAGTTTGCAAATAGCACTGAAGTATAGTGGTATTCTAGATCCACAGTAGATTTTAGTTTCAGCATGACACTGTACTTCTCTCCAACCATCCATTTAGTAAGAACAATTATTTCTTTAAACCTCCCGTGAGATCAAAGTCAAATCCTTCTCTTTCTTCCCACACTCTAGAAAACAAGACACACAGACGTCATAAAATTAACCAAACACTAACCTCAATTTCTGTGAAACTCTGGGAGATTACTTGAATAGTCAGTTCTTCTTCTAGCATCTATCAGTTGTGGATTCTTTTTTGTGCCTTAATGTCTAAAGTTGTAATTATTTTCTCCATCATAGAAGTCAGTTTCTTTTAAAAAGAAATCTATCTTAAATCATTAATGCAGCCAGCTGTTTTACTCAACAGCTTTATTATGGTTTTATCCAATCCCCAAACCAAAAATAACCAGGAAAGTGTTTACATTAAGGAAAAAAAAATATTTTCTAAGTTTGAAGGAATACAGATGTGCAGCAGGAGAATTATGCTGAGAGGAGACTTAAATAGAATTGCTTAGACTTCCAGGCATATTTTTGTCAAAGTTTTCTCTTAAAACATGTAGATTAATACCACTTCTGAGGGACATGCAATTCCCAAGAATTTGGGATTAAATTTTCACTAATAAAGTCAGTTGTAAGAAAAAAAGAGAGCAATAGTAATCCATCAAAATCCTTACAGACAGTATTTAAGACAGGAATAGGGATTTCTGTGTTCCAAAAATAACCCACCCAATGAAATTCAACCCAAACCAACCAAACACCCCCCNAAAAAAAAAAAATCCACAAACAAGCAAACAAAAGAAAGCAAAACAAAATCCCAAATCAAAACAACTAAAATTTTGCTAAGGTAAATATTAAAGAATTAAGTATGTTCACACTTAAAAAGAATAATGCCACTTAAAGCCAATAGTTACTGCAGTTTGTATCAACAGATAAAGCAGTTTCTCTATTAGATAAATCACAAAAATGGGAAAAACAAAGAAAGAAAGAAAAAAAAATAAAGCACAGGTAACTTCAGATGTTCACACTTTGTAGCCTGCTTTTGAAATAGCAGCAACTTTCAAAATCAGATGAAAGTTTAGACAGCTGCTCTGTCCTAAACAGCACATATTGGATGAGTGTGCCATTGTGTTTAGACTGGAATTCCAAGTGCTTGTCCTTAGTTGTTTCTATGTTACACATGTGATGGACCAAATTAGTAATCATAGTAGTACTTCTGCTATTCAGGAAAATGAGATATCCTACTACTCATACAAATAAAATCAGACCAATTTTTTTTGAAAAATTTCTAGTTGTACAATTAAAACTGTTCTTGCATGGACACCTTTCAGTCTTGCAACTTATCAAGAACTGGAATCTATCAACTTATCTGGAAAACATGCTTCTCTATCAGGAGATAAATCATTCTATCAAAGCCAGAGACATGAATTATTTTCCTCATGTTAAGGATATGCTTTAGCAGTGAGAATCTGTATATACCGAGACTTTACAGGTCTCACTGGTTGGGATAGAGTTAATTGTCTTCAGAGTGGCTAATATGGTCCCATGATTTAGATTTTTGATAAAAATAGTGATGATAGCGTTGGTAACACACCACTGTTTTAGTTGTTGCTGAGCAAAGCTTACTGAGCCAAGGACAGTTCAGCTTCTCACACTGCCCTGCCAGTGAGGGCTGGGGATGCAGAAGGAGCTGGGAGAGGACAGAATGAGGACAGCTGACCCAGACAGACCAAAGAAATATCCCATACCATATGGCATCATGCTCAGCAATAGAACTGGAGTAAAGAAAAAGGAAGTGGGGGGATGTTCAGAGTGACGTCTTCCCAAGAAATCATTATGTGTGCTGAGCCCTCCTTTCCTGGGAGTAACCGAACATTAGCCTACTGATGGGAAGTAGCAAGTGAATTTTTTTGCTATTCTTGTACTTGCAGTTTTTGCTTTCCCTGGTAAATTATCTTTGTCTCAACCCATGATTTCTCACACTTTCATCTTCCTGATACACACCTCCATCCCATGTGGGAAGGGTGAGTGAGTGGCTGTGTGAGGCTGAGCTGTCTGCCAGGCAGTATAAACACCCAAAAATTTACTTGAGGCACCAATATTTTATTGAATAATCCCAGTGAACAGAACACAGTGTTCATAAATTCCACTAAGTCCTACTCTGATTCTGTTAAATACAGAAATAACTCCTCAGAGTTTAGAGACCTCATGGTCACATCAATATCAGTGAAAACTACAGCAAAAGCCACTTCATTTCCCTTCTTAAATTAATGAGTTATAAGCTCTATAGCATTTATAGAAGTCATAGAGGGTGATGAGACACTGGCACAGGCCGCCCTGTGGATGTAGTGGATGTGCTGTCCCCGGAGGTGTTCAAGGCCAGTTTTGATGGGGCCCTGGACAACCTGATTTAGTGTCTGGCCCATGGAAGGGAACTGGAACTAGATGATCTTAAGGTACCTTCTAATCTAAGCCATTCTGTGATTCTGTGTTTTAAACATTTAGGGAAAATAAGTTAATGGAAAAGGATACATAAACTTAAAAAAAAAAAAAAAAAAAAAAAAAAAAAGATAGGGCCCACTGCTCAATATGCTGCACTTGTTTATATGTATCTCAGTGAATCAGCAAAAAATAATGATTTTAAATCCTTTTAGAATGCCAACAAATTTTAGATTGGAAAGTAGTCACATGGATATATTGTCAAAAATCAGAGCAAGAAATTATGTCAAAATTCCTAATAGTACTCTAAGCTTTGTAATTAATAGAAACTTCTTTCACTTCTGGGCTGAAAGGGTCACTGTAAATCTACATCTCTGGCTGCAAAATCATTGGAAATTTTACATCTACTGATGTCTAAACTACATTAAAATGTTTTCATGCTGACAGATTTTTCCTTTGAATTAAACATTAAATCAGTTTTTTCTGCTCTGTAGGCTTTATGGATAACATAGCATGACAAAAAGGAGAGTAATAATGATTAGAAATCTCCAGAGACTATTGACTTGATACTTATCAACTGCACATAGCAATGAAATCAGTTCATAAAAACTTCAGTATCCAGTTTAATATACAGAAAAGGGAGCTGGAGTTGCTGGGGATAAATATTCCATTCTATTTTAAACACAGATTCAATCTATAGAAGAGACATAGACTAAAGTATGAAATTTTGTGAACATCTATGTGGCTTTATATGTTCTACTGATTTAAAAACTCTTATTTTTATGTTTCTTTCAATATTTCTATTTAGTAAATTTTGGTGGAAAGATGGCAAAAAGAGCTAGATAGATTTTAGAAATCTTAAACAATATTAAAAAGGTGGGGTGGAACTCTGAGTAAATTTCAATATTAATTTAGTTTATAAACAGAATATAAATGATTTACCTCTGTTCCACTGCCATATCTAATGCTCCATGTATATTCCAAAGCTACAGTCCATTAAGCATATTGTTTCCCACAAATTAAATTTCTAAGCTTGCAAAAGAAGTTATCTGCTCTGGTTATCATGCTTCTGTGAAATTATGTGCATTTCAGTAACACTGTACAAGCTTACAAAAATGAAGCCCCTGAATTGAGTTGCAATATACCAGTTTTAAATGAGATATTACATTCAGTCCTAAACTCTAATTTTCACGCATGACAAAACTTGAAAGGCGGTCTAAAGTCTTTCAGTTTTGTTGTAAATCACTCTAAGATACAAAAGAGAAATGTTTCTAGTCAGAAAAATATTACTTGCTTTTGGTCACAGTATTAACAACTGTTTTATTGATGTTGTTTGTTTGTTTGTTTTAAGAATAGAGCAAGATAATATTCCTCTTGACAGGTGTAATATATTTATATAATTCTATTTAACTTTCTTCTACTAAAAAGTAAACAAATCTCTGTAACATATATTACAGCATGCTTTTCTAGTGTTTGTCCCATTGTTCAACCATATAACTATTTCTTTTGTGGTCTCTGTGATCTATTGCAAAATTCTTTCTTTCACAGCACAAATTCTGAAAACATTGCCATGAAGCAATAAAACTCTACAATGGAAGAAGATTTAGAGTAGGTAAGCCAGGGCCATGTGATGGGGGTATACCAGTGAAGTACTTGAATCAGGAGTACCTGACTGTTGCAATGAAAGCTGAATTTATCTGAATTAAAAGGGAATGAGCGAGTATACTGCTTGTTTTAGACAGTTGGATCAGTGGATCAACTGCTAAATGGATCAAACGGTTCTGTAAATAGAATCATGGAGTCATAAAATCCTAGAATCATACAAACATAGAATTGTAGAATCACAGAGTCATAGAATCACAGAATCACAGAATGGTTTAGGTTGGAGGGGATCTTAAAGATCCTGCTGTAAGTGAAGATCAGGTTTGAGACCATGTAAAGAATCTGAAGTTGCACAAGTCCATGGGACCCAACAAGATCCATGCACACGTTCTGAAGGAACTGGTGGGTGAAGTTGCCAGGCCACTATCCATCATATTTGAAAGGTCTTGGCAGTCTGGTGAAGTTCCCACTGACTGGAAAAGAGGAAACGAAACATAACCTCCATTTTCAAGAAGGGGAAAAAAGATCCACAAAACTACAGGCCAGTCAGTCTTACCTCTGTGACTGGCAAGATCATGGAGCAGATCCTCCTGAAGGCCCTAAATAAAGGCAAGGAGATTGGTGGTAACCAATATGGCTTCACAAAGAGCAAGTCAAGCCAGACAAACTTGGCCGCATTTTATTATGGAGTTACAGTGTCAGTGGATAAAGGAAGAGCAACTGCTGCTATCATCTACCTGGACTTGTGCAAAGCATTTGATACTGTCTCGTATGACATCTTGGTTGCCAAGTTGGAGAAAAATGGATTTGATGGATGGTCCACTTGCTGGATAAGGAGTTGTCTGGATGGTTTCACTTAGAGAGTTGTTGTCAACAGCTCAGTGTCCAAGTGGAGACTGGTGAGTGGCGCTCTTCGGGGATCTGTGCTGGGACCAGTGTTATTTAATGTCTTGATAGGCAGCATGGACAGTGGGATCAAGTGCACCCTCAGCAAGTTTGCAGACAACAGCAAGCTGAGTGGTACAGTTCACATGCTAAAGGGAAGGAATGCTATTCAGAGGGACCTGGATAGGCTTGACAGGTGGGCCCATGCCAACCTCATGAAGTTCAACAAGGCCAAGTGCAAGGTCCTGCACCTGGGTTGTGGCAATCCCAAGCACAGATACAGGTTGGGCAGAGAATGGCTTGAGAGCAGCCCTGGAGTATGATTTAAGTGTGTTGGTTCATGAAAGATTCAACACGAGCAGGCAATATGCACTTGTAGCCCAGATGGCCAAGTGTAGCCTGGGTTGCATCAAGAAAGGCATGACCAGCAGGGAACTGATTCTGCCCCACTACTCTGCTCTCCTGAGACCCCACCTGGATTACTGTGTCCAGTTCTGGGGGCCCCAATGCAAGGACATGGAGCTGTTGGAACAGTTCCAGAGGAGGGCCATGAAGATGATCAGAGCAGCTCCCCTATGAAGACAGACTGATGGAGCTGGGATTCTTCAGCCTAGAGAAGAAAGGGCTCCAAGAAGACCTTATAGCGGCCTTCTAGCACCTGAAAGGGGCCTACAGGAAAGCTGGGGAGAAATTTTCCTATTTGTAATGATTAGTATAGTCATAATTGATATGATCTCCAGAATACTATTTCTCTTTTCTCTCCTCACTCTTTCTCTTCTTTCCTTCTATCTGGTATATTCATATCACCATGGTCTATGTATGAAGTGTTTGAGCCATAGGGTGAACTGCAGCAGAGCTGTGGAAAACACTTTGTCTATGATATGCTTGGAATTGTCTCAAACACATGCAAGATAAGACCTTCGCCATGACAACAGCTAAAGGCTAAAGGCGTGAATAAAGGAGGGAGTCCTGTGAAGACAGGGAAACCTTGATTTGTCTTAAACTCCCCTATTAAAGCAGAGTTGTTTACTGTGACATTTTTGCTGTAAACTTGTTGACAATGAACCCTGGAAATCTAGGAGGCATGAAAGGGTGCCTGAGGGAAACTTGGGGGGGACTTTGATACTTCAGTACTTTGGAGCTTCAGGACATCTGGACAAGTGCTCTCACAGGCTGAGGACCTCTTCTCCCGTTGGCTGGACTAACACTGGAACCTGAACTGGTGATCTCTTTGTCCGTCTCTCTTTCCTTGCCATCACTCACTCCCACCCCTCAACCCCCATCCCATCTGTTTCTTTTCTCTCTTTTTCCCTTATGAAGTTGTTAAGTAATGCAAGGCTTATTTTGATTTCTTATAAAGGTGCACAGTTTAGCCAAACAACTTAGTTAGATATAATTGGAAGAATATCAGTACTTCTAAGATAATTGTAGATTATCTTAGAAGATAGAGATTCTCATTAAAATTGATGACCGTGTTTGGACCTTGAATGTACATTTACCTTAATCTAACCATAACTTTGTGAATCTGGTAACCTTTTCATCCCTTTGTGTGTGGGACATAAAACCACCAACATATTGGTGGCTGAGGTTCAACTGTCTCAGGTGCAGGACTTTGTGTTTCTTCATATTTAATTTCATGAGGTTTCTGTCAGCCTGACCAGCCTGTCCCCATTAAGGCATGTATTGTATGAAGGGAATTAACATTATAAGGAAGAAAAAAAAACACATCAAATTGTGTTTTCAAAAAAAAGTTCAGTCTTCTAACTTAATTTCAGCTTTATTTTGTCAAGACTCATTTAAATACAAATCTTTAGCAAGAGAGACTTAGTAACACTTCAGTTCAAGTGCTAGACAGCCTACCCTGGAACTTCTGAACTGAACAGAATGAATCTCAGACTGCCGTTCTTCCAGGCTGCACAGAGAGGAACATACGTCAGGAACTGTTACTCCTAAATGGTTGTGGGGAAGATGTGCCACATGTTGTGAACAAAGAAAATGTACAGCACAGCACCCCTAGAACTCTGTAGATACGTCAGGTGTAGATGTGAAACAAAAATGCAAATCAGCAGATGACTGACAAGCATATATAAAAATACCAGAAGAAAACAAAGCCACAAACAAATACACAGCTTTGAGGGGGGGAAAAAAAAATAAGAGACCCAAAACCCCAAACACACAGGTCTTGTTTATTTAACATATTCCTTTCTATCTTTTTGAGACATGAGATGCAGCTGGTAAGAGAACCTATGAGAGGAGCTGCCCTGTTAAACCTGCTGTTCACAAACAGAGAAGGTCTAGTGGGAGATGTGGAGGTCGGGGGCTGTCTTGGACAGAGTGACCACAACATGGTATAGTTCTTGATTCTTGGGGGAGTCAGGAGGGGGAACAGCAAAACTGCTACCTTGGACTTCCGGAGGGCAGACTTTGAATTGTTCAGGAGACTAGTAGGGGGAGTCTCCTGGCGTTCAGTCTTAGAGAATAAAGGGGTACAAGATGGCTGGTTGCTCTTCAAGAAGGAAGTCTTAAAGGCCCAGGAGCAGGCTGTCCCCCTGAGCTGCAAAATGAGCTGGCGCGGAAGAAGACTGGCATGGATGAATAGGAAGCTATTCTTGAGGCTCCAGGAGAAAAAGAGAATCTACCTCCTGTGGAAGAAGGGACAGGCAACCCGGAAAGAATACAAAGAAGTTGTAAAGATGTGCAGGGAGAAAATCAGAAAGGCAAAAGCCCAGCTTGAACTCAACCTGGCCGCTGGGGTAAAAGGGAACAAGAAACTCTTTTACAAGTATATCAACAGTAAGAGGAGGACCATTCTTTACTGGATGAGGCTGGGAATGTGACCACTGAGGATAAGGAAAAGGCAGGGGTTCTGAATGCCTTCTTTACATCTGTCTTTAAAAGTCAGACCAGTTATCCTCAGGTTTCTCCACTCTCTGACCTGGTAGTCTTGGCTGGGGAGCAGACTAAACCCCCCACGATTCAGGAGGAAACAGTCAGAGACCTGCTACTCCAACTGGAGTGCCACAAGTCCATGGGACCGGATGAGATTCACCCGAGAGTGCTGAGGGAACTGGCAGAGGTGATAGCCGAGCCGCTTTCCATCATCTATCAGCGCTCCTTGTTGACGGGTGAGGTCCCAGAAGACTGGAGGCTTGCCAATGTGACTCCTATCTACAGGAAGGGCTGCAGGGAGGATCCGGGGAACTACAGGCCTGTTAGCCTGACCTCAGTGCCGGGGAAGATTACGGAGCAGATTGTCTTGAGGGAGATCACGAGGCATGTGCGGGACAACCGGGGGATCAGGCCTAGCCAGCATGGGATCACGAAGGGCAGGTCCTGCTTGACCAACCTGATCTCCTTCTATGACCTAGTGACCCGTCTGGTGGATGAGGGAAAGGCTGTTGATGTAGTCTACCTAGACTTCAGTAAAGCCTTTGACACTGTCTCCCACAGTATTCTCCTGCAGAAGCTGGCAGCCCGTGGCTTGGACAGGTACACTCTTGGCTGGTAAGGAACTGGCTGGAGGGCCAGGCCCAGAGAGTGGTGGTGAATGGAGCTAAATCCAGCTGGCGACCGGTTACGAGTGGAGTTCCCCAGGGGTCGGTGCTGGGGCCTGTCCTCTTCATTATCTTTATTGATGACCTGGATGAGGGCATTGAGTGCACCCTCAGTAAGTTTGCAGATGACACCAAGCTGGCTGGAAGTGTCAATCTGCCTGGGGGTAGCGAGGCCCTACAGAGGGATCTGGATAGGCTGGATAGCTGGGCTGAAGCCAATGGGATGAGATTCAACAAGGCCAAATGCCAGGTCCTGCACTTTGGCCACAATAACCCCAGGCAACACTACAGGCTTGGGGCAGAGTGGCTGGAAGACTGTGTAGAGGAAATGGACCTGGGGGTGTTGATTGATGCTAGACTGAACATGAGCCAGCAGTGTGCCCAGGTGGCCAAGAAGGCCAATGGCATCCTGGCTTGTATCAGAAATAGTGTGACCAACAGGAACAGGGAAGTAATTGTCCCCCAGCACTGGTGAGGCCGCGCCTCAAGTACTGTGTCCAGTTTTGGGCCCCTCGCTGTAAGAAGGACATCGAGGCCCTGGAGCGTGTTCAGAGAAGGGCAACAAAGCTGGTGAGGGGTCTGGAGCACAGGTCTTATGAGGAGCGGCTGA
>JACDJE010000400.1:598764-641706 GCA_016647715.1 Pavo muticus | reverse complement strand
AATATGTTCCATTTATTTTTGTTTTTAAGAGCATGCTCAGAGTTAAAAGAATGAAGTTTACGACACTGAGAACTTTGTATCGTGCTTATGGTGAATACTGTAGCATGGACATCAGAGACTTTCTAGAAATCAATAGTTATTGATGAGGAAAGACATTATGCTCATGGTAATTACTAGTAGACTTGTGATGGCTTGTTTTGATTCTGACCTTGATTCTATATGTGGGGAGATAATAATGGCAGCTAATTCCAATTTGTAGAAATGTTACTGTTTACTGTCAGTACGGTCAAGAGAGGACCACCTTGCAAAGAGTTTGTTATTCTTGTATCTCAAGAATTATGAGTTTACATTCTTGGGGCAATTAAAGGCTTAAGGCAATGTTTTTAACAAAACAATTCTGTCCCTTAAAAGTTTTCTGAAGAGTTTTGCTTTGCTTTATCATTGAAGATGCGAGGGCAGTCAGATGCAGAGAGGACCTCACCTGATTTCGAGTGCTGTGGAAAGCAGAGAGAAGAAAGCTGTCTGATGCTCCTTGATCCTTAGCCAGCAAGCCCTAGGAGAAATTAGCATGGGTGTTAAGCAGCCCTGATTTATGGAACTGGGGAAAGGTTACTTAGATCTTTCAGCATCAGCAGTCCCACACTAACCTGATCCTATCTTCTGGAAAACCTTTTCCTTTAAGTGTACTTCCTGTCTATTTGTCACTGAGGAAAGTATGAAGATGGTCAGAGCAAGAGGTAACATATCACTGTGTTGTCATTTGTGCTCCTGGTGAGATATCCAAATAAAGGAGAGCTCTAAAGAGCTCTTCAGCTGCTTGATTTAATTGGGTATGGAAGTTAAAAGTAGGTGCATGGTTGACTGTCACACTATAATTCCCCAGATCAGTGAATTGTTGTCTCTTTACAGAACCGTCTGTGGGTTGGTGTATGTTCAAAGAAATTCCTGGTATTTTGTTTATCTCCTGAATCAGAGCAGTTGCCCAAATAGACCAACTTTCATGAGGGAAGATTTGAAAAAAAGTGCAGCTGGGATGTGGTTGGTTCAAAAAACTCCATCCATCATTTTCCGAAAGGCGCAATGAATGGTTTAATTGTAATTGCTGATTGTTAGACACTTTATTTGCTAAAGACAAAGTATGAGCCAACTCAGAGAAATACAATGACAGAAGAGTATCTTTTTCCACATCTTGTCTACCAGGAGGTCCAGAGCTGCCAAACATAATTCTGAATAGGGAAAGAAACACTAAGGAAATAGTGTTAGTAAAAATATGCTCCCCCCCCCCCCCCCCCAAAAAAAAAAAAAAAAAAAAAAAAAAAAATCCACAAACAAGCAAACAAAAGAAAGCAAAACAAAATCCCAAATCAAAACAACTAAAATTTTGCTAAGGTAAATATTAAAGAATTAAGTATGTTCACACTTAAAAAGAATAATGCCACTTAAAGCCAATAGTTACTGCAGTTTGTATCAACAGATAAAGCAGTTTCTCTATTAGATAAATCACAAAAATGGGAAAAACAAAGAAAGAAAGAAAATAAAATAAAGCACAGGTAACTTCAGATGTTCACACTTTGTAGCCTGCTTTTGAAATAGCAGCAACTTTCAAAATCAGATGAAAGTTTAGACAGCTGCTCTGTCCTAAACAGCACATATTGGATGAGTGTGCCATTGTGTTTAGACTGGAATTCCAAGTGCTTGTCCTTAGTTGTTTCTATGTTACACATGTGATGGACCAAATTAGTAATCATAGTAGTACTTCTGCTATTCAGGAAAATGAGATATCCTACTACTCATACAAATAAAATCAGACCAATTTTTTTTGAAAAATTTCTAGTTGTACAATTAAAACTGTTCTTGCATGGACACCTTTCAGTCTTGCAACTTATCAAGAACTGGAATCTATCAACTTATCTGGAAAACATGCTTCTCTATCAGGAGATAAATCATTCTATCAAAGCCAGAGACATGAATTATTTTCCTCATGTTAAGGATATGCTTTAGCAGTGAGAATCTGTATATACCGAGACTTTACAGGTCTCACTGGTTGGGATAGAGTTAATTGTCTTCAGAGTGGCTAATATGGTCCCATGATTTAGATTTTTGATAAAAATAGTGATGATAGCGTTGGTAACACACCACTGTTTTAGTTGTTGCTGAGCAAAGCTTACTGAGCCAAGGACAGTTCAGCTTCTCACACTGCCCTGCCAGTGAGGGCTGGGGATGCAGAAGGAGCTGGGAGAGGACAGAATGAGGACAGCTGACCCAGACAGACCAAAGAAATATCCCATACCATATGGCATCATGCTCAGCAATAGAACTGGAGTAAAGAAAAAGGAAGTGGGGGGATGTTCAGAGTGACGTCTTCCCAAGAAATCATTATGTGTGCTGAGCCCTCCTTTCCTGGGAGTAACCGAACATTAGCCTACTGATGGGAAGTAGCAAGTGAATTTTTTTGCTATTCTTGTACTTGCAGTTTTTGCTTTCCCTGGTAAATTATCTTTGTCTCAACCCATGATTTCTCACACTTTCATCTTCCTGATACACACCTCCATCCCATGTGGGAAGGGTGAGTGAGTGGCTGTGTGAGGCTGAGCTGTCTGCCAGGCAGTATAAACACCCAAAAATTTACTTGAGGCACCAATATTTTATTGAATAATCCCAGTGAACAGAACACAGTGTTCATAAATTCCACTAAGTCCTACTCTGATTCTGTTAAATACAGAAATAACTCCTCAGAGTTTAGAGACCTCATGGTCACATCAATATCAGTGAAAACTACAGCAAAAGCCACTTCATTTCCCTTCTTAAATTAATGAGTTATAAGCTCTATAGCATTTATAGAAGTCATAGAGGGTGATGAGACACTGGCACAGGCCGCCCTGTGGATGTAGTGGATGTGCTGTCCCCGGAGGTGTTCAAGGCCAGTTTTGATGGGGCCCTGGACAACCTGATTTAGTGTCTGGCCCATGGAAGGGAACTGGAACTAGATGATCTTAAGGTACCTTCTAATCTAAGCCATTCTGTGATTCTGTGTTTTAAACATTTAGGGAAAATAAGTTAATGGAAAAGGATACATAAACTTACANTACAACTACTTAGTTTGAAAAAAGGTGGACACATCTACATAACAGCAAACTGGTTGTAGACAGAGCAGATGAACTCATGGCAGCAGTTACTGTAGTAGCCCCTTCATTTTGTTTTGAACTAGAGTTACTCAGTTCTCCCGAGCTGAATATCTGCTCCATGCACATACTCTGAAAATGTATGAAGGATTCATAACTTATTCACACCCTTTCATCTTTATTAGAGAAGGGAGTGTGTTTAGTGTGCACCACATTAAACCTTCCTTTTTAACTTCCTCAGGAATCTAGTTTGTACACAGTAAAACTGCCTTTCAAAGTGAATCATCAAAGAGTAAGTGATGTCAGTGGATACACAGTACATGAATGTCTGAACCAAAGCTGTGCTGCTGATCTGGTCTAGTGTTTCGGTGTTTTTCTAAAACATAGTGGAATGTTTCTCACCAATTCTCAGGGTAACCTTAGCATCTGGGAATTTATGTGCGTGAGTGCATCCACAATGGCTCCCGGATCAAAAGTGTGACTCTGCAGTGCACTAAAGGAACTAACAGTAAGGACTGAGTTAATCTGCTTGATATTTTTATTTCTTATAATTCTTGCAGTGTGGCTCCTAGTAATGAAAGCCACACTTTTGCTTTCTGTATTCAAACAATTGCCCAGAATAGGACTCTTGAGCATTTTCAGTCACTTCTTGACATAAACATTCATTGTCTGAATATGGTCTTGTACCAAATCTGTTAGAATTTCTCATCCTGAAGTCATGACAGAAGAATTTTACATTCTACTGGTCCATATATATATATATTTTCCGAGTTTCATGTTAAACTTACCTTATTCCTTCAGAGCTCACATTTTGTTTTTACTGACTTTCCTCCCTTTGCCCCACTGGCCATTTTCTATCCACAGCTTTTGGCATTCTTTTATCTTGATTCATTATGACTCATTGAAGATGATGACAAAAATCTCTTGATGAAAAATGCTAATTTTCTTATGCTAATTGTCTTAGGAATGGTTTGCTAAATTGCAATTCAAATTTAAAACACTGAAATTCTTTACAAAACTTTCTAAATTTTGAGAGTTGAAGTTTAAATTGGGCTGTTAGGCACTGTAATCATCTGATAACATACTAATGCAAGTCAGCTCATGTGTGGCAAGTAAAACCAAGCTGTAATATCAGATCATACCATTATTTTGCTATGTTGAATGAATTAGAGGAGGATTACTACATAATGATATGTTGCTGAAAATTGTATACATGAATAATTGCAGGAAATGTGAACAGATAGTTCTGTTTCAGGATGCAAGATTACTGAAGTCATCACAGAACTAAAGCACATATTTTTTTAGGAAGGAATAGGATAGTAGACCTAACCTACATCTTTTTTAAAATGATGTAAAAATAATTCAGCCATTCTCCATCAGAACAGTTACGCAGATGGATGCTTTATTGGTTTGGTTTATTGTTTTTTAATTTATTTTGGGCCTATCCAGCCATCAATCATGGTTATACAGTACACAATCACTTTAATATTGCATTTTGTATATTGATTTGTTGGCTATCCAGCCAGTTGCAATTGTATTTCACATCAATTTGGGTGGCTACAGTCCACTTGCTAGTTAACATTGACTGAATAATAAAATATATTTCCTTCTTTTAAGTAGGGATAAAAACTTGTGTCAGGAGAAGGATTAAAGAATAATGGTAGAATAAATGATAAGAAAAAAGTAGCATGCAAATGACAAGTGTCTTTTGTTTGAGTCCTGTTTCATTATTTGACTTGTTTGGTATGTCCAGTTGTATCACTGGGCAAATAAACAAAATTTTAAAATTATATTTTCTAATGTAATTAAAAAGGAAAACCTTGAGGAAACCTTGTGTTTCGAATGATTTGTTAGAAATGTTAGTAAATTAAACAAGAAACAGTTTTGAATTTTAATCTATAAGATTCAATCAATTATGTTAAGACAAAATAAAATTGATGTTAAGAGGCATTTTAGTGTCACCAGTCTTGATGCAACTCTAGACTTTAACAAACTTCACAAAAAAACCCAGAAAACTCCTCAGTATAAAAAAAAGATAGATTTTTATAACATTAAATGAATGATGTTGATAAGGCTCTACGTTACTAGAAAGACTCTTATGGACACAACTATAAAAAAAAATGGACAAAAATAATAGTAGATATCCGTGCAAAATTCTGTCTTACTTTTATAGAGGAATGCCAGCTAAATACTGAGTGGTTCTCTTATTCATCCAAAGATGTAATACACCCCCTTAATTCAAAAGTTCTAGTTTAGAGCAGCCCTGCAGAGAAGGACTTGGGGGTCCTGATGGACAAGAAGTTTGACATGAGCCAGCAGTGTGCGCTTGCAGCCTGGAAGGCCAGCTGTGTTCTGGGCTGCATTAAAAAAAGGGGTGGCCAGCAGGGAGAGGGAGGTGATTGTCCCCCTCTACTCAGCTCTTGTGAGGCCCCATCTGGAGTACTGCGTCCAGGCCTGGGGCTCCCAGTACAGGAAGGGTGTGGAGCTCCTGGAATGAGTCCAGAGGAGGGCCACAAAGATTATCAGAGGGCTGGCATCTCTCCTGTGAAGAAAGGTTGAGGGAACTTGTTTAGCTTGGAGAAGAGAAGGCTTCGGGGAGACCTCACTGCGGCCTTCCAGTATTTGAAGGGAGCATATAAACAGGAAGGGGAACAGCTGTTTATGAGGGTGGATAGTGAAACTAGATGATCATTGTGGTCCTTTTCAACCCAGGCCATTCTATGATTCTATGATTCTGTGATTCTATGATATTTAGTATCTGTTTGAAAAAAACATATACCTTTCCTCTCCTTTTTTCTTGTCTTTTCTGTTCACTAGTTTTTCTCTCTCTCTATAAGTATATATATATATATATTTTAAATCAGCCAGAAAACCTTTAGTAATGTTGGCTTGGCCAACCAGATTGTCTGCTCAAAACACTGACACAGAACAAAGTAAGTGTTTAAGTGTTTATCAGAAACACAGCTAACTTCAGTTTTTGATAGGTGACAGAACATTTTCTGAAACAGAGGACAAAAGATCTGGCAATTCAGTTGGATAGAGGTACGTTTCTAGAACTGAAAAGCTGTGAGGAAAAGTAAATCTAAGAGGGGTCAGTGGGAGACATGGGAAATTCAGTGACAGTTTCAAAGGCCTTGAGAGGAATCTGGAGGGATGCTGACCACCTGTGAGAGGGGCTGAGAGAAGTGAAGACAAACTGGGATGAGAAGCTTGGAAGATGTTGGTGATGGCTAACACTATGATTTCTTTCTGGCTGACACAGAATACATTAGTGTTACAGTTTTAGATCTTAATTTTTCAACAATAAGTATTTATAGAATATTTAATTAAGTTATTTGGGCCATGATCCAGGACCATCCCTAGGAATGAATTAGACAGACACTTTGGCATATATATAGAACCTCAAACACATGGGAATACTCACAAACTTCTAGTTGTACATACTCAAGTCCTGTGATAGATCATACTTTAAGTTCTATCAATAAAACTATTAATGTATATTTTTGTCCGAGAAAGAAACCTACTTTCTGGAGTTATAGCTCCTGGCCAGTTTAATTATGTCTGTTAGAAAGCATGGTTTAGACTGATTGCCAGAACCAGATCTCAAACATCTCTACCGTGTTGTGGTATAAGATATGAAAGGTAACTGCAACATCCATACTTCTTTTGTCCCTAGAGTAAGGGCAGTGTTCTCACTTTTTTTCTGGAGGTGTTAACAGCTAGAGAGCATATCTCACCATACTGGCCTTTTCCTGCAGACTGTGAAAGATCTCTCTGCATACTTCCAGCTCCCTTTATTTTGGGGAAAGAGTAATCTGTATGGCACAGTATCTGTTCAACACTGTAAAACCATTGGCCTGTATAATCATGCAATTGTTATCACTGTCATGCTTTAACAGCTTCTAAAGCCTCCAGTATCTTGTGTATACGCAGCCAATCATTTGGTTCAGTTGCTTACTTGGTACTAAATCAGTGGCTGAAAAAGTATTCTGTTGCCTTTGTTTCTAAAGGTGTTGCGTGAACAGAGCACAAAGGAGGCAGCTTGGCTTAGCACAGGTAGGAAGAATTAAAACTGGCATCTGTGCCTCCATCAGTTCGTTACATAAACATACAAATATGTCATGAATGAAGATGGCAGAGAGAACATTCAGATCTTGAGGAAGGATAGATAGGTCATAGTTTAAATACACTCATCTGAGTGAGCGAATGACTGAAAGTTCCAACTAGCAATAAAATGCTGCACAGATGCAGCAGACAACTGTTTCATGGAAATGACTTGCCATCTTTAGAAAAAAAAGCCCATAAATAATATATTTGCATGTCTTTATTGGACAAATGCTAGATTTGAATTCAAAATTACTGTGGAAGGAATAATGAATGTGTTGCATATTAATAATATTTATTTTTTTCTCAGAAAGCTTGATTTGCCTTTTATATACCAGATCCCCCAAATCTATATCTCTAATTTCTAAAGAAAATTGTTTAATAGTTCTAGATGTATTTAAACAGTTTTCACAACTGAACAATAAGGATACATATAAACCAATTAATTTAATTTTGTTATGGTACAAGTTTTGAGAACTATTTTAAGTGATGAGTCAGGGAAATATTTGGAATAAAAACACTTTGATTAGGATCTTCATTTTTAGTTCTGAAGAGAATGGTAGTCTTCTGAACTTCGTAGATTACCAGAAGGCAGAGTAATGAAGCTGAATTTGACATTGTTTACTCAACTTTTCTCTCCCACTTCCTGAATGATAAGAGTTTGTTAATTCTTAAAAAGCAGGATGAAATACTCTGAGTATGCCCAACTGTAAGTTACAAAACACACTGCCTCATGATTTATCTCTTATTACTTGCAATTTGCTACTAACTCTTTAAAATGAGAATGTTCTAAAGGGATTATATGTGTGCTTCGAGAATAAGAACATATTTGCATTTACAAGCAGAGGGAGTAAGACTATTGTAAAGATTTATGTTCATTCTTCATTCACAGCACTAATCTGGCAAAGTCAATAATACTATTCAAATTATGCAAAGTTAAATCATGTCCATAAGTCTTTCCAAGATCATGAAAAACTCTTACACTTACGTGCAAGGTTATGAAAACAAATTTGATCATGATTTTTGTCATCTCAGTTCTGTGAATCTTCAGACAGAGAGAATCATGACACTCCATAGGTTGGAAGGGGTCTCTTGAGATCACATAGACCAAACACCTGCTCTAAGCATGTCTGCATGAAGGAGGCAGGTCAAAGCCTTCTCATGAATGACTGCAAGGGTGGGGAGTCCTGTGAAACCTATGTGAGAGATTATATTCACATAAAAAATATTTCATCTATACATATAATCAGAATTTCTAGTTTGGCATCTTGGCTCCACTGCCTCTCCTCATATTTCTGAGCAATCCTTATAAGAATCTGGCTGTTTTCTCTACATCTTTTCATCAAGAAGTTGAAGATAGCATAAGCTCTCTCCTTTGCCTCTTCTTCCTAAGGTTGAAGAAAACAGTTTCACTTAGCCTCTTCTCATATAGCACATACTACTGACCATCTTTGAAGCCCTCTCAATTGGACTTGCTTGTCATTGGCTCAATGAGAGAAATCAGTGTTGCTGATTTGATATTACCAAGGTTGTACTGATGAGATGTGGACTTGGTAAGTGTATGGCAGACATGAAATTGGCTGTACTGCCACGTTTAAAGGGTGGTGATTGGCTGTATTTTGGTTGCTTACTTACAGAAAGTTACTGATATAGAGGAACAGGTCAAGTGTAAAGCTACCAAAGTTGTCATGGAAGATATGAAGTACGAGAAGAGGTCAAGAAAACTGGTTTCCTTTAGCCTTAGGAAGGGAAGGCTAAGGGAAAATTTTCTGCTGTCTTCTGCTCCCTAATGGGAGAAAATAAATAAAGAAAACAACCAGATTACTCCAAAAGACATTAAATGAGAGATGGATTACATGACCTTTAAAGGTCCCTTCCAACTCAAACTATTCTATGGTTCTATGAAAGACAATAGATATAAATTTCTTCACAATGAATATATCAGATGTGGCTCCAAAACCTGCACATTGCTGAGAGACAGAAGAAGAAACATTACAAGCTAGAAGAGGTCTCTGTGAAATGGTCCATTCTGGCTTGTAACCAAATCAATGTGCTGTGCAGCTTCTTAACAGTATGGATTCAGATGAATATTTGATGTGGTCAAGGGTCTATTCCTCTGTCTGATTTCTGGAATATGCACCTAGCCATAAACCTTTTCCTGTCTTTGATTTCTTCAGTCTTTTTTTTTTCCAGTTCAGACCCACTCAGAGTTATATCTGTATCTTTTCTCTGCTAAGAGCTTTGTCCCAGTTATTGATATACTGAATATTTTACTCTCATCTTATATAAAATAGTCTGCTTCATCCCTAAAACACAATAACCTCTCACCACCACCCCAGACTGACAATTTCTTTCTCCATTTGAAAGCATTCTTTATCACTTTCCTCCTACATAGGTCTCTACTTCCTACTCCTTGTCATAATAATCTGCTCATATTTCTATCTAGAGACTTGCAACTAGAAAAAGCAAGCCTGTATCCAGCATCAATACATAAATCAGAGATGCATATCTGTTTATATCTTGAACCTTATTATATCAGAGATGGGCACAGATCTCTAAATGGGGATAGAGATTTCTACTGGTCGGGAATGGAGTTTATAGTGAGAACTGGTCAGGTCAGAATTGGAAGATTAATCTCTAAGAAGCACAGACGTAGTTCCAATCACTGAAGAAATAGTGATGTACTTCTAAATACCTCTGATCAAAGAATGGCATTTTCTTTTTGTACATAATGGAGATTAGAATGCATCAGATATAAGGAATCAGTTTCAACAACTTCAGCATTTCAACAGAAGGTTGTTACAGCTCAGATTGGGATGGAGACCAAAGATAGGGACATAGCACCAGAAGCTGGATTGCAACCATCTTGATATTCTGGCTGTACCTTTACTCATATTGATCTTACAAGGTAGCAGATAGAAAACTGAATGCTTTGAGTCCATGTTGGACCCTCAAAAATTTAGCAGATGGAATTGACACCTGGGCTCGCAATTCATCTGTGCCTCTGCCCAACGTAGTGATGATGCTGCAGGCATCTGATTCTAGTTTACAGTAATTGCACAGGTAAGGAATGACTGTGGCAATCAGAATGCTTGAGTTATAGGAAACTATAGTGCTAATCATCATAGAAGTTTATGATAGAAACTTGTATTTTACTATTTGAAAATTTGTTTTCTATATGCCATGATGTGGGAGGAGTTCTGACTGTATTAAAAAAAGGACTGTAGCTGTGATTATTTCAAAGATGTGAATAGCTGTCTTCTGTGGACAACTATCACCGAGTTCTGGATGACAGAGACAAAGGTAAATTGTTAATCAGAGTAAAGCAAAAAGTTTTCTGTGAATTGATTACAATTGCTTGATTCAAAAGACCACAAAAATGCAGATAGTGGGAGGTTAACAGTTTAAGAATACACTCATCCCTTCAGTTATTCAAATGACCACAGAACAAGAAGCGCTTCTTTTATTTTCTGCTATCTCTGGATAAGCTAAAATAGTACATAACTACAAACTGTACACAATCTACATCTAATTGCTATGGTTGTGAAATGAGGTAGTAGCCAGTAGTACCAAAAATTAACAGGACATAGTAGATATATTCAGCAATGTAGAGAACTGTCTGAATGCAAATAACTTGGGCCTGATTATGTGATTAGAAAACTCACTGAGAAATCAGTCAGTTAAAATAACCAGGCAGAAGAGTCATTATGCAGTACACAGGTCTCTTGGCATTTTTGCCTTACTTCCTTTTGTTGAGATGCACAATTCTTGAGCTTGGAAACAGTGATCAAATATTTGAATATATATATATATCCATATATGTATGGATATTCAAACTTTCTGGGGCCCCACTTCCCTCCAGGACCTTATCATATGGGACTCTACCAAGCAGATACCTGATGAGTCCTAAGTCTGCTCTCCTAAATCCAGGGTTCTGAACTTCCTTTTCACCCTCCTCCTTGCCCTTGTGGTCCTAAATTCCACCATTCCATGGTGGTGGCAGACAAAACTCCCTTTGACCTTAATATTTCCAGCAAGCCCCTTCTTATTGGTTACTATGAGGTCCAGCAGGGCACCTCTCTTCATTAGATTCTCTATCACTTTCAGAACGAAGTTATAATTGATGCAGTCCTTAAACCTCCTAGACAGCTCATGCAGTGCTGCATTGTCCCTGCACTGGATATATATTGGAGTGATTGAAATTTCCCATGAGGACCATGCCATCAACATGAGAATGCTTCTGTCACTCTATAGAAGGTCTCATCTGTTTATTCTTCCTGAATAGGTGGCCTTTTGCATATACACAGGATGACTATATACTAGTTTTCTCTTTAATGCTATCACATAAAGTCTGAGTTGGTTTGTTATCCATACCAAGGCTATGTATTCCAATTGCTCTCTCACATAAAAGGCAGTAACTCCCTCTCCTCATCTTCCTATCCTATCATTCCTAAAGTTTCCTAAAGATGTTTCTCAATTGAAACAATCCAGTCATGGGAGCCATCCTACCACTTATCTGCTATCTCAGCCAGTTCGTGATCTTGCAACTACACACAGACCTTTAGAACATTATGTTTATTCTCTATCCTGCATGCATTAATATACAAACCCTCTTGAGAGTCCCAGCAGCATTTTGACTTTCTACAGAGTGTTTGAGGGAATTTCTCCAAAATTGCGTGTAGGCACTTCCTTGCTTGTATGCAAATGCCAGAGGTGATCCCACTTAAAATCTGTTTTGTTGTTTGTATGATCTCTTTCTATCAAGTTACTGCATGCTTTTTTCTCATCACCTCTGCTCATCACTCCTGCACAGGGATGCTGGTTATTAACAATGACAATTATTATGATGATCCTCTGTCATTCCTAGTTTAAGTTGTTTGCAGTAAGTTGTTTACCGTATCTACCTAGCTTCAGAAACAAGGTTCCTTACATTACAGAGGGTGCAAATAATAAAGAATAATATTTCCAGCTACCATGTCTGTTAGTTAAATACTTGTATAGATGAAATGTTATGGATCTCTTCTCCATAAATTATGATAGAAAATAAATCTATATATAGATGGTGTGCTGTGATGGTGCGCTGTGATGGTGCGCTGTGATGGTGTGCTTTCTACAGACTTGCATGTTACATATCACTAGATAATAGTTCCTGTGACATAGTTTAATTTAAATGAAATATTTCAGCCTTATGTGGGAACCTTTGTATTCTAATAATGTGAATAAATCCATTCTCTGATATTCTTTCAGAAATTATATTCTCTCTGTATATTTCAGCTTTGCAAGCTGTCTTTGAATGATTAAAGTGGAGTTAAAACTTACAAAACAGAAGAATAACATGATCTTCAGTCTCAGACAACTTCCAAACACTTCAGGACCCTGCCAAAGAAAGGCTGACGGTCACACAGCTCTTATAATTTCAGCCACTGGGTTATATTTTACTACTCTTCAAGCTACTGATGAAAAATAAATGTCTACACTCTATCTAAACTAGCACACTTTTAGCTAAAGTATTTCCAAAACAGTCAATCAACCAAACATAAACCCCACAACTGGTTATATATCCCTATCTGGCTGACCTCATCAGTCAGTTAATAAGACTTATATAGGACCTTACACAATTCACAAGTATGCTTGTCTTTAAAAAATGTGACAATACAACATTTTACAGCAGTCATCTGGGATATGCACAAGTTGGAACTATTCCATTTCCAGTAACATTTGTGCATACATAAATTCCCTCTCATATATTACTGAGTTAATGAATTAAAGTTTTCTCTGTTAAACAAACTCCAGGTTTGTTCACAACTACATAATGAAAATATCACTCACCAGTAAAAAGAGTAAAACAAAAAAGAACAGAAAAGAGTCAAACTTCAAAGGAAAAAAAACTACGGGAAGCAAATTATCTATCTTTAAGTAAATGAAGTCTATCTTGAAATCCTCTATTTCTGACATTTTTTTCCTTTTGCATACATAGTGAAGACTATTTACATCCTGAACTGCATATAAATATATGCTGTCACGTAGTTTTGTGCACACCTATTAAGAATGTTGTGTAAGACCTCTTCTTTCAATACCTTGTCACTGAACATCTTTGCTGCAAACCCTTGAAGCGAACTAAATTGAACAGCACCTCAGCTGAAGATTTGTCTCAAAATAAGCACACAACTGAGAAGCTCACTGCTGCTTCTTCCTTGCTGAAAGGAAAATGTTACAGTAAAATGCATGACAATCAAACAAGCATATGGAAGCAGAACACTAACCAAACAACATTTCCAACACTCATTTAACAACAGCAAAGCTTGAGGAGATCCCACAAGATATGAGCATCCGGACATACAACAAGGTTTTTTTTTTTTCAAAAGTGCACATAAAATTCTGAAATGCTGTTGAAGGTCAATGCCACAGATGCATAAACTCTGAATCTGAACAACAACTACAGTGGCAAAGACCGAGTCCCTGTATAATCTCCTGGGCCTTGAGACTTTCATATCTTGCAACCAGTATAATAGTCTCCCCTTTAAATCTTTCATTCAGCCTGTGTATTAAAGTAGAGCTAACACTCTGAATCATTTAAAAAAGTATGGTTTGATGTCCTAGTTGCTCACTCTTACTCACAGACATAGATTTCAAACACAACCAGACAAAATCCCCACGCAAACATAAAGAGCTGATTGTCAGGCTGGAAAAATAAAGCAGAAAATTCCAATTGCTTTATTAAGATATAAAGTCAGACATAAAACCACTTTGGTACATAGGTTTCTTTTATTCTTCCCATTCTAGAACTAATCACAGATATTTGTAGTTATAATTAGTAGACATATTCTGCTAACTTATTTAATCTTTCCAAATCAAGTATGATGTACATAATGTATTCGTTACAAGAAAGCAACTTGGCTATAAACATAAGAAGCTTTCTCTATCTAAATCGACAACTCTTTTATTCTGATAGACTAGCTTTAAATTTATAGTGTCTGAAAAAATCATCTTTAAAAAACAGCATTTAAAACACGTTGCTCTTATAAGAATATGCTCATTACATAGTTTCAAAAAGAAAATTGGTTTTTTTTTTTTACATTTAACACGTGACCTTACCTTAAGAATAGGGTAGAATGCTACATGCACTTTGAAAGATTCATATTTCAATAGCTAAAGGACCCAGACCTGAAATGCAAGGGAAATTAAAAATAGCTCATGATACATGTGTACATCTTAACTGTTGGCTACCTTTTGTACAAATATGAGTTCCATATGATTAAATCAAGTCTGCATCAGTCTAAAATTGCTATAAATAGCTATAAAAGACAATTACTAAAAAAGGCTGTTTCCTTTAAAACAATTATTTATTCCAGATTTGTTAAAGATACTGTAAAAAGCAGTACTTAGATAATTTTCATTTATAAGTAATTTCTTTATGCAACCTGTTAGAAATAAAACTTTTTGATAGTACCCATAAAAGCTGAATTAGTAACAGATAGCACTAATCCAAAGTCTGCTATTAAATATAGCTCATTAGTTTGATACTACTAGAGAAGCTGACATTTTGAAATACACAGAATTCAAATGGAGTTGGCAAAATTTCAACACCATAATCTCAGTATTTAGACCAAACAACCTGTACACTCACATAAGATAAAGCAAATAACTTCCACTCTTAGAAGTGCCCTCAAATCATACTTTAACAAAATCTTCTGGTTTTATCAAACAAAATCAAGGAAGTAATCCTGCCCCTGTACTCAGCACCAGTGAGGCCCCACCTTGAGTACTATGTACAGTTTTGGGCACCTCAGTACAGAAAGGACATTGAGGTGCTGGAGCAGGTCCAAAGAAAGGCATCAAGGTTTGTGAAGGGCTTGGAGAATAAGCCCTACAAGGAGTGGCTGAAGGAACTGGGGCTTTTTAGTCTGAGGAAAAAGAGGCTGAGGGGAGACCTTATTGCTCTCTTCCAATATCTGAAAGGTGATTGCAGAGAGAGTGGGGTTGGTCTCTTCTCACTGGTGACAGGTGGCAGGACGAGGGGAAATGGCCTTAAGTTGTGCCAGGGTAAGTTTAGGTTGGATATCAGGAGAAACTTCTTTACAGAAGGGGTTGTTAAGCACTGGAACAGGCTCCCCCAGGGAGGTGGTTGGGTCACCATCTCTGAATGTGTTTAAAAACCATTTGGATGTGGTGCTCAGAGACATGATTTAGCAGAGGTTTGTTAGGGTAGTATGGTTAGGTTGTGGTTGGACTTGATGATTTTTTAAGATCTTTTCCAACCTGAGCAATTCTATGATTCTATGATCTTGTTTCATTCTTTAGGAAATCAGCATTCTTAACATTAATGTGATCATAATGTGATAAAACTTCATTCTTACCCATGAGTTAGCGACCTCTGAATGTACTGCCCCCTATTTATTACCATGGAAACTATAACAGACACAAACAACACAATAACACTATTCAATAGAGAAAATTCTCAGCTACAAAACACTATTTTTTTCAATGTAGTCATTGCCATCAGCTATGCATTTTCACCAGCAGTAAGCAAGAGCCTTCAAGATGTGATCACAAAAATTTTCATGGTTTTTCGGAGTGTGGCTTGACATTCACATTGCTATCACTACTGTTGAAACACACCATCCACTGCCTCACTGTGCTCACATTCACTGTTTGGTCTCCATAAACATTCAGCAAGCATCAATGAATGTTAATGGGTGCCATTTTTTCCCACATGGAGGAATTCAATTCCACACCTTCTCTTCATATGCACTTTTATTTGTCAGACTGCCCCTCTGCAGCCACCTGTCACATGACAACAAAATGTAATGAAATATTGGTGGGAAGGTTCAACCTCTACCTGTCATGCCACCAACATTCACCTCTGGGCCAAGATAATAAAATAGGAAGCATTACTATTGGAGCAGCCTTTATATTTCAAGCTAAGAATACATTTTCAGTCATACCAGTTAAACTGTTTTAAGAACTAAATAATTGTGTTTGTCCATTTTTGGTAGTTGGCAGTAAATTATTCACTTCTAAATGTAGGCGAAAACTTTGAAAAAAAATAATGCTGTTAGGGATATTTTTCAAATATTATTCTTCTCTGTTATTAGTTCAGTTAATTTTTGGGAATGTGAATGAAAGACTGAGACATCACTGAGTATATAAAAATTTCTGGACATAAAGCAATGATTTTATAAAATATGCTGATGTTTTAATCAGCATTAACAAGAAATAAGAGAGAGGAAGTATGGAGTATTGAAGTGAAAATTAGTAAAATAAATATTTCATTATATTTTAAAACAAGTTTATCTGTATAATTTCATCATCAGTTCTGTTTAACTGATCTAAAAATAATATTCTGTGAAATACTGTATTATGCTGTTAAGTGTCTAAGTTTAGCCTATTCAAATATAAACCTATCCAGCGCTGTAAGCAAGGTGAATAGGCCCATTCCATAACTGATTAAATTCTTCTGAACTCTTAACTTCCATGATGACTCTCATAGGGACTTCAGTACAGTGAGTAACAAAAATTGTAGTCAAAAGAATAAGATAGCAAAGGCTTAGATTTAGGTAAAAAAGAGACATAAATAAGTGCCATAAGAAAATAAAACTGTAAACAGATAAATAAGGAGGCAAAGTACGAAATAACTATCTGCTAGCTGTATTAGAAAAGATAGAAGTTAAAGAGCTGTGGTAGCCATACTAAGTTGCACAGCTGGTCAAGTAATTGTTCTCTGGTGTACTTGAACTGAAGGGAAAAATGAAGTGAGTAGGTCCATGATTTATGAATGTGGAAGAACTGTGATAAAATCCCTAGCAATTCAAATAAACACAGTTACCTAAAGAAAAACTGACCTCATGGTTGCAGTGTATGTAATATCTTCCAGAGAAATATACAGTTTTTGTAAGTCATTAAAATTTTCATTTCTTTAGCACCCAGAGCAATTAAAATTGCCTAAGCCGCAACACAACTAGTGTTAAAAACTAAAAGGAAACACATACTCACAAAAAAAATAGATGAGAATTCTGCCTGGAATTTGAGTGAAGTGACTTCTTCTGGTCTGTCCTTTGGTTTTACTGTTTCTCCCTCTGAAAATATGTCTGCCTGATTAAGATTAAGATTTGATCCATTGACAAATGGTACTGGAAACATCACTGGTTCATGCAACCATACCTTTGTAATGTAATTGCTCTGAAAATTAATGAGATTTTTAGAACGAAGTGTAAGACTAAGAATGAAGGAAAATATTATGAGGTTAGTAAGCTATATGATATCAGATTTTCTTATTTAAATTTAATCATTGATTTTGCTCTGAAGTTCAGCTATTTGAATATCATTTGCCAATATTTTATCTTTCTGAGAAGAACAGAGGAATATTTTTTGATTCACAGAATTTTCATAGAACAATTTTAGACATATCAAGTTTATTAAACAAAATTACTTAACAGCTTTAAACCTGATATACAATTGGCTTGCATATTCAAGAAGCTTAAGGTATGCATAAATAGATAGAAGTTTTATTTTAAGATACATCATCACAGTGAAAGAATAAGCTTATGACAAAATAAATTCTTTGTGTTGCAGAATTTTCTGTAGAATATTTTGATAGTCTGAATGAAGTACACATTCATCAATGTGTATAGATTTAAGTTCTTAGATGTCCAGGGCCTTGTCTAATGCACTGTGAAATCCACAGATTTCAGTGATGACTACAAATGATCAACTGGCCAAGCAAAATGCCAGAAATTTTTGGAGATATGAAGAGTCACTTCAGATTCCTTGGAAATGGCAAGGTAAGTAGGCATTAATGTGAACTTTCTGAAGTTGAGCAGTTTTCAAAACATCTGTTTCAGAGTGCCAAGTGGAAGTTGAAGTTAACTTTCACTGACGACACTGATGCTTTAAGGCTAGAAAAATTGTTAAGTCCAAGTCTGCATTTCAGTTTTAATGGATTTCCCATCAAAATCATTTTTACCAAAGTTTTTATTTTCAGAATATTTTTCATATATATAAGCTAATTCATACTTGTGGTGTTGTGCTGAAATAGGTAAATGACAAAATAAGCTTAATTTTTGAATGGAAATATGAAGAACAAAACTGATCCACTCAAGTCAAAATATAAATTTATGTCAGAAATAGTCTAATCGTTTGTAATTTCAGACTAGTCAGTTTCAGTGATGCTTTAGAGACTTAAGACAGCTTATCTGCTCTTGAAGAGAGCAACTCTATGCCAACTAGGCATATAGAAAAATTTTGAGCATCTGAGTCTATGGCAGAAGAAGAACCATGTTTTCTATCAGTGTGTCCAATTCTAAAAATTTCATGGTAACAACTGAAATTATTACCCTTTCCCAGGAAGCTTGGGTGACTCACTACATCTCTAAAAACACATAATGTTTCAAAAAGTCAAACTCTTCAAATTAGCAGATTTACTAATGCAAATCGTCACTGACTGATCACTGAAAGAAATATATTATAAGTGCTGACTTTGTTAAATGAAGGAGTAATAAATGAACATGATAGAGAGGCTGTAGAAGATGAAACTGCGAGCAATAGAGACAACAAATAAAGCTATAATATTTTATAGAATCAGTGGGAAATATGAGAGTGAAACCTTGGCTCTATTAAAATTGATGAGATTTTCTTCCTTTGACTTCAGTTTCATATCAGGAAATTATATACAAAAACTTCTCTTAAGGATTAATGATTCCACAAAGAGGAAATACGCGCACACATCTTAGACATTTTTCAAGTCTGAGGATTGTCCTTAAAAGCTATTTTACCAGAGGTCAATTTCTTGTTGTAGATGGAGGAGGATGGGTTCCTCAGAACTCCAACTGCTTTTAGACTCAAAATTCAAGTTTTTCATTCCCTGAGTTCAACAGTTTGGGGTTATTCCTTTTGGAAATATTCTTTCCTAAATATACAATATCAATGAAAGATTAGATCTTTGAAGATGTTACCACTTTGTAATTCCATCATGATTGCTGAAATTGGTTATCATCTACCTGTGGTGTCTTCTAGTAAGACCATGAAACTGTTCATGCAACTATGTATTACGGCTAGAGAGCTCCTCATAAACTGCTAGTTTTATTCATGGAAGTAATTTATCCTTATCTAAATTCTGACATACTTTGTGATGAGGATGAGCTTTTCTACAACACAGCATGGAATATCTGGGTTCAAAAGATCATTTATTCTCCTGAGGCTAAATTCACAGCAGGAATTAAGGTTCAGCAGTGCAAAGTCTAAGTTTAAGACATTCTTTAGCTTAGAGGTTTTCTTAACTCCAAGTATTAGAGCTGGATCTAATATGGAATGTTAGCATTTAAAACATGTCTTCCGGCAAGCAGTCCTTGGGGTGCACTGCAAGCCCCTAAATTAGACATTTAAACTTTTTTTTTACTGTGTGTGTTCCAGAGAGAAAATGCAAGGAATGGAATTTATTCAGTACGCTGACTGCAGACTCTACCTAAGCTAACTCTTCAAAAAATACTGAAGAGAAGTATATCAAAGGAACAGGTGGTAGAAGATGGATTTACATCTAAATATTCAATAGAACATGGTAAGAAAGGAAACTGAATGAAAAGTTCTGACTTTGCTACTACGAAAGTGCAGGAAGCAGTAGCTTAGGTAAAACCGAATCCCTGACAATTAATGAGGGATAGTGCATACTTTTAAGGCAACTTAATGTTCAAATTATTCTTTTTTTCAATTCTCTTTTATCTCCTCAAAATTTGATAATAATAATAATTAAAAAAAAAAAAAAGGTAACTATCTGGCTACACCAAAGAAGTCTGGAAGAGAGAATTTTATCTATTTGAAAGCTTTTCTGTTTATCCAGCTATGTCAGTAGCAAAACAAAAGAACACTTATCTTAAAAAAACTTGTCATGTATGTATCACTGGACAATAATGACTACAGCAGCTCTAAAAATCTGCAAAAAAAAATAGTTTATAGTAAACACTGTAGTCAAGTTCTAGAATCCCTTATCATCATGGACTCATGGACAACATGGAGGAGGCTCTGCTCTGAAGACCAGACATGGAGAAGGATCTAGATTTAGAAAGATGGCTCTTCTTCCATCAAATCATCTTATTTCCTACATAGAGAATGCAGCTGTTCTATGATCATTCATTAGAGAAAATGAAGCAGGAAACAGAGATGCCAAATTCTTGCTTTTACTTGTTTTTCTTGTCTCCGACCACATGAAGAAAAATAAGAAAAGTTCCAGTTGGAATGTGACTTTCTTATGTTTTTCTACAGATTTCTAAAAGTATTAACAGATATGACCAGGAAAAAAAAGCAGTTTCTGAAGCTACTACTGCTAGTACTTCTGAGATTCATGCTGTCTCATTACGCAGAGACAAGATAAATCTTAAATGTGTTGAGCTCCCCTGGCAGACTCCTGCCTCTTCCCTTTATCTCTTGTGTATCTTTAAGATCAGTAGCTCTCTGGTGAAGCTATCATTTCCAATTTATGTTAATAAAACATGCAGCAAACTATGGCCCTTTAACTGTGATGTGAATAAGTCATATAGAAACCATATGTAAATTTCCTTAGAGATCATCCTTAATCCAAGATGACTGCTCCATCAGCATCAAAAATTCCTTTGGGAAACTGATGATTTTACTGAAATAGGAGCTGTCATCAAATGTTTCAAAAACAACAGAAAGCTTTCATTTCTTTTATTGTAACTGTGCATTTTGAATTTTTGTTTCTTCATATCAAAACCATGTTTTTTTTCTTCCTCAGTGTTAATTAGGGAATCATAGTATTACAGGATAACTCAGGTTGGAAGAGATGTTTCTAGTGAAAGCTTTTATTCCAAACAGAGTCCCCAGGAAATCTGGCCAGGTTGCTGAGGGCTTCATCTAGCTGAGTCTTGAAAACATCCATAGGTGGAGACTATACAATCTGGGCAGCTTGTGACAGTGCTCAGTTTTCCTCATGGAAAAAAGATTCTCCAGTCTGAACTTCTTTTTCTTCTGCTTCTGCACACTCTTGTCTTTTTGAACTGCACTGCACTGAAGAACTCAGTTGCAGTTCCAGCTCCTTGCTAATCATAGAACCATAGAATCATAGAATGGATTGGGTTGGAAGGGACCTTTATGATCATCCAGTTTCAACCCCTCTGCTATAGGCAGGGATATCTCCCTCTAGACAAGGTTGCTCAAAGACCCATCCAACCCAGCCTTGAATGCTTTCAGAGATGGGGCATACACAACTTCTCTGAGCAACCTGTTCCAGTGTCTCACCACCCTCACAGTAAAGAATTGCTTCCCAATATCTAGTCCAAATCTACCCTCTTCCATTTTAAAGCCATTTCCCCTCGTCCTCTTGCTGCATGCCCTTATAAAAAGTTCCTCCCCAGTAGCTCCCCGTAGCTACTGAGAGGTGCTGTTAGGTCTACCCAAAGCTGTTTCTACAAGCCCAGCACTCCTTGACTCTCCTCATAGGGCGAATGCTTTGACCCCCATCATTTAGGTGACATCTATATAATTCTCTTTAAGTGTTTTCCTTATAGCAGGGAGCCCACAGTGCCTCATCAACGGGACACAGTATCTATGATCTACATGTAACGTGCTGAATATAGTGTTAAAAAAGTTTCCTGGATTTCCTGGCTCTCCCCATCTTCCTACAGCCCAGGGTGGTGCTGGCCTTTTGCTTCCAGGGCACTCTGTAAGCCCACACTCAACTTCACTTCCCAGCGGTACTGTCAGGGCTTTTCCTGCAGAGCTGCTCCCTAGGCAGGCAGTGCCCAGCCTGTACTGCTTCAGGGCCTTGTTCTTCCCAAGTGAGGAACTTTGTACATATCAATTTTCATGATGTTCCTTCTGGCATACTGCTTTGTTCTCTCTTGGTTGCCCTTGAGTTCTTGAGCCCATCTACTGGTCCCCATGCAAGTGTCACCTACAAACTTGATAAGAGTGCACTGCCACCTTCTTCTGGTCCTGACAAAGTTATCTCAGGACAGACACGTGATACCACGTGTTACCAGGCTCCATGCTGAGGATGACTCATTGATTGCTACCCTCCAATAATGATCATGCAGCTACCTTTTCTTTTCTTTCTTTTTTTTTTTTTTTTTTTTTTTTTTTGCACATCTACTTTTCCAACCAATAACACTGGAAAAGCACAATTTGGACAGAAGATTGCTGTGGGATACAATGTCAAATCACCTTTTTCTCCATAATTTTCTCAGAAATCAGAGTATAAACTATGAAGTATTTTGGATGTTACTCCCTGTGCTTTTCCATGTAATTTAGTTATCATTTTACAGTGGAGTGACAGATGTTCACATGCTCATTCTGTGTGCCTTACGTGACTGTATGATAAGGTATTATTGTTATTTAATAGCTCAGCTGAGACTTAGTACCTTTGCAGAACCAAGGCCTTTAAAAATGTAACAAATGCACAGAAATACTTGCTGCTGTTGGAAGACTAGTCCTTAGCTAGATAAACAGTGGTTTATGACATGGTACACTGACTGCCAACATTATTGAGAATTTTCATCAAGCACCTTAAGGATTTGAACTCTATATTAAACCCTATAGACTTCAAGGTACGTTGCAGATGACATCAAGCTGGGAGGAAGTGTCTATCTGCCTGGGGGTAGGAAGGCCAAACAGAGGGATCTGGACAGGCTAGATAGGTGGGCTGAGGCCAATGGGATGAAGTTCAACAAGACCAAGTTTTAGGTCCTGCACTTTGGCAACACTACAGGCTTGGGGCAGAGTGGATGGAAGTCTGTGGGGAAGAAATAGACCTGGGGGTGTTGGTCAACACTTGGCTGAACATGAGCCAGCAGTGTGCCCAGGTGGCCAAAAAGGCCAATGGCATCCTGGCTTGTGTTAGAAATAATGCAGGCAAGAGCAGAGAGGTGATTGTCCCTCTGTACTCAGTATTGGTGAGGCCACATCTCGAGTACTGGGTTCAGTTTTGGGCCCCTCACTGCAAGAAAGACATTGAGGCACTGGAGTTGCCCTTCTAGAGAAGGGCAGTGAAGCTGGTGAGGGATCTGGAGCACAAGTCTGGGATTGTTCATTCTGGAGAAGAGGAGGCTCAGGGGAGAACTTCTCACTCTCTACAACTCCCTGAAAGGAGGTTGTGGTAAGGTGGGGATCAGCCTCTTCTCCAGTGTAACTAGTGACAGGATAAGAGGGAGTGGCTTCAAGTTACATCAGGTGTGATTCAGATTGAATGTTAGGAAAAACTTCTTCTCCAGAAGAGTGATCAGGTGCTGGGATGGGCTGCCCGGGGAGGTGGTTGAGTCACTGTCCCTGGAAGTGTACAAGAAACATTTAGATGTACTAAAGGACGTGGTTTTGTGTGGAAATATTGGTGGTAGGTGGATGGTTGGACTAGATGATCTTGGAGGTCTTCTCCAACCCTGTTTATTCTATGGGATAGGTTTTAAATGGATGTGAAATACAGAATGTTCTTAGCTGTTCATTATGAGGAGGGTGAGCTGAAGTAGCTGCTCATAACTGAAAGGAAGGTGTTAGTTACACATAAGGGATGTTTGGAATTGAAGGATCAAACACTGGTGGGGGAAAAAAAAATAAATGTCCTGCAAGGTTATACAGAACCTCAGGGCAACCTTGGAGACTGACATTGGGCAAAGAACATTTCCATTGTCCACTTCCACTCAAACATGGCTTTTTTTTTCCTTCAGTTAAGCAGCCACTAAATGTCTGAATAGTCTTTGGGCATGAGTACAGCAGGCAAGAGAGAACTGCTCAGAGAAAACTAGAAGCAGTAGAAGGACATCAGTGGAGCACTGATGTCGGATTATTTAGTCTTACCTAGGGACATAGCTGGGACAAGGCTCATCACTCCCTTGCCTGGATTGTTCTGAGGACATTGGCTTGCCCTTCTGCCCTCCATATCTTGTGCTCTTGTGGAGGAACCTTTCATCTTCCCGTACCATAGAATCATAAAATCATTAAAGTTGGAAGAAACCTCTAAGATCATCTAGACCAACTGTTCATCTACCACCAATATTGCCCACTAAACTATGTCCCTAAGAAGTACATTTACCCTTTCCTTAAACACCCGCAGGGATGGTGACTCCACCACTTCCCCGGGCAGCCTGTTCCTGTGCATTATCACTTCTTCTGAGAAGAAAGTTTTTTTCCTAATATCCAACCTCAATCTCCTCTGGTGCAACTTGAGGCAATTCCCTCTTGTCCTATTGCTATTATCTGGGAGAAGAGGCTGACTCCCATGTCACCACAACCTTCTTTCAGGGGAGTTGCAGAGAGTGATAAGGTCTCTTATATGTGTTCAGGTATGTGCAGCAGTGTGCATGTACTAGACAGTGGGAGCTGTTGTTTATCACTCACCACTGCTGTCCTCTTAGTTATTCAGGGGTGGCTGAGATGATAGATGGGTGAACTCCTTCTTTTTCTTGCTGAACCTGGTTCTACAAAGGTCAGGACACAATCTTTTTCCAAGCTTATATCACTTTACCTGCGCTGTATATAAGTAGATGGTAGCATGATTGAAATGCTGATTTACCATCAAACCATTTATCTTTGAAGATACTGTCTGGTTATTTAGTTCCTTCAAGTAAGCAGATGGATTCTGCTAGGGAATACAAACATCACCATCCAGCAAGCATTCTTATTAGGGGAAAAAATAAAAAAAACAGTTTTTTACTTATTACAATTCAAAATCTCTTATTAGCATGTTTGAGAGACACAAAGAACACTTTAGTGCTGTCCAAATCATATGGTAAGAAAATTTAGTATTGTCTCTATATGCATTAAGGACAAATTGATGAAAGCCCTAGTGAGTTCTGCTGAGCAGCAGCCAGGGTCTGCACAGGGATTTTACTCTTAGAAGTCATGAATGTAGCTTTGCATAGTAGTGATATGCTCTACTGATTTCTTGTATCCCTCTGGTAATTTCCCTCCTAACAATGTTTACTTCCTTTTGAAGTTGAAGACTCTGGGGAGCATTCTGAGTCTGTCAAATCCCATTCCATTGTCAGTACCATCTCTTGCTACAACAAGATGAACTTTGTCTATCCATTGCTTCTAAACATGTTTATTTCAGTTTTATCTTTTTCAGGTACATTTTCTATATAGTAGTCCAGATACTTAATTAATATAAATCCTTTCATGGTTAGATTAATTGTTAATATCTTATTCTCCTATCTCTGCTAAGTCAACACTGTCTTGCTTTCATTTCCAAGCTACTGAAAAATATGTTGAGAGGCTGGGAATTTCACAGTTATTTTAGCAGAACTGAGTGAAAAATAAATAAATAAATAAATAAATAAATAAATAAATAAAAACTCATTCATTTTAAATTATGTAATGAGAATGTGTATCAACCTTCTAGAAAGGATCACAGAAATCCTTAATGTAGTGGCAAAAATTTCCATAAACCATATCACAGAATCATAGAATCATTTGAGTTGGAAGGGACCTGTAAAGGACATCTAGTCCAACTCCCCTGAAATGAACAGGGACATCTACAGGCAGATTAGAGTGCTCAGACCTGGTTCATCCTGGCCTAGAATGTTTTTAGGGATGCCGCATCCACTGGACAAGGCCTCTGGACAAGGCGTTCCAGTACCTTACCATCTGTAAGAGATTATTATTTTATACCATTGCCTCAAAGCTTGCTAAGAACACTGATGGACAAGCCCAGGCAAACCATGGCCAGAGGTTGAGAAGTCCTTTGTCTGAGGGGCACAGATGGACAAGGCCAGGGGCAACGAGAGAGATACAAGTTTCACATTAATGGCTGGGAAGCACTCTTTTGTGTGGGCTTATCTCAAAGGAGATGGCCCTCTCAGGAGGTGCTGCACATGACTCTTACCCAAGCGCCCAGGAATGTCACGTAGGCAGAAGAAGGATAAAAAAGAGAAAACCATGGTTTTTAGGTTTCTGACAACAGATTCCTCATAAAGAACACGGAGGTTTCTGACATGAGAAGCCTCACGACCTGCTTCTCTCCCTCCTGGACTTGCTCTGTGCTCTACCTGCTTGCTTCCTAAGGCCGGCCATGCTGCTGCTGCTGCTCTCTCCTGAAGAAGAAAGGTGTCTGCCATCAGATTCCTCACTACGGAATGCCTGCATGCTGACGGACTCTCCTGGGCCTGCTACTGGAGACCTGCTGCTTTCTCCTGGACTTGCGCCGCGGCTTCTTCCCGGACCTGCCCGGTACCTGCACCATCTTGCTGCCTAAGACTGGCCACACTGCTGCTGCCCTCCTCCCCTGAGCCTCTGCCCCGGACCATCAGACAACGGGACCTCTGCTGGATCCTGGTGGTGACTATCCCCGCTTTACGCAATTCTTGCTTCTTTCCTATCTTTTCTATCGCCCGCCTTCCCTTCCTCATCACCTTGATTCGTAATAGTGTTCATCCTCCACTTCCCCATCTCCCTAATTAGGATTTGTAGTAAACCTGGTTGGACCAACATTTGAACCGTTGTTTCTTAATCTCATGTCAGGTATACATACATTAAAAGAACCTCATCTCCCTCCTATAAATTGGAGTGAGACACCATCTTCACTGTAAAAGACTTTTTCCTTATATTGAATCTAAAAATCCAACTCTAAGAATTCTATGATTCCATGATTCTAAATGTCCTTTCTTTTAGTCTGAAACCATTTCCCTTGTTATTTCATAACAGACCCTGATAAAGAGTCTAACTCCTTCTTTCTTACATCCCCCTTTTAGACACAGAAAGGTTGCTCTCAGGTCTCCCTGAAGCCTTCTCTTCTCCAGGCTGAATAGCCCCAGCTCTCTCAATCTGTCCTCACAGGGGAGGTGTTCCATCTTGTGGAACATTTTTGTGGCCCTTCTCTGGAAACACTCCAGCAGGTCCATGTCTCTCCTGTGCTGAAGGCTCCACACCTGGACACAGTATACCAGGTGAGGCCTCACCAGCACAGAGTAGAGGGGCAGGATCACCTCCCTTGCCCTGCTGGCCACACTTCCTTTGATGCAGCCCAGGATATGGTTGGCATTCTGGGCTGTGAGGGCACAGTGCAGAGCGCATGTCCAGATGCCATCCACCAATACCCGTAAGTTCTTCTCAGCAAGGCTGTGCTCAATCCTTACATCACCCAGCTTGTCTTGGTAGTGGGGGTGGCCACAACCCAGGTGCAAGACCTTGCACTTGTCTTTGTTGAATCTCATGAGGTTCACATGGGCCCACTGGCTAGGTCTCTCTGCATGGCATCCCACCCTTCTAGTGTGTAGACCGCACTCCACAGCTTGGTGTCATCTGCAAACTTCTGAGGGTACACTCGACCCCACTGTCAGTGTCACTGATGAAGATATTAAAGAGGATCGGTACTAGCACTGACCCCTAGGGAACACCACTTGTCACCAATCTCCATCCAGACATTGAACTATTGACCATCACTATCTGGATATGATCTCATAACCAGTTTCTCATTCATTGAACAGTCCACCCATCAAATCTGTATCAATTTGGAGTGAAGGATGTTGTTGTTGACCATCTGAAAGGCCTTACTGAAGTCCAGAGAGATGACATCAGTGGTTCTTTCCTTGTCCATTGATGCAGTTACACCATCATAAAAGGTAGCAAGGTTGTTCAGGCAGGACCTGCCTTTGGTGAAGCCATGGAGGTTCTTCCATATCAACCATATCAACAGGCTCTGCTTAATCAGGCAGCCCATAATAGACACCAACCACAAGGCTCCCTTTGTTGCCTTGGTCTCTAACTCTCAGCTTTTGACATGCTCGTAGCTATTCTTCAGGGTCAGCTCTTCACACTATTCCTTCTTGGATGAAGAGGTAATTCCTCCTCCCCTCCTTTCTCGTCATGGTTTTATGATGACGTTGGTTATCAGTATTCGACATCATAACATCATGCAGTGTGCTGGGAGTTAAAGTGTTCTGGGTACCTGTCCCAGAAGAGAAGAAGAACTACATTCCCCAGAAGCCTGTTCGCTGTGCTGTTATCATTTCTGCTCAGGGGGAACAGATATGAGGCCTTGGTAGGTCATCTGACCAGGGCTTTTCTTCGTCAGGCTCTCTCCCTGCTGCTCGACCGGACTGCGCATCTCACCTCAGCTTTATGGTGAGGCCTACCCAGCTTTTGGACAATCTATCTCTCTCATTATATTTGATTTATTAGCTTCCATTCTAGTTATATTGTATTATAGTGTGTTATCTTGCATTCTGATACCATATTTAGTAAATTAGTTTGTTTCTCTTCAGATCGTTGCCACTGTTTTTAATTATTTTGGGTTCCCCTGTTTCCCTTTTCCGGAGGCGCGGATTTTGCGAAATCCCTCTGCCCTGCTAGTCACGGAACCGGGCCGAACCAGCCCGTAAACCGTTGACATTCCTTGTCTGTCCCTTCTGAACAACTTGTAGCCATCAATAGACACATTCCAGTAATGGGAATTATCCCATCAGGTTTATGTGATAGCAACTACATTGATGTTTTCGAGCATCACAGTGGCTTACAAATCCTTCTGTTTGTTTCCCAAGCTACTCTTCATCTAGGAAGCAGGTTTTGTCATCTTCTTGAAGAATTACTCCTTAATTCCTTTGGACTATTTACTTTTGAAGTATTTACCCGTATTCTCTCTGTTGCCTTCAAATGGTCATTTGATCGGCAATCTTTTGTTTCGTCAGCAAAGGAACATCTTGACCTGTAGAGAGGCCTGATTTCTTGAGATTAGGGTTTTAGTTATCTCGGAAACTGGGAGATGTGGATTTTAATTCATTTTAGCCTTGGAGGGATTGAGGCTGGTTCTCAGAAATCCTGTACAAGTGACATACATGAATTACTCATAAACATTATGAGGGCCAGCTTCCACGCTTTCTTTAACAAGAAAACAGTAAGCTTTTTAGACAAGGAATGTAACTAGTTGGCCTATTTGGGGCGTATACTGTTCATACCATTATCTGAGTCATAGGTAAGTATAAAGACTGTATACAACCAAGTGCAAAGGAGTTGTGTTTCAGAGGCAACATCCCGTGTTGGAAATAAATAACTTTGTCCATTCTTGGCTGTCTACCAACTAAGTAATTCTTTTATAGCTTTTATATGATATTCACAGCTGCTTTACACCACAGTGTGAGGTAAAAGCATCAGAGCTCAGGTCTATCCCCACAGTGACTAATTATTTAACATTATGAAAGGTTCTACTCATATGTCAAGGTGTTGTTGCCAAATATACTTACTAAAATAACTGGTATTAATCCAGGTGTAAGTGAGATTCAAGTGTGAGAGCAGAAGTGGAAGTTATTACGCTGGGTTTCTTTTACAACTATTTCTAGGATGTAGGCCTCGCTAAGCAATTTAATAAATGCAATCAAGTGTTTCTCTTTTGCAGAAGTTAATTGCTGTGCTTTGGATTTTTTCTGTTGTGATCATTCATTCTAGCTGATTTTTACTTTCTAAATTTGGTGCCCAAACTAAAAGATGGTATCCTCTAAGCATTCTATCTTTAATGGAAAAAAAGTTGTCTCATCCTGGATTAATTCCATACAACTAGGGCAGCTCAATTGCAGTGGACTCCCTATCTTTTCAGTGGAGAGAATGAAATTTAAGTTGTGTATTTGGCAGGCTGTCTCTCCCTGACCAGGGAGACTCAGCAGACCTCCTTCTGTTGACCACAAAAGAAGCCTAAGGGGAAAAGCCTCTGAAGACGGATATCTAAATTTGGTCTTCTTTAAATTAATCTATGTGATTAAATTCTAGTATGCAAAGAACTTAAAAACAGAAGTTTTATTTTCGTTTGTACTTATTTTTAGAATTTTCTTATGTTCATTCTAGACTTGTTCACTGATAAAACAGCTGTTGATTGTGTGGGATTTTTTTATTATTATTAATTTTTATTTTTAGCATACTCTGCTTTCCTAAAGTGTGCTCATCAAGGACTCCACATGTTTACCTACGCTAAGGCCACATCTAGAAGTTCAAAAAAGGGGTCAGAGTGTCTCTAACTGAGAAGTCCTGGGAGTGACATCTGGAACATTAATCATAGGTACTCTCAAGATAACTTGTTAAAATTTAGCACAGAGCTCAGTAAGGAAGACTGTGACTTCTCTGTCCCTGTTAGAAACTGCTGCTCTTCAGATAAATTGTCCTTGTCACAGAGTATTTCTGAAGTGCAGTTGGAATGCACTTACAATTGAATGCAATTACTTCAGAAGTCAAGTACTTAACAAATAAGTCCCTTGGGAAGGTATTTGGAGACTTACTTACCTGTTTTCAGTGAGAAACTAGACCCTAATTCTCTCCACCCTTACACATACACTCGTATGCACCTACGTTAACACTCCAGTCCTTTTCATATTTATTTAATGTAAATTTTAGCTGTTCAGGTTGTTGATACAGCTTTCTTCATAGTCCCACTATAATCCTAAAACTGAAATCCTACCAGCCTTGGTAGACTGGAATTACCTTTCAGTCTAAGTTTTGGAGCAAAGCTGTCATAGAATGTTTTGTCTTGGAAGGGACTGTTAAGATCATCTAGTTCCAATTCCCCTGCTATAGACAGGGACACCTCTCACTAAATCGGGTTGCTCAAAGCTTCATCCAGCCTGAGATGCCTTGTTACTTCCAGTTGATACAAGTCAGACACATTTTTCACTGTAGTTACTACACACACAAATATACAAATGATAGATATGGGGAACCATGCATCCATGTAGTTACTCAGTTATTTCCCTTCCCAGATTCCTAGCAATGGCCCCCATACTAAGTCATGATCATGGACAGTCTCTATCCCTCAGTCTGCTGCATTCACCCACCAAACTGCCTCATTTTCAGGAACAAAACATGGAATGAATCTCAAGTGGACTTTGCATGTGATGCTATCTTCTTTATAGTTGTGGGAGAATTTCTGCTCAGTATTTAAATTCAGAAATGCCTCCTCCAAGATCAGTAAATGCTCTTACCTTTGGGGCATAAAGGAGATCAGCGTAGACCTGTGCAGAAAGGGAGATGATTGTACCACTTAAAAAAATATCAGTATGTAACATTTTTTCTTACACTTCTATTTCTATCTCTGCTTCTATTTCTGTCCATTTTTGTCTTGTTAGAACTCTCAAAAACAAACAAACAAAGAAACAAACAAAAACCCATAGAAATTCATGTATATTTGCCAGCTGATATTAAAAGAAGATTCTAGTTCAGGTATTTCCATACAACAATTTTTAAAAAAAATATTTTCTATAAATTGTACAAAGTTTCTTCTGTGCATTTTTGTGGTATTTTGTAATCAAGACTTTTTTTATTTATAAAGATAATTAAATGAGATGCCTGAGCATACTTTTGGGTTAGGGATATTATCAAGACCAAATATTTATTTCAAAAATTATTGCATTCAATTGACCAACTTTTTCAACCCAAAAGCATTTTCTTCAAAATACCACCAGTTGTTCTACAGGTTTTTTTCATATTGGGAAGAAAATGTCATTATAGGCCCCGCTAAGATGATAGCAGTGCACCGTAGTAAGTCTTCCAGAATTTCTGCATGACTGAAATATGACAAGATTGCCAGTTCCCAACAAGGTGCTCCAAGAGGAGCTGCGAATGCAAACTAATTGCTGTCATTGAAATTTTACTTTCTGGTCTAGCTTTCCTTCTTTGTATAAATTATAAAATGTATTTTTTTATTTTTCTTGTTTACTGAGGCAAGAGGTTGTTACATCAGCTTGTCTAAAAACAGAAGAAAGCTGTTTCTTCACATGCATGCTTCAGCCATACTTTAGGTATTTTTTTGTATGTACAAAATCGTGTGCCAACTTTTCCAATGCTATACCATTTTGCAAATATTAAAATAAAGAATAGTTTAAGATCAAACCAGGAAAATACCATTCTTTCTTGTACTTTCTGGAACAAATTGGAAACAAGAAAGAAAACCTCAATTAATCTGCCAACTCTGGTCATAACTGTAAGGGAATATAGGAACATGTCTGCTCTTCTAAGATTAAGGACGTTTTCCCAAGAGATAAAAAGAAAGGGAGGCAGTAATGGGAACCAAGACTGGTCAGACACACTCACTGATGTGAGAGCGTATGAGAATGTTGGAAAGTTTATCTTAGCAGAGTTATCTGATTGAGGACTTTTAAGGTGGAAGACACTGACCAGAAAGCCTTCCATTCACACTAATGGTAAGTTAATGAGCTATAGGGCCACTTCCAGGAAGGATGAACCTTGCAACTAATAAGACTGTGAACTAAGATGCCCAAGACTGGGAAGTGGCAGAAACTGAGGGTCTCTACAACCCACAGGGGGTGTGCAGAGAGCAGGAGGAACAAAGAGGAGCTAGAGGAGACAGTTAGAAAATAGTAGAAAAGGGCTGGCCCTGTGAACAATGAGGCTGGTCAGTATGGCTGAGCCCTGTGACTGATCACCACAGTTTGTCCTACCTTCATGTTTTTTTTTCATGTCCTCTTTTCTTTAACTATCTCTCTGCATATTCACTCTCTCTGTCCTATGTGTGCACTCAGTACACACTTTCCACAGCAGGTGGGATGTATGTGTGTGTAACTAATGACTGATGCTAGTTACTGGAGTAGGGGCAGAAGAGCAGGCACCTTTGGCCTATGGTGCTCACTACTAGAGTAAGGAGTTCGGAGAACCTAGCATCAGTTCCTAATTTCTAATTTAAATCTCCACTCTTTGCTTAAAACCATTCCCCCTTGTTCTATCACTATCTTCACATGTAAAAAGTCACTCTTCCTCCTCTGGGCGCCCTATGCCAGTGCCTCACCATCTTCTCTGTGAAAATCTTTGTGAGAGTGGGGTTGATCTCTTCTCACTGGTGGCAGGTGACAGGACGAGGGGAAATGGCCTCAAGTTGCACCAGGGTAAGTTTAGGTTGGATATCAGGAGAAGCTTCTTTACAGAAAGAGTGGTTAAGCACTGGAATAGGCTCCCCAGGGAGGTGGTTGAGTCACCATACCTGAATGTGTTTAAAAATCTTTTTGATGCGTTGCTCAGGAACATGATTTAGCGGAGGGTTGTTAGAATGAGAGTAGTATGGTTAGGCTGTGGTTGGACTTGATGATCTTTAAGATCTTTTCTGACCTGAGCTATTCTATGATTCTATGATTCTATGAAACTTCCCCCTGACATCTAATCTCAGTCTGCTCTCCTTCAGTTTAAAACCATTCCCCCTTGTTCTATCACTATCTACCTATTTAAAAAGTTGATTTCACTCCCATTTATAATCTCCTTTTAGATATTGGAAGGCTGCTGTGAGGTCTCCCTGCAGTCTTATCTTCTCCATTCTGAATAAGCGTGGCTCCCTCAGCCTGTTTTCCTATAAGAGCTCTGCAGCTTACTCTGAACAGCTGCTCTACATGTGAGTTTCTATGACTAATTTTGGAAAATGCTAAAAAGTGATTAAGTTTGTTGTGATTGTTTGGAGCTTTGGATTGAATATTTTCTACATATAAGGGGAAAAGGAAACACTGAGGTGTTTTTTTTTTATAGCAACTGAACTTTTCTGCAGAAGCTGCCAAGATGTGTGATGCAAAGGCAATTTGAGCTGCGACTGCCTATAGTGACTTGAGGTATAGTGAAGAGCCAACTTCTTAATGCATGGTCGTGTGGAGAAAAATAAACACAGGATAAAAAAAATAAATAATACAAGGTGCTGAGGTAGACTGAAAGTAAAAGTGATGTAGAAGCCTAAGTACCATTTGGATTTTCTCTCAAAGAGTGGTCAGGCACTGGAATGGCCTGCCCAGGGAGGTGGTGGTGTCACTGTCCCTGGTGGTGTTCAAGAGGCGTCTGGATGAGGTGCTATGAGATATGGTTTAGTAGCTTAGTGGGTAGTAATGGTGATGGGAGAACGGTTGGACTAGATGATCTTGTACTTCCTTTCCAACCTTGTGATTCTATGATCCTATGGTTTGGATGCTAAAAATACATCTTATTCAGAGTAAAGACCCAGGAAGTACCTTTCATTTATATTCCCCCATTGTGAATCTTAGATGAAGTTACTCTATTACGTATGTGGTAGAACCAGGGACAGCTATCTCCCTTGCATTTTCAACTGACATGTATTTATTAAAACCTAGATTTTCTATTTTACTTTAAATTTCAAAAGCAATATACCTCATGAAAACTGTATCTGATCTCATTCTGGTTCTTACTTATCTACATCCTACAACGTGGATCTTAATAATGTACATGGCTTTCTTTAACACTTCTTGATGAAGAGAGAAGAAAGCAAAATCATATCTAAGATATCTGGATAGAGCAGAAGAGTGATCCTGGTGTGTTTACTTCACAGGGAAATATCTAAATGGACATTATAAGACAATTTGGAGTAAGAATGAGGTTCTTTTTATTTATTCAGTTGTTTAGACAAGGAGGAAAATCTATCAATATTTCCCTAGAGCGTACTTTTTTTTTTTTTTTTAAGGAGTAAACCAAGATTATATAATCTTCAAATTTTGATAATCCAGTAATATTTATCTGTGGCCCAGGAAATGCAAGTGATGGAATCCAATCTGCAGAGCTATATGAAATTCCTAGACTTCCATTTTTTGGAATTAAATTTTGGATGAAATGCTATGTCACAGTCTGCAGGAAAATTGATGGATTTTTTTGCAAAGAGAATAGGGGATTGCTCTCAGCTATTTAAGTTCAACCATTTTAATATGTGCAACTCATGTCAGAAGACACATTTCTCTATATCTTGATTTCATCCAATATGGTAACAGTTTGGAATTGAAAACAGGTCTTATTTGAAGTAGATAAAGGGTGATTGTACTATATGCATTAATTTTACTGTTTAGACACAGGCATTCCTGATTTGTATTTGAAGTTTAATCTGTTCTGATCAATTTTTAAATTACTTTATACTTTCAACATGTTGATGAATCATTGTGATTCTACTAAGAGATTGAAGAAAACCCTACAATTCAACCTGTCTTTCATTAGATCAAAATAACGACGTTAATATGCATTTCAATCAGAACTGAAACCAAGGAAAAAAAAATAATTGAGTGTTACAAATAGTATTCATTTTGCCAGATAAATTATTAGTAACAGGTATTTCCCTTTGCCATTACCAATGGAGTCTGTAGACATTGCTTTAAAAGTGAAGTAAGAGTTGATCCAGCATCACATTGTTAAAGTGCACACTTTAGGCTAAGGAACCCAAAGACCTTCAAACATAAATCAGCAGCACTGAAATGTATTCATCTCTGGGGACTCCAACACATAGTCATATTACTACAGCTTAACAATTTATAATATACCAGGTTGCAAATACCTCTACCTACATACAGTGTGACAAGTGCATTGTAATGTGGTTTACCTTCACCCTTTCTTATTGATAGCTCATCTAGCTTGAAGGACTTCTCATTTGCCATGGTCTGAGAGTGCGCACAGAATGTTACAGCTGCTCAGCCATGTGGCAAGTTGTGATGGATTTAGTTATACATTAAAGATGTAGAAGACAAGATAGTAAACTGCAAAACTACTCATAGTAGATATGAAGGACATACCTGCCCATAAGGATACATTTGTAAAGGAACTACACTAGATCTTTAAAATTTACTCATTTCTTCATACAAAATTAGACTTTCAACTTTGACTGGGACATGAACCACAGGAAATTCTGTACTGGAATTCTGGATCAGATTTGCTTATCTGTTTAAAAATTGACTAATAATACTCCCTACGTTACAGGGAGCCCTTCATTTTCTGTGGTACTGTCAGCAAAGTTCTGCAATTGGCTTTTTCTCATAATAATGAAGGATAATGAGGTGTTATTAGAAGAGTCCCTGTAGTCATAAAAAAAAAACCCACAAAAAGACTGAAAAAATGGCAACATAAGCAATTGAAAGCAGTAGGTGATATGCACAGAGCACAAAAGTCAGACTTTGCAACTTGAAGCTTTGCTGAAAAAAAAACAAAACTCAAACCAAGAGAATGCATTCATTCTGCAGATACCACATTTGGAAACAACTTCCAACATCAGAAAAGAAAAATTCACACTGAGGTAAGAAAAACAAATGCTACTCTTGCCTGTGCTCTGCAAGCACATTCCCTTGAATACATATATCTTATTGATGTGGTTGTCTGACTGCTGCCACAGACGTTAAGTTATGGTGTTTGGGTGTGTATTCAATAAAAAAAAAAAGATGGGGAGTTAGTTCCTTTCAAATTACCAGCATTGACATTCAGGAAGCAGTAATCATTTGGGTTGGTATTGCAAACACAAGGGCACAACTGAGCACAGCATAACTCTCAGTGTCACCAAAAAAAAAAAAAAAAAAAAAAGTTGTATCTCATCATAGACGTTTTTAACTCTCAGCCTGTCTGCTCACCAGATAATGCTGAGACAGCAATATGAGTATATTATATACTACAAGACATGTGGAAACATTTCCCAATGAAATAGTGTTTCATTGGAAATTATGGATTGGTTGAGTCTGAAAATTTTTCACTGAAAATCTCGTGAGCTTTAAGTGAGCAAGCCTTCACTGAAGAACTATGAAGTTCCACATAACTCTGCACAGATTGCTGGCATATTATTCCTTATTTAGTAGATTTGGGGCAGCTAATGCTGAACACTATGCCTGAGTTTTCAGCACTGCTGTCTCTATTGGTCATTGAGTCTGTTATATTTGGGAGAGCAAAACAGATTCTATCAATAAACTGATTTTCTGCCACAGAGCTTGTAAATGCCTGATTCCCCACTTCCAGTCAGTCTGCTGCAGGCTTTCCCTCTCACCATGGACCATGAGAGCATCTGTGTATCCTGTGTAATGCGTGCTGGCAGTGAAGGCTCAGAGGAAGATTCAGGACAGGTACCCACCACAGAAGTCAGATGTGGAAAAGCCCAAGATTAGCAGCTGTATCCAGATCTCAGCTCTCAGGGGAAGTGAAGCTCTGGAAAGAGCAATAGAACAACAGTAATTTCAGACAAATCCTAAGGATTCAGTGCTTTAGATTAAGGCATGCATGTCCAACCCATGGCCCACAGGCCACACATGGCCCGGCACAGTTCATAATACGGCCTACTCCTGCCCTGTGCCATCATAACGGCTGCTATTCCTCACTGAGCAGCCTGCCCTAGTCCAGGTCATGCATCCACTGCTCAGCAACATCCAAACAGCGATGTATGATTGGCACTGTCTGGGCTGAAACCGGGACAACAGGAGAGCACAGAGCAATGCTAACTCAAGTAATGGCAAATAATTGTATGCACTGGCTTAATATAGTCCCATGAACAGCAAAAAATATATAGCCTTGCTTTCTGTTTTGATAAAGGAATTTGAGAACAGAATTCAAGATGGCAAAAAATAAACAAACAAAAAAAATCCCATCAATTTATATTTCTGACTCCATTTTCAGTTGACATAAGTACATTACCTGTGCATATCCAAATGGAATGTATAGAGATACAATCAGATATTGAACTAAAAAATCTGATCATGTCTCTTTACCAGATTTTTATTAGTCTTCTCTTACCAGAGAAAATATCCCTCTTTTCACATTCAGATCACTTTTGGCAGTATGTACGTTAGTGAACAATTAGGGTCAAGGATGAAGTACAAAATAAGTAAAATTTCATCAAAAATCGCTAACAAACACCATGAGAGCTCACAAAGAGTTGCAACAACTTCCATCGAACCAGACATTGATGCATTATTTTCACAAAATCAAGGTCAAACATCCCACTACTTTTTTTGTTGTTGTTGTTGTTGCTTTCTTTATTTAAAATGCTTTAATAAAAATATTAAAAATTAAAATAAGTTTTGTTACTTATATGCATTAACTATATTATGTATTTTATGAGAGCTGCTCTGAAAGTAATGCTCTCTATTTTATTATGCTGGTCCACAACACCTGAGGTGGATGTTGGTGGTATGATAGTAGAGTCTGAACCTACCCATCAGTATTCCATTACATTTTGTTGCCGTGTGACAGATGGCAGTGGAGGAGCAGTCTGACAAAATGGCATCTGACATGGAAGTGTAGTGTGTATGAAGCAAAGGTATGTCATTACATTTTTACATGTGGGAAAAAAATGGTACCCTTTGACAAACATTAATGTTTGCTGGACATTTATGGAAACAAAACAATGAATGTGAGTACAGTGAGGCGGTGGATTGTACATTTCAGCAGTGGTGACAGTGAGTCACCTCTGCTGATGCAGATTTTTATGCGCATGGCATGCAGACTCTTGTTCTTTGCTAAAGTGAATGCACAGCTAACGGTGTGACTGTGTTGAAAATTAGTGTTGAAAGTTAGAATTTGCTTTATCATACAGTTGCTGTGCACATTTTATGTGTTGTAGGCTCCATGTAAATAAATAGGAGGCATTACTTTTGGAGCAATCTACATGTATGTGGACCAAGACAATTCTTCTTTAGTCAGTGTGGTCCAGGCAATCTAAAAGGTAAAGGTACCCATGTAATGGCTCTTTGAGACAGAGGACTGGCTTTTCTAGAGAGTGATAAAGGCTTTCCCCTTACACACTTCTTTAACACCACAACTAGTTGCTCACTTCTAACAGTATTCTGCAGTAGAGCAAGGAAATACCTGAATTCCCTAGAAAAGAAAAATGCAGCAAGCAGTTTTTCACTCAGCTGCACTTGTCACAAGTTTTCTGTAGGGTAATAAGTATTCTTACATTTCAGCCTCCATCCAGCATTCCTGGAATTTACAGGCACAGCTCTGTCTTTGTCAGGCTTTTCTACACAGAAATTTTTTAGTGAGGTCGATTGGTTTAGAAAGAGATTTGTTTAAAATATTCAGTCCTATTATACTGATCCAAAAGGATTTTTATTCTCCATTAACAATCTACTCCCTACATTCTCCCTACATGAAAAAAACCAGATGCAGACTAGCATTCAAAACTCACTTTCTAGGGTCCATCTGTAGCTGATGGGAAGAGACATGCATCACAAGATCTGGTAAGGTTAGGCACTGTGGTTTGTTGTTTCTTATTTTTGTGGTATGAATCTGTATTGACAGCCTTCATTCTGATGTTGCAGATAACTTTGTCTAGATTACATGACTAGCTTGGACTAGACAGTTGTTATTTTTTACATTTTAGGACCATTCTGTAGTTTTGTTTTGCTTTAAAATTTAAACTCCTATGGAATATTCATAAGTCCATTGAACACTCAGGAAGAGAAGGATATGCAGTACTAGGCAGACCGTGCTGAGGAACCTGCTCCCACTTTGTCTAAGCCCTGTGGCATGGACTGCTGGGGAGCTTCCTCAGTATGTTGTCTTTGCATTATTGCTGTGCCCAATTCCTGGAGAATTTTCTGCTGACCAAACAGCTGGAAAGAAAATTTTCATGCCATACAAGTTTGCTTTTCCAAGGTATTTAATTATTTTTTTGTTGTTTCATGCACTATCACCTCACTGCAGCTTTTCTCAATTATGGCACTTCACTAGCAATACTCAATGTAATTCTGGGAAGGACATCTGTTTTTACAAGAGATTAAGAGAGGAGTTCCCAAATAGACTTCAATTCTCAGTTGATATCATGAAAATTTAAGGTTAGAGATACAGTAAACAAATTAGGAAAATGAATACATTTGTTCAACAGCTTCCCTTTTATGCAAGGTATTATGTCATATTTACTTTTTACATGACATTCTGTTGGAGTATAATCCTATTGTCAAGGCACATGAAGGACGAATGGGTGATCCAAGACAGCCACCATGTCTTCACCATGGAAAGGACATGCCTGACCAATTTGGTGGCCTTCTATGATGGAGTGACGGCATCAGTGGACAAAGGGAAGGCAACTGATGTCATCTACCTGGAATTCTGCAAGGCCTTTCACATGGTCCTCCACCACATCCTTATCTCTAAATTGGAGAGATACAGATTTTAAGTCTGGACTATTAGATGGATAAGGAATTGGTTGGAAGGTCGCATCCAGAGGGTTGTGTTAAACCAGATGAGGTTTAACAAAAACAAGTGTAGAGTCTTGCACCTAGGGAGGAGTAATTGCATGCAGCGGTACAGGTTGGGGGATGACCTGCTGGAGAGGAGCTCTGCAGAGAGGGACCTGGGTGTCCTGGTGGACGACAGGTTGGCCATGAGCCAGCAGTGTGCCCTTGTGGCCAAAAAGGCCAATGGCATTCTGGGCTGCATTAAAAAGAGTGTGGCCAGCAGGCCCAAGGAGGTGATCCTCCCCGTCTACTCTGCCCTGGTAAGGCCTCACTTGGAGTACTGTGTCCAGTTCTGGGCTCCCCAGTACAAAAAAGACAGGGATCTCTTGGAAAGAGTCCAGCAGAGGGCCACAAAGATGGTGAAGGGCCTGGAGCATCTCCCCTATGAAGAAAGGCTAAGTGAACTGGGTCTGTTTAGCCTTGAGAAAAGAAGACTGAGAGGGGACCTGATCCAGGTCTATAAATATCTAAGGTGTGGGGGGCAAAGTGGCGAGGCCAGACTCTTATCAGCAGTGTGTGGAGACGGGACAAGGGGAAATGGCCAGAAACTGGAGCATAGGAAGTTCTGCACAAATGTGCGCAAGAACTTCTTTACGGTGAGGGTGACGGAGCACTGGAACAGGCTGCCCAGGGAGGTTGTGGAGTCTCCTTCTCTGGAGATATTCAAGACTCGCCTGGACACCTATCTGTGCGATCTGGTGTAGTGAACCTGCTGTGGCAGGGGGGTTGGACTCGATGATTTCTGGAGGTCCCTTCCAACCCCTACGATTCTGTGATTCTGTGATTCTGTGATTCTGTGTTCAATGGCTCTATGTCCAGGTGGAGGCCAGTGATGAGTGGTGTCACCCAGGGTCTGTCTTGGGTCTGGTACTCTTCAACATGTTTATCGGTGGCATAGATGATGGGATCGGGTGCACACTCAGCAAGTTTGCTGATGACACCAAGCTGAGGGATGCAGTTGATACAGCAGAAGGAAGGGATGCCATCCATAGGGACCTCGATAAACTCAAAAGGTGTGCCCATAGGAGCCTAAAGAGCTTCAACAGATCAAAGTGCAAGGTTTTGCATTTGGGTCAAGGTAATCCCAAATATGTATACAGGCTGGGAGAAGAACTGCTTGAGAGTAGCCCTGCTGAGAAGGACTTATGGGCTCTGATTGATGAAGAACGTAACAACTCAGAAGTGTGCACTTGTAGCCTGGAAGGCCAGTGGTATCCTGGGTTCCATCTGAAGAGAGGGTGGCCAGCAGGGTGAGGGAGGTGATTGTACCCCTCTATTCTACCCTTGTGGGGCCCAAGCTGGAGTACTGTGTCCTTGGGCCCGCAATGCAGGAAATGCCCCCATTGCAGGAAAGGGCCACAAAGATGATCCAAGGGCTGGAGCACCTCTCCTATGAAGATAGGGTGAAGGAACTGGGCTTGTTCAACCTGGAAAAGAGAAGGTTGTGAGGAGATCTTATCTCAGCCTCCCAGTATTTAAGGGGAGTTTATAAACATGAAGGAAAACAACTTTTTACACAAGTCGATAGTGATAGGACAAAGGAGTATGGTTTTAACAAAGAGACATTTAGATTAGATGTCAGGGGGAAGTTTTTTACTGAAGGGGTGGTGAGGTGCTGGAACAAGTTGCCTAGAGAAGTTGTGGATGCGCCGTCCTTGGAGTTGTTTAAGGCCAGGCTGTATGGGGCCCTGAGCAATCTGATCTAGTTCTTGATCTAGTGGCTGGCAATCCTGCTTCTGACAGGGGGGTTGGAACTTCATGATCCAATCCAAGTCATTCTGTGGTTCTATGATTCTATGATTCTCTGATCCTATGATCCTATGACCCTATGATTCTATATTGCAAAGGAGAATTTTAGGTGATTTAAACACCTTCTTTATGTAATCAAAAGGGGACATCCAAATGTTTGAAAAGTTTCCAGAAACAGAGAAATGATTTTTTTCTGGGATCTAGAAAAGGATCAGGAAACCTCTCAAACAGTAATTCAATTTGCCATTTCTCTGAATTAATTTTTTTTCGTGCCTTTCCCCACCTTGTGCTCCTATGGATTTTGGATAGTGCTGCAAAACTGCAAAGAAATATATTGTTTCAATGTTCTAAATGATAACAATGAAAAATTCAGACTGAAGGCACAACCCTACATGCCAACTAGGGCAGTCTTTATCTATTATAATTTTCCTTGCATACTCTTTTTTTTTTTGTGTGTGTGTGTGTGTGTGTTAGTGGAGAAAAGGAGAGTATGCCCTCAGCTAAATCTCTGTAGAGTACAGCAGTTTAGCAATATTTTGTCAGGGCTGAGAGGGTGGTTAAAACACAATTGTTGGCTTTTGCATGGAATTCTTGAGAATTCGTACAATTGAAGGCATATCTTGCAAGGAAGGCTATAATTACAGAATGAATTTTGGTAAGAGAACAGTCCTTTGGGTGCTTTGCCTCACGAGAGCACTTCAGAGAAAATCTGTATTTTGGATAGCATTAGCTCTGATTCCTTTAGAATCATCTATTCAGTTCCCATAGGGGTGAGTATAATGGTAACAAACTTTTAAGGGGAAATAATATATATGAAAACAAATAACATGAGAGAGAATGAGCTTTAGGTGACAACTGCCACATAAGCAGGGCTTGAGATTTCTAGGGGAGATTTCTTTGTGGGGTTGAGTTTTGGTTTTAGTTTTTGATAGAATACTAGGGAAAAGAAAAGGAGTAGAAAATGAAAATATCAGCTAGAACACTGTTATCAAGATAAACATGAGAAGAGAAGAGAAGAGAAGAGAAGAGAAGAGAAGAGAAGAGAAGAGAAGAGAAGAGAAGAGAAGAGAAGAGAAGAG
>JACDJE010000400.1:576467-598541 GCA_016647715.1 Pavo muticus | reverse complement strand
AAAGAAAGAAAGAAAGAAAGAAAGAAAGAAAGAAAGAAAGAAAGAAAGAAAGAAAGAAAGAAAGAAAGAAAGAAAGAAAAAAGAATAAAGGTTCCCTAAATAGAGTACCATCTGGGTGAGTTCAGTGGAATAGACAGATGGAAAAAAAATCAAAGGAGGACCATTAATTAACAGACATTCGCAATATCAGTGGAAACTGTTTTTTTTGGTTTTTTTTTTTTCCATAGATTAATAGACTCCTGCATCTGTGGAGGCTCCTTGTGCCCTATCCATAAAACTGGACACAGTTTTTAATCAATGGCAATTTGGTCAAAAAAATGAATTGTAGAAGGATATAAATATGATACTAGTAGTATCATACTTTAAATCTTGTAAATGTACTTCTTTTTTTTTTTTTTTTGTGGAAAGCAGTGTTCAAATGTCATTTTGACAGCTGTAATGTGTGGTTGATTTTTGTTGTTGTTGTTTTCAAATGTCTTTTTTTTAAGCAAAGAAAACAGTTTTTCAGTCTTCTAGAGTTGAATGGATTAACCATTTATGACTTATTCAGTAGTGGTTTATTTTTGTTTATTTCATTTCAATATGATGTGAATAAACTACGTTTCCCCACTCAAAATGATATATACACCAGATTTCATTTTTGGCCAAGTGAATTTATTTTTTCTTGATGCTGATTTTTTCAGCTATTTTTTCAGCTGCTGAAGTTCTGAAATGTATCTGCCCTTGGCTGAGAGTTCCCTCATTTTTCAAGGTCCCTAATTTATGAAAAATCTGGGCAAATTCCAGTGAAATACTGCCATCGGCTCAGCAGAAGTTAGCTGAACTCAAGTTGTTTTAAATTAAACACATCTGGCAGGCAAAACTATTGTTTTTCCAGCTTTGGAACTAATCTCTGACACTGGTTTTCAGAAGAAAGGGCAGCTTGTAAATAGTTCTTACAGAAGGGGAGAAGACTAGCAAGTTTTTTTGTTTAAGATTAAGAGAATTAAGTGTTGTCTGACTCACTCATACCCATTTTATCAGCTCTTTTGTTGTTAAAAGAAAGCAACTTGGCAAAGCAATATTTCATAGCTGAAAAAACAGCAACAGGTATCATTAGTTAATTAACTGGAGCGAGCCCTCTGACCCTGGAAGAAAACATGACTATTCTTCTTTAAAAAATGAAAAGTGATCGATGTTCTTTGCATGCTGCAGCATGGAGACACTCCAAAAATATAATTAAGCCTCGGTGGTACTTTTGTTATTTTTTTCCATTTATGACAACATGGCTTATGGATCTGATTTGAGAAAAAATAAGTGATCTCACTTTAATTAATGGACTTGTAACCTTTTAAAACCCCAGTGCATTTCCCCCTACTGTGAGCCAGTCCTGCCTGAGTAATATGACTACTACAGAAATACAAACATAAAACTGTCATGAGCTAAAATTTCATCTGATGCTATGTTTAACATATATTAGTTATCTACCTCATAAATAAGTTCCTCTATTAAGTGTAAGGAATTACACAAACTGAACTGTCAAATTTTTCAGTAGTTAATTTGATAGCCAGTTTTACTGCTGATACTTTCCCCTTTGTTTTGGTTCTCAACCCAGCCAGCAAAGAAGACATTAAAAGGAAAATGCACTATAGAAAGTAAAATTAAACTGGAGTAACCACATCTGCTAAATATAAGACCCCTGGGAGTCTTGCAGTTAATGCAAGGCTGGGAGTCAAGAGATCTTGACTTAGTTTCTATTTGCACTACGAACTCATATTCCATATGCTCTAGTTTCCCACTGTAACTCTTTAAGCATATTTTGAGCAGCAGAGGCAAGGATGGAGTCAAATTTAAGAATATTACTTCAAAAAAGCTATACTAAATTTCTTGGTGTTCTGGGAGCCAATTTTTCATGCTTAGAAATGTGAATCAAGTAACCAAAAAACAACATTTTAATTAAAGAAGTAAAGAAAACTCTCACACCACAGATTAAAATGATAGCAGTAAACTATTTTTGAAGTCAGTGCAGCTCTGCAGATTATTTACAGCCTCTTTAGCTTGCAGAAACATCTTAAACAGCATCTTCTATCTCCCATAAACATTGCATCTAGACCTCTGACTACTACTTCTTTCCCAGCCTTCACCTCTTGTGCTTCAGTTTTGGAAGCAAAAACCAGTGGTTGTGTAAGGGTTCTCCATGGGCACATTCAGGGTTGCTTAATACACTTCAGTCTTACAAACCTTTAACTTCATTGTAAAGCAACTTTTTTGCATCTCAGTCATTACATCTCTCTACATGTAATTAAATATTTTAGGACCTACTTATCCGTAGCTTTTATATTTCTCCTCCTCTCCACCAGACTTCAACAGAATGATCTTCTCTATCTGACAATCTTCAGTCTTGATTTTCAAGTGATGGAATGTTTGGTTTTTCTCTTAGGCTTAAACATCAGTAGTGTACATTCTTTTCTACCTTACTATCCATGCAGGTGTGTTGTTTTCCCAGTTCTACCCTGTTCATTTTATTTGCCAGCAAAACAGTTCAATTTTTCACAAAGTTGTTGTTTATTTGCTTGTTCTTAATGAAGGAAAGAACAATAGTTTTAACTTTTACATACCAGGAGGTGAGGAGGAGAATCAATGATAGGATGAGGCCACCCCTGTAGGGGGTCCATTCCTCACATTGCTTGCTATTTCTGAACTGTAGCATTGCAATTGATAGTTCTCCTTGACTGCAGTGAATGCGCAATCAGCTTAGAACAAAAATAACTATCCTCAGCTCTGGGCATTTCACAGGACAGAAGCCAATGCTGATCAAGCTCTAGTCTTTTTACTGTGGCCTAAGGTTAAGGCTTTTTGTTGTTTTTCTAGAAAAATCAATTGCTTTTGAAAAACAGTGGCTAATTCTTTCCCTGTCCTCCTTTTCAGGTAAATTTTGATAGCTGTCTACAGCATCCTAGATTTTGAAAACGTCAGAAAATGTAGGATGTCTTTTGCTGCTGATTGAGTTAGGACATGTTTGTCTCCAGTAGTCAATCAACAGAGAGCTGCAAAAGATCTTGGTATCTAAAGAGGTGTAGGATGCAACACAGTCAGTTTTGGAATGACTTGCCACTCTATTGTAATAAGAGAATGAGGGCTTAGATCTGGGACTTGGGAATCATACTCTAAGACCTTTGAGAGAGACAGTTTAAAGAATTGCCTTTCCCATTACACTAGTGAAAGCAAATAGAAGCAGCTTTTGAGTGGAAATTTTGAGAATTTTGGACAAATAAAGAGGCACAGGTGAAGCTGAAGAAGAGAGACACAGCAGAGAGGAACTTTGTTATGAAGTCAGAAGATGAACTGAGTTATGTGAAAAGTGGAGAGCTCTGGTCTAATAGACTGTGGAACAATTTAAGGAATCTAGGGGAACAGGATGATAAGAAAGCAACAAATCACGTCTCTTTGGCTGAGCTCCTTACACTATGCACAGCATTAATCTCAAAGCACAGCTCAAGCTATGCTGTATACCTACTTGAGAAGGACTGAGCACCTTCATGTTCTTCTCATATCCCTTGTAAGTAAAAAAAAATGATGCACCTTCAGAACTTTATTTCTCTGCATATTTTGAGTTCTTTGATTAATTTTTTTGTTCTGTTAACATTTCAAGCCTTTTGGGTAGAGCATGAACAGTCAGTGAAATCTACAGAACTTAGTATAACATTTTCATATTAACTAAGTCTTCCACTGTTGCATCTCTTTTTTTGCCAACCCAATTTAATGTTATTATTTAACTTGTGTGTATGTTATTTTATTCTACATCCTCCTCCTAAAACTCATCCTATTTTCAGATACTCTCTGATTGCAACCCTTACACTTTCTATTTGTTTTATTCTCACTTTTTTTTTCAGCCTCATGTGTTAAATATTTATGTCTCTATATGATTCATAATTATCTGTCACTATTTCTCTGCTTCATGAATGTAAAATGAACTTGCAAGCATATTACAGGGCAGTGGCAAAGTCTAAAGTTGTGACTTGACACCCAGTAGGAGAATGCAGAAGTCATCCCTCTAAACATTTGCTTCAATCAGTAAATCCCAGAAGAACCAAATCAAAAGGGTTTCCACATACTAGTTTGTAGCAGCTGATCACTGCTAGAGAGGATGCCAGAAAAAAAAAAAAAATCAGTAAAGCTTGAGGGTTTTTATAATGTATTTAGATTAATTTTCATTTAATTTATTTAATTGGAAATTATTCAGAATATTCTGTCCCCAGAATGGAAATGATTGGGATTCCTATAGATGGTTCATATTCAAGTTCTTGCTTGTCCCTATTCATAGGAAGTGTCTGGGTGTGCTGAAATCACAAAAGTAGAAAAATGGCTGAAGATTTGTTTTGCTAGGAAGAAACTGACTTTTCACACAGCAGGACGAAGCACCACATTGCATATTAAATCTCCATGTTCAAATCCCACAGCCAAGTCAGAAGAACAAGGATTTAAATCTCACCCTACTTCATGCTAAGAGAAATCCTTTACTACTGAGATAATGCCACTTTTGGAAAAAATACCTTTTATTACTCTCTACAAAATGTACTTGGGGCTGAAGTTAGCTTTTCAACACAAGTTTTTTTATAACCAAACTGCTTTTATCTTGTCTTATCCCTCCAAGAAACACTAATAAATCTTTAAGTATTATAAAGCAAAGCAAAGGTTTTGTGTTTTTCAACCGTCAGGCAGTTGTCATGCATATCTACGAACTAGCTGCTGCTTGACTATGTGAAAATGTAAAAATGCTGCCACACTGATTGAGGTCCTACCCCTGGAAAAACTAAAACATTGCTCACAGCATTTCTTCACATCATTTCTTTCATTTTTCTTTTCTGTACACATATTTACATGTCTGAACTGAATTATGCAAATATCCAAGATGTATCATTAGTAAAATTCTTGATCTATTTCAGTACCGTCAGGTAATTACTTTTAAAATACTATGGAACATCTACTGGCAGCTCCCATTTTTATGATGTTCAAAACAAAATAACATTTAGAAGGAAATACTCTTTCCCTTCTTCAAGGAATATTTCTTCCTAAAAGATATAAATCCAAGACATTTGCTGTGGTATAAATAATAAGTACCTGATTCTCACCTAAGATAAGCTTATTTTCATTTATGAATCTTAAAGTGCATTGTGTGAATTTTAGTGATATAACTTATTTTGTTTCCATTTTAACTAGTAGGTGATGTAAAGTGGCATTCGTGTAAAACAAGAAAAAAGTCTTTATACATCAACAGTAAAGGAAAATATAAGATTTGAATGTATTAATATAAAATTTTAAGTTGTTGTTTTAAGTTATAAACAGATTTTTGTCTTTCTTCCCTGTCAAAAACAAACAACTTTATACTCAGTAGAGCAGAAAAATATTTAAGGAATAAAATCCTTAGAACTAGAGCTATACAAAATATGGAATATTTCTTTTCAGGAAATTTTATTTTATTCAAATAAAAATACTGTATGAATCAGAAACTTGACAGATACAGAAGAGAATTCTGAAAGTTTTGCTAGGAAATATATTGCTTATAGGCAAGACTTAGACTTGGTTTACTCTTGAACAAATCATCTGTTCTTGAAATTTGATATCTGATACGGTATAATATTTTGATTTACTTTAAATAAAATAGTTTTGAAAAAAAATCCTTTATTGATATTTTAAAATATATAAATGTTTTAGCACAAGATGAAGTATTTTTGGTAGAAGGTTGTGTTTCTTAGTAAATATAAATACTAAATTTCAGTCAGCTCTTGTGTGAATATTTGCATAGTTATCTAGTTACATATCCTATAATATTTATTATTGGATTTTAAGTGATTGCAAATGATGAACTACAGAAGACAAAAAGCACTCTACCTTTTGAGTGCAATCTCTTTGAAAATAGGCGTATAGCTCCTTGTACATGATGAGAATTAGCTGTTTCAATACAGTCTGGTCCATCCCCATAGTAAGGCTGTTGTGGAGCAAGCAATTTGGAAGCTCTAAGTGTAGGAAAGGATCATAGACTGTCAGCTTCCTTTTTTATCCTGAGTAGATAGGGTTTCAGGGCTAGAAAAATATGTTTATGCTCTCTCAAAGACTTGATAGAAGCTGCTTGTCTTTTAAAAATATGAAGCCATACTGACCAAGTTAAGTATCATAGAATCATAGAATCATAGAATCACAAGGGTGGAAAGGACCTACAAGATCATCTAGTCCAACCATCCTCCCATCACCACATTACTACCACAAGCTACTAAACCATATCTCAGCAGTCCTCAACAGACTTGAAAGGTGGGCCTGGGTGAATCTAATGAAGTTGAACACAGCAAAGTGCAAGGTTTTGCACTTGGGCCGGGGGAATCCCAGGCATATATACAGACTGGAAGGAGCAGTCCTTGAGAGTAGCCCTGCAGAGAAGGACCTGGGGGTCATGGTGGATGAAAAACATAACATGAGCCAGCAGTGTGCTCTTGCAGCTTGGAAAGCAAATGGTATCCTGGGCTCCATCAGAAGAGGAGTGGCCAGGAGGGACAGGGAGGTGATTGTCCCTCTCTACTCTGCCCTCATGAGGCCCCATCTGGAGTACTGTGTCCAGGTCTGGAGCCCCCAGTACAAGAAAGACAGAGAGCTGATGGAGAGGGTCCAGAGGAAGGCCACGAAGATGGTCAGAGGGCTGGAGCACATCCCCTACGAAGACAGGCTGAGGGTGCTGGGCTTGTTCAGCCTGGAGAAGAGAAGGCTGTTGGGTGACCTCATTGCAGCCTTCCAGTACCTAAAGGAAGACTACAAACAGGAGGGGAATCCACTTTTTACAAGGGTAGATAATGGCAGGATGCAGAGAAATGGTTTTAAGTTGAGGGACGGAAGATTTAGGTTGAATATCAGGGGGAAGTGTTTTACCAAGAGAGTGGTGAGATGCTGGAACAGGCTGCCCAGAGAGGTTGTGCATGCCCCATCCCTGGAGGTGTTTAAGGCCAGGTTGGATGGGGTCTTGGGCAGCCTGGTCTAGTATTAAATGTGGAGGTTGGTGGCCCTGCCTGTGGTGAAGGGGTTGGAGATTCATGATCGTTGAGGTCTTCCAACCCGGGCCATTCTGTGTGATTCTGTGACCTCATAGCACCTCATCCAGATGCCTCTTGAACACTGCTGGGGATGGTGACTCAACCACATCCCTGGGCAGGCCATTCCAGTGTCTGACCACTCTCTGAGAGAAAAAGTTTTTCCTTATGTCTAATCTGATCTCCCCTGGTGCAACTTGTGGCCATTTCCTCAGGTCCTGAACTTGACTGAAATGGTAAGAAGGATATTACTAAGGCCCTCGTACTCCAGTGAAACAAACAAACAAAAAAGTGTCATGGCATAAATAATGTGGATAGTTGGAAAGTTTTACATTGCAATAACGTATTATTTCTTAATTGGTAGCTTTCCACTCTTGACCATAAAATCATAGAATCATAGAATCATAGGGATTGGAGCAGACCTCTGTAGATCATTGAGTCCAACACCTTGCTAAAGCAGGTTCCTTACAGTAGGTTGAGCAGGAAAGCGTTGAGGTGGGTCTTAAATATTTCTGGAAGAGTCTCCACAACCTCTCAGGGCAGATTGTTCCAGTGTTCTGTCACCCTCCCAGTAAATAAGTTATTTTGCATGTTTATATGGAACTTCCTGTGTTCCAGTCTTTTCCCTTTGCCCATTTGAATTTTAGAATCTAATCCTCAGTATGAGTTTTATTTTCTATTTTTACTTATCCTTCATTGAATGAATCTTTGCTTTCATTGTGCATACTGATCATTATATGCATTTATAGACATACTGTTTAAATGGCAAACACTCTTTTAGTTGGTGAGATGTGTACTGTTTGGCAGTAGGACAAAATGCTATATTTGAAAAGCCCTAGAATAAAACAGTTTGATTTAACGTTTCTTTCTTTTGAGGAAAATATAAAGGTTTCTTTGTATATGAGGTTTCTTTATACATATGAGTTTGTTACAGACCAGAATGTCACTGCTCTACAGACACAAGGTAAGATCCCAGTCTCTGTTTCAAAGAGTTTAATATCAAAGTAGTGGTTTAGTTACTAGATTAGATAATAACAACTTATCAAGTTACATATTTTTGTCTACATTTTCCTTTTTGCTTCACTATGTGTTGTAAACCAGGTCTTGATCCTAAACTCTTACACACCTGCTTGATTTTACCAGCTAATTCAAAGAATCTATTAAAATTCACAAAGTTAAGCAGCAGCTGTGTAAGTATTTCCAGGGTCAGGGCCTTGTAGTTTAAATCTTTACTACATGTGTATGCAAAACCTAGTGATAGGGGGGCCTTGAAGTTTCATTTGCATCTTCTTGGTGGAAACCTGAGAACAATTCTTTTGCAGTACTCCAAACTTTATGCTTGGAAACCTTTCGAGAAAAAGGAAAAAAGAGGTGTATGATCCTTCTTGGAAAGAGAATATTTTTATAGGCAAGCAACACAAAAACTGCTTCCAGAAAGCTTTTCGAATGACAAGCTTTTTACTCTCTGTCATTCAAAATAGGCCTCTATTTCCCAGGGTGGTAACTGGGAAATTTTTGGATTCACCTTGTAAAAATTTTCTGTTTATTGTTATGAACGCATTTAAGAAAATATATATTTTATTTCCTTTTATTGTATTTTATATTAATCTTTTTACTATCTTTTTACTGCATATTTGAAATCTCAATTCATTTTTTTAGCAGTAGTGTCGACAGTTTATGGGCTGGTTTGGCCCAGTTCCATGACTAGTGGGGCAGAGGGATTTCGCAAAATCCGCGCCTCCGGAAAAGGGAAACAGGGTACCCCAAAATAATTAAAAACAGTGGTAACGATCTGGGGAGACACAAACTAATTTACTAAATATGGTATCGGAATGCAAGATAACACACTATAATACAAAATAATTAGAATTGAAGCTAATTAATCAAATATAATGAGAGAGAAAGATTGTCCAAAAGCTGGGTAGGCCTCACCATAACGCTGAGGTGAGATGTGCAGTCCGGTCGAGCAGCAGGGAGGGAGACTGACGAAGAAGAGCCGGTCAGATGACCTACCAAGACCTTATATCTGTTTCCCCCTGAGCAGAATGATAACAGCAGAGCGAACAGGCTTCTGGGGAATGTAGTTCCTTTCTTCGGGGACAAGTACCCAGAACACTTTGACTCCCAGTGCACTATATGATGTTATGATGTGGAATACTGATAACCAAAAATCATAAAACCATGACATTCCACCCCTTATTCTACATCACTACATCATGCTTAATATATATAACAACACAGCGAACAGGCTTCTGGGGAATGTATTTCTTCTTCTCTTTGGGCACGGGTACCTGGAACACTTTAACTCCTGGTGCACAACATGATGTTATAATGTGGAATACTGATAACCAAAAATCATAAAACCATGACAAGTAGATAACATGTTTACATTTCTTACTGTTGTTTATTACTGTAGATATTTCTAGAAACTCACATGCAGACCTGTAGGCTGTGCAGAAAATTAGTAAACCCATGAGGAATCCTCATGGAGGATGGGCTGATAATGGGCTGTGAATACATACCAGTTGCAAAGACTTGGCTCTGAAGAAAACAGACTGGGAAGTGATTAAACTGCTGTCACTTAGATACCTCAGACAAATGCTTCCCATTTCTGTAGAAGTAATACTGTATATTTTAGCCTCTGTTTTGAATTATTTTACCTCCTTTTCTGTCTTCCCTCAACCAGAAAGTACCATTTTACCAAAACTTATGTGTATAGAGTGAATGAAATTTTGGTGGCTTTGTAGGAAATTTCATTTGCTGTATCACCTGAAATAAAAATAGAATTAAAATAAAAATAGAAAAAATGACAAATCATGAATTTAGACACTGCTATCCATGATGTTTACTAGATATATCAAGAGTCAGAGGAAATGTCTATGTGAAGAGTGGATTTTCTAAAATTTGGTTGTCCTGAATTTGCTTGGGGAATTCAATACAGATTGAATTGACTGGCTAAATTACATATAGATTGCTTGTATGAGTCCTGGAGTAACTTGGGATGTAGGATTCTGACCTGTAACATTTTCAAGCATTGTGACTGCAAGGTCCACATGTACCTATAATCATGCAGCCAATGGGTGAGGCAACTGCCTCAGTATCTGTGAATCTACAGTTTCATCTCTCCTGACTGCCTTACAAAATGTGGAAACTGAAATGCTTTGAATTGGGTAGAGCAATTTATGTCCAAAATTGCACCACTTTCTATCCTTATTTTTTTTTTTCACTTGGGAAGAAAAATCAAAACACTTCCTGTTGGATTTGAATGCAAGCTATTCATGAATTGGCCTATAAGAGCAGGGGTGAGGGAGATCTCCAGATCACTGCAAGATTAAAGATTTCACCTTACACTTTAAAAATTTTCCTCAAGCCTCTCCCCATCTCAATAGCTTTTAATTCTTTATTTCCTTCCTCTTGTGGTTTCTGATTCCCAATTTGTTTTCAATCCAAATAAATTTAGTAGGGAAAAGAAAACACCATTGAATCTTAAATAAGAAATAAAGTTACACTTACACAAAATATAAAAACCTTTTCAGTTTGAAGGTCTGTTTCTTTCAAGATGCTTCCCTTCCTTTCCATTTTTTCGCTGTGAAAATCTATGCAAGGTAATTGATTGCTACTCTCTATAGACTCATAGAATCATCTGTGTTCGAAAAGATATTAAAGATCAAGTTCAACCATCAATCTCACCTATGGAGTTTCATCACTAAATCATGTCCCTTAGTGCCAATGTCACACAACTGTTAAGTGCCTCATGGTCTTCTGTCCAACTTGTTTCAATCCAGTTTTTGCCCAGTGCCAACTGGGATCCTGCAGGCTGTTCTGCTCTGTTCTCAGTCATGTCTTCAGCTCTGTATCTTGCTTTCTGGGAGGACAGAGCTTATACAACTTTATTTCATGAGGCTCACATGCTTCTGTTGATCTCATACTACTGGAGATCTGTGCTAACCTTGCCAGCCCCACTGATGCTGTTGGTGTAAAAGCAATAAGAAACTCAAATTTAGTGTAGTAGCACTTGCCATTCAGACTGCATGCAAAGAAAACATATATGAAGTCTTATGCAATCAGGAATTAAATTAAATGTTCATCAGATTTTCAACAAAATGGAGAGACCACTTTATATATGTGTTCCACTCTGGTTTCTGTTCAAGGTGCTACTGTCTATAAAGTCTTAAATACTTTCAGGTGGTATTTCTTCAGAGATCATTTACCTATACCCTGTCGGATTAAGTGAGATCTGAAGAACAGTAAGATTTGAACTGCAGGATAATATTTGTACTGTGCACAGGTAAGGGATTTTCTACATGGTACCCTCTGCTTCAGTACACGCATCTTTCAGGCAATCTCTTGGATCCTTACATCTTGGATCTCATCTGAAGAGAATCATAGCATCTCTTTTTGCATTCTCTCTTTTCACAGAGATGCTGACCTCCTGTTGGACATTGATATCTCTGCATGAGTATTCCTTTTTCCTTAGAGTTCTGTCATGGCTTGAATTTTGTGGTTAGTATGGGACTGCTTAAATACTCAATGTAGCTCATAATTTAGAACATAGAATTATTCTAACAAATAGCAATCTGCTCCAGCAACTGAAATAGTAAGTACCTTCCCTTGCTCATTTAAATGTGTATGTTATATAAAATAATCCAGTCTGCTCTTTTACATCTACTGTGGGCATAAAACATTTTTAATAGAAGTCTTGTTCTCTGAAGCCTCTAGGAGGATATACTGACTAAGAAATAAACATTGTAAAGTGAAAACAATTGAAAAAATGGATAATGTATTGATCAAAATACTTGACTGTATGCTCTTCTTAGACTCTTTGCAATAATATATTATTTCTTAGAAAGCTGTTCACATACACTGTTTGGTCTCCAAACATCAATGAATGTTAATGGGTGCCATTTTTTTCCCACATGGAGGAATTCAATGACGCAGCTTTACTACATACACACTTCCATGTCAGACATCATTTTGTTAGACTGCCCCTCTGTCACATAGCAACAAAATCATACAATCATAGAATGGTTTGGGTTGGAAAGGACCTTTAAGATCATCTAGTTCCAACCCCCTTGCTATAGGCAGGGCCACCTCCCTCTAGACCAGGTTGCTTAAAGCCCCATCCAGCCTGGCCTTGAATGCTTACTGGGAGGAAGCATCCACAGCTCTTCTGGGCAACCTCTTCCAGCATCTCACCACACACATAGTAAAGGATTTCTTCTTAATATCTGGTCTAAACTTACACTCTTCTTGTTTAAAACCATTTCCCCTCATCCTGTTGCTACGTGCCTTTATAAAAAGCCCCTCACCAACTTTCCTGTAGGCCCCCTTCAGGTACTGGAATGTCTTCCTGGAGCCTTCTTTAGGCTGAAGATCCCCATCTCTCTCAGCCTGTTCTTGAAGAGAAGGTGCTCCAGCCCTCTGATCATCTTCACGGCCCTCCTCTGGACCTGCTCCAACATCTCCATTTCCTTCTTGTGTTGGGGCCCCCAGAACTGGATGGAATACTCTAAGTGGAGTTTCATGAGAGCAGAGTAGAGGGACAGAATCACCTCCCTTGACCTGCTGATCGCACTTCTCTTGATGCAACCCAGGATACGGTTGGCCTTCTGGCCTGCATATTGCTGGCTCATGTTGATTCATCATCCAACACACTTAAATCCTTCTCCTCGGTGCTGCTCTCAAGTCATTTCCCACCCAGCCTGTATCTGAGTTTGAGATTGCCCCAGACCAGATGCAGAACCTTGCACTTGGTCTTGTTGAACTTCATGAGGTTGGCATAGGCCCACCTCTGAAGTCTGTCTGAATAGCATCCCTTCCCTCTAGCATCTCAACTGTACCACTCAGCTTGGTGTTGTCTGCAAACTTGCTGAGGTGCACTTGATCCCATTCCATGTTGCCTACAAAGTTGTTAAATAACCCCAGTCCCAGCACCAGTCTGTGAGGAACACCACACATCAATCTGTCTCCACTTGGATGTTGAGCGGTTGACCGCAACTCACTAAGTGCAACCATCCTGTCAACTCCTTATCCAGCAAGTGGACCATCCATCAAATCCATTTTTCTCCAGTTTGGTGGCCAGGATGTCATGTGGGGCAGTATCAAATATTTTGCACAAGTCCAAGTAGATGACATCAGTTGCTCTTCCTTTATCCACTGACACTTTAACTCCATCATAAAAGGTCACCAAGTTTGTCAGGCATGACTTGCCCTTTATGAAGCCATGTTGGTTACCACCAATCACCTCGTCTTTGTTTTCCATGTGTCCTAGTAGGGCCTTCGGGAGGATCTGCTCCATGATCTTGCCAGGCAAAGAGATGAGACTGATTGGTCTGTAGTTTTGTGGATCTTCTTTTTTCCCCTTCTTGAAAATGGAGGTTATGTTTCCCCTTTTTCATTCAGTGGGAGCTTCGCCAGACTGCCATGACCTTCTGAATATGATGGAGAGTGGCTTGGCAACATCATAAGCAAGTTCCCTCAGAACCTGTGGGCAGATGTCATCGAGCCCCATGGATTTGTGCACCTTCAGATTCTTTAGAATGTAACAGAATACTGGCAGGAAGGTTCAACCTCTACTGTGATACTATCAACATCTGCCTTAGACGTTGTGGTCCAACGTAATAAAATAAGAGGCATTATTTTCAGAGCAGTTATCATAATACAACAGTTTGAATCTTTCTCTTCTTGTTGTCCTCAGTGGCCAGGAAATCCTGATCTGTTTACTGTCATAGGTGTAATTTCTGAAATATATAATTGCTTAGAAAATCACAGGTGGATTAGTGATTTGCAAATTTGCATTGCATTATGGGAAAAGTAGTCTCTGTGAAGCTGATAGTACAGTTTTTTTTGAAGGCACCAGCTATCCCTACTATAACTCAAGAGGGCATTGATGAAAAGTAACATATAGCATTTTAAAGAATTGATTCAATATGAAATATTTCAAATCATCTGAGAATAAAATTATATAATTTCCCTTGAGTTCTATCTTTTATTGAACCCAGTACTGACTTGGAGTATGAACAGAAAAATTGCTGCTGACCTCTTACGCCAATATGAAGGTAATTCTTATCTAAGACATACAGATCTTTTCCATTACAGCTCTTTTATTTTAACTAACTTACTTCTTCTAATACAGACTCGTAGTCTATGTTAAAGATGTTACTCAGAATTCACTTTAGCAACTGCCAAAGTGGTTGAAAACTTAAAAGATGCAGTTCTCAAAAGCATGAACAAACCCGTAAATTTAGGCTGAAAATCTGAAGAATGTATCTGGCCATTCCAGAAATATAATTTCAAACAATCTCCTCATGCAGGTATGGAAGAATAATTATTGACTTTAGAGGTTATTTTAACCAGGAGTATGTAAGTTTGCCCATAGTACCACAGAAGGAGACTCAGACTTGGGGTTCCTTCTTTTTTTCTCCCCACTAAGCAACTACTCAGGTTATTAGTCATTTATCTTTCAGTCCATCACGACTTTTAAATTTTAGTTGTTTTGAGGCTTCAGATATTTGCATTACAAGGGGTCAGACCGCATACTGCATTACCTAATTTGCTTAAGATGCTTGATGCAAATGTTATAATTTAAGAAAAGAAGGAAGTAGGGTAAAGAAGAATCATGAGATAGCTGAGAGGCATATAATGCAGAACTAAAAACAAAAGAACAGCAGTTACTTTACCAAAAGTGATATTGTTTAAGTTGAACCCATACCATTATTCAAATAAAACTGCTTAAAGTTAACGTTCTGGTGGTTTCTGTGGAAACAGGGTCAGAAAACTATAGGTAGTCAGCATGCGGCCATTAGCATAGAAGGAGAGCTCTCACTTGCAGATTTTAGGAGCTGTCTGCCTGCTGGGAAACATGCATGGAAATGCAGCTTCCAAAAGTAGTCTGCAGGGTTTCACATGGAATGAGAGGATGCAAAGGTTAAAAAAAAAAAGAGTAATTGTCAAAAATGTGTGAAAAACTTTTTTTATATGTGCATCTTTAGAAAAATTATTTATTAAAAATTTAAAGTTATATTAAAAATCATAACAGTATTACATTAGGAAATACCAACATTTCCAGTTTGTTATATTTCAAAGTGGAGATTTCAGATAATTTGACATTTTTGTGAGAAGTTTAATTGCAGTAACAGCACATACTGCTTGTAACAGTAAACCCATAGTGGTGGTGGATACTAGGATTTATTTAGGAGTCAATGAGATGAGATCTTTCATCCTTCTTGTTTATCTCATATACTCCTTCACTAACTAGAACCTAGATCTCAATTTTCTTTCCTGGCAGAGAAGTAGCTGCTGGTCCAAGAAGGCTGCAGTGAAAAGATGCTGCTGGTCCACTCTTACAGTTACCAGTCCAAAGATTCCCTGGTATCCTGGGCATCACCTGTCACTCCTCTCCACGCATCTCCAGAATACCCCCTCTTCCAGAATTCTTTCTGCAGTCTCCTTGTTCATTCCTGGTCCACTTCTTCCAAGAGCACTTTTTGGGGAACCTCATTTTCCACCACTAGCCTATAGTTTTCCTTATCTAACTAATCTGTGGAAACACAACAAGTGATCAGTCTCCTAACATCTGGTTCCTTCTCATGCCCTTGTCAGCTGGAATACTCATGACGTGCCATTTGTGTTTGCTGAAAGTGTTAATAAAAAGTACAATCGATCCATATCCATTGCAGCTAGCAAGTTGCAGGTTTCTGCTTGAGAGTTCAGAGGTTAAGTTTTGGACATTCTTGCCCTGCACACAAATATATACCCAATTATCTGTTGCTTCTTAGCATTCACAGTTTAAATTCTTTTCTTTTTCACCTACAGCATCACATATAACAAATAGCAGCACATACATTAATGCCTATACTCTCTGGGAGAGAAGAATTTAAATAAGGTCTAGTTTTCTGAAGAAGGTGTCTTCGTGCTTTCAATAAACCAAGTTGGAGCATCAAAAAGAAAACACTTAAACATTCTGCTCAGGGTTTGAGAATTGGAATGAGAAGAAATAAATAAAAGAAATGCGGAAAAAGGGATAATTAAAGTGACTAAAAGTGACCAGCCACAGTCCCTTGATCAGCCACCAAACACTAGGCCTTATGCTTCTTATCATTCAGTTGAGTTTCCCAGATATCACATGTGGAAGAAGATCTTACTTTTTTTCTTGGTTAATTTCTTTTCTTAATTAATGATGATGTAACTGCATCAATGGACAAGGGAAGAGTCACGGGTGTCATCTATCTGGATTCAGCAAGGCCTTTCAGGTGGTCAACAACAACATCCTTCACTCCAAATTGGAAAGATATGGATCTGATGAGTGGACTGTTTGATGGAAGAAGAAGTGGCTGCAGGATCGAGTCCAGAGAGTGGTGGTCAATGGCTCAATGTCTTGATGGAGATCAGTGACAAGTGGTGTTCCCCAGGGTTCAGTGCTGTGACTGATACTCTTCAATATCTTCATCAGTGACACTGAGAGTGGGGTCAGGTGCACCCTCAGCAAGTTTGTTGATGTCACCAAGCTGTGGGCTGCGGTCGACACATCAGAGGGATGAGATACTATTTAGAAGGACCTAGACAGGCTTGAGCAGTGTGCACAGGTCAACATCATGAGGTTCAACAAATCCAAATGCAAGGTCTTGCACCTGAGTAGTAACAACTTTCACTACCAATACAAGTTGAGGGATTAAAGGATTGAGTGCAGCCCTGCTGAAAAAGACTTGGTGTTACTGGTGAACGGGAAACTGGACATGAGCCAGCAATGTGCCCTCACAGCCCAGAAAGCCAACTGTATCCTGGGCTGCATCAAAAGAAGCGTGGCCATCAGGTCGAGAGAGTGATCCTGCCTCTCTGCTCTGTGCTGGTGCGGCCTCATCTGGAGTACTACATCCAGATCTGGTGTTGTCAGTACAGGAGAGACTGTGTGTCCAGAGGAGGGCCACAAAAAATGGTCCAACAGATGGAACAACTCTATTGTGAGGACAGGCTGAGATAGCTGTGGCAGAAGTTCTGCTGCTGAGCAGTAGAAGTTTCTGTGGCACAGTTGGAAACACAAAATACAAGGCAAGAAACAAAAGGATAATTTTGTGGTATTGTGCTATTTTGAGTTAAAGTCTTCTGGCTGAAGACGCAACTGAAGATCTATACTTATATAAACCTGGCAGTGATCATGAGTTAATGCATATCAACCTTAAAGAAGGCACAAAACAACTTCCTTTACCTTTACTTTTTAACCAGTACTAGACAGAAACCTGTTTGGCATTATTGTAAAACAATATTTTGTTTTGCTTGGATTTGCAGGGCAAATGCAACACAGGTATGTAACATTTTCTCAAAATGCTGTCTTGGTGCTCTTGTTTTTATGGCTCCTTTCCTGTCATTTATTATTCAAAGATCACTGTGATGCAGGAACTTGTCTGACTGATTGCTCCGTGCTACTCCTATTTAATCTCTCCTTCTTTTTCTGTGACCTTTATTCCCACGGGATTTTTGAATATTGCTCTCCTTAGAGTCCCTGCCTCCTTGATATTCATCTTGAATGCTCCTATAACTGCAGCTTCTCTTCAGCCTTTTACATACTGAAAGGGTGAATGAATCACAAGAGAACTGAAACTGATAGATGCTAAAAGGTGTGGTAAGAGTGCAGAGATCTCTTTTCCTTTCTCACCCCTGCTTATGTATTTTCTCTATTCCTTACAGTTTTTATGCAGGTGCATTTTTCAGGGTATCCAGACATGCTGAGATGTAAAATGAAACAATGAAAAGAAGTAGACAGATGCATGAAAAAGGAGAAGTTGACACTGCAGTTAAGATGTATCTGTCAGAAGTATAGGGGAAAAGGAGGGAGAGGGGGATTTTGTGACAATCTCCCTTTTAGCATGTGTGATCTCTAGATGTTTTGTTTTTCCTTAAAAATTCTAGAATGCCACAATTGCCAGTGAATCTGAGGTGTCATTAAAAAAAGATGGACAAGAAGTAATTTTCTCAGCCCTGTACCTGCAAAGATAAATCTCTAGATTTTGAAGCCAGTTTTGTTTGTAAATAGAATAAATAGTTGACAAGAATATCTGAAACAACAGCTCTATTCCTTTTTGAGTATATGGTAATTGGCTACTTTGTATAGCACTAGAAGGTCCAGTGTTGTGAAGTTAGTCCAGTATTTCTTTACAGCATCATTTTTACCTATAAGAAGATCAGTTTGTCGAGCTAAAATGTTTTTAGAAAGTATAACTGAAATCGTTATTATGAAGGTAGTTAGTTACAGATGTTATTCCAGATAAAATGGTATATTAGAATACTAAATGGAATTTTACTTCCAAACTGGATCAAGAAAAACCTTGGGTCATGTTCCCTTCCCTTCCCTTCCCTTCCCTTCCCTTCCCTTCCCTTCCCTTCCCTTCCCTTCCCTTCCCTTCCCTTCCCTTCCCTTCCCTTCCCTTNTTCCTTCCTTCCTTCCTTCCTTCCTTCCTTCCTTCCTTCCTTCCTTCCTTCCTTCCTTCCTTCCTTCCTTCCTTCCTTCCTTCCTTCCTTCCTTCCTTCCTTCCTTCCTTCCTTCCTTCCTTCCTTCCTTCCTTCCTTCCTTCCTTCCTTCCTTCCTTCCTTCCTTCCTTCCTTCCTTCCTTCCTTCCTTCCTTCCTTCCTTCCTTCCTTCCTTCCTTCCTTCCTTCCTTCCTTCCTTCCTTCCTTCCTTCCTTCCTTCCTTCCTTCCTTCCTTCCTTCCTTCCTTCCTTCCTTCCTTCCTTCCTTCCTTCCTTCCTTCCTTCCTTCCTTCCTTCCTTCCTTCCTTCCTTCCTTCCTTCCTTCCTTCCTTCCTTCCTTCCTTCCTTCCTTCCTTCCTTCCTTCCTTCCTTCCTTCCTTCCTTCCTTCCTTCCTTCCTTCCTTCCTTCCTTCCTTCCTTCCTTCCTTCCTTCCTTCCTTCCTTCCTTCCTTCCTTCCTTCCTTCCTTCCTTCCTTCCTTCCTTCCTTCCTTCCTTCCTTCCTTCCTTCCTTCCTTCCTTCCTTCCTTCCTTCCTTCCTTCCTTCCTTCCTTCCTTCCTTCCTTCCTTCCTTCCTTCCTTCCTTCCTTCCATTTGTTCCCATGAACATGACTTAAGTACTTGCTTATTGATTTATTCATGCATGCTTGAAAAATTCTGCATGTTAGGGGATTTGCTCTGATCCAGTTATACAGTTTCCACAATGTTTTTTGCACCTGATACAGAAAGTTGAATGAGACACTTTTGCTGAAGATATTGCTCAGTATCCAATGTCATCCTCAAAAAGTCAAGCTTTGAACTTGTAATACAGCAGTTAGTGAATTGCCTGACTTTCATTAAAATTGAATGGGGTACAAAATGTTTGGCTGTTAAACTTTACATTCTTCTTTTGTGGTGATTGCTTTAATTGTGGAAAAATGTTATTTCACACTGTTACAAGGATAAATTCAGTCATTTTTACCACAACCTAACAGAATGAAATTTGCACTTAAAATTTGTGTGAGTTCATTCTCTGATTCAGAACTTGTATCACTTCACATTATGCATAAATCACACAGTAATTGTGATATCTTGAGAATATGCACATTCCACTATATTCTAGAAGTGCCAAGTACATAAATACTGTGGTACTTAGGAAAGTCTAAGCCTAAGAAATGCAAATCATACTAAGTTTGATATTTGAATGATCTTTGATAAATGCATGTGATCTTTTTGGTGAAGTAAATGATTTTTAATATGTGTGTTGGTGTTAGTAGGGGTTTTGTGGAAAGTTGTATATGAATGTCTGTACACGTACACGCACATAATGAAAGAAAAACAGATAAATGGTTAATCCAAGTATTTCTGGGAACAATAAGAGTTCTGAATTCTACCTACAAACATTCTTCTGGAGGAGCCTTTGATCCACATGCCACTATTAAGAGACTACTGTAAAATGTTCTGAATGAAAAGATGATTTAAGATATATGAACCAGAAGAGTCTAACTAACTTGAAGTCTATACCAGCAGCTTCTTTGCAACTGCTCCTGAGATCTCCTGTTCACACAGACTGGAGACTAATTCTGGCTCTTTGCAATTCCTTTCTGCACATCAAAATTTTTTCTAAATGGACTAAGTTTACTCAACAAGGCCACAAGCAAGTTTCAAACATGGGAGATGGGACATACTTCTGAATCTCCCCACACATGTGCAGTGCTCAGAGAAACAGCTCTCTTTTTTATTTAGATAATGTAGTATCAAAATACTTGTCTTTGATGTGATTTCTTATCATCTGTCCCTTGTGTTTCCTAACTGCTAAGGCAAAAATAAAGGCACAACTGTGAAAAAACTGAGTGGATGAAAAAAGGGCATGAAAATGCCAATTAGATGGCTTTACATTATGAATAGTGTGTTTTCTTATTTCTATTTAGCTAATTCTGAGACAAAACTCTGCTATCTAAAGTTAGCTGCACACTAAACTGGCCATTTACTGCACAGTAATCTTGCGTATGTCAGGACGAAATTAAAGACAAAAGTCTGTACTTGTTACAGTAATTTCTGAGAACTTGAAACTGTTTGTTTCTGGTTAACCATTTTTCATACCATAGTATAGATTACACTCTGCGAGAACATATGTTGAAAAAGTGAAAAAACTAACAAGGTGAAGCGTAAAGCTAAAGATCTATCAGAGCTTCCATCTGCAACAGGCGTGCCCTATAGTGTATACTGTAACCTCTGAGTGAATTTTGAGAAGAAAATGTACTCTTTTAAGAATCAGAAAGTTCCCTATCTTTCAGCTGCTTTAAAAAAGAGAGAGAGAGAGAGAGAGAGAGAGAGAGAAGAAATACTTCAATACTTATCAGTTCCTAAATTTCTTTTCTATAATTGATACTTTGCTCTAGGAGAGGATCTTTGATCACAGATGATCAAAGAACTTTAGAAATGTTACTGAGTTCATCCATGAAATACCTCTGTAAAGAAAATTTAATTCTCCTATCTGAAAAAAAAGTAAGAAAAAAAAAGGAAGAAAAAACCCAAACATCTTGTACATAAAAGAAAGATTATAGAGCCAAACTGGAATTAGAAGTCAGTAAGTTTCTTTCCTTGTTAATTGTAGGCCAAAACTGTGGATTAATTTTAATTTAAATTCTACCTCTTATTGAATACAGAACTTTTTCATCATATATACCCAAAATCTTGCTTACTTCCTTTCTCAGTCATGTACTTTGGTCAATGAAATACTTTCCCTAGTCTCTTAAGCCTCACCATGATTATATACCTTCTGTGACTCAGATGCAGTTACCATTGTACCATGAATTTGAGAATCCCCAGAGGAGGTAACAGAATGATAAGCAGAATTTCAGCACTGGATTTCAGGAGAGCAGCCTTTGGCCTCTTCAAGGGTCTTCAAAGAATCCCTTGAGATACAGCCGTAGAGCGAAGGTGGATGCAATAAAGCTGGTTAACTATTCATGGATACCCTTGGGAGATTGTAAACAGGATGGAGCCAAGCTCTTTTCTGTGGCATCCAGTGCCATAAGCGGCAATGGTCACAAGCTGAAACACAGTCTAGTCCGTATTTTCACTTCCATTTGAGCATCAGGAAGTACCTTTTTTGTTTTTATTTTTTTCCTCTCTGAGAGGATGATGAGGAATTGACCTGGTTGTGAAGTCTTCACCACTGGAGATAATCAGAAACCTTCTGGACATGGTCTTGGACAACATGCTTTAATTGGATCTACTAGAGCAGAAAGACTGGACAAAATGATCTCCAGAGGTCCCTTCCAATGTCAAGAATTCTGTATCTCTGTTCTTATGTGATATACTTAGGCTGCTCTGGTAATAACACCTTTATTGCAATCATAGAGAGATTTGAGCTGCAAGCTTAAATTGAGATGGCTTCTATGAAGAGTTTCTGTAGGCTGCCTAATATATCTCCTTCTAATTCTGTTCAAAGTTTTAAAATGCTCTTTTGTGTTAAAAGGAACCTCACAAGAAATATTTTCTCATCTTTTAGATGATGCAGACATAATAAAATCAACTGAAAATTTGGGAAAAATGTATTAAAAAAAAAAAAAAA
>JACDJE010000400.1:530407-562489 GCA_016647715.1 Pavo muticus | reverse complement strand
GAAGGGAAGGGAAGGGAAGGGAAGGGAAGGGAAGGGAAGGGAAGGGAAGGGAAGGGAAGGGAAGGGAAGGGAAGGGAAGGGAAGGGAAGGGAAGGGAAGAGAGCACTTGTTTTGTGGGATAATGCCACATGATCAACAAAATCATATTTCTATGGTGATATAACAAGAGCATATGTGCTGTGAATATGCCAGGAAACCTCTCAGACCAAAGGAAGAATGGGACCACATGCATTTAGAGCAACAAGACTCAAACGTAAGAGCCAAGGGAATGTTCAGCAAAACAATGGGGGTGGTATAACAGGGCTGTGATATAAGTGCAATAGTTCTGTAAGGTCTGTTTCAGTGTCTGCATGGAGGATTTTTTTTAATTTCAATCATTCTCTCCCTATCACTGTATAATTTTCTTCGCCACGTGAAGCTTTCATGTCTTTATAGATAAAATCCATCTGATCTGATCTGAAGTAAGCTATCTTTTTCTGAGGAAATAGGATTGGATTTCTTTGCTTGAATTTCAGTCTGGAGCCTTCATAGATCATATTATTTTTTATGAATAGTGTATGAAAATCTGTTAGCTTGAAGAGTGCAATATAGTTTGTTACATGGAACATCAGAGTTTTAATTGTTCTGGAGCCTGACATGCTAATAGAGAAACCAGGTTGTAGTGGAATTCCAAGGTCACAGCCTGAACCAATGGGTGAGCTACATGAGTTTGCGAGTGCCTGGAGCGGGCAGGGGGGGATTTAGAGCCCCCCTTATGTCTCTGCAATACTTCCCTTGCAATCTGAGTCTGCGCGGGTTCCCCTCTTCCCCTGCCCTTCTCTCGCGACAGTATGAACGGGGGAGGGTCACATTCCTCAGCTCATCCCTTTGGACTGTTGCCGGGAGGGGTGAGTTAATTCCTCTTAACTATCTTTCCTATATCACCTACTTCTCAAATAAAGGCTCTATCATTGCTCTACACAGGTCAAGACCGTAATTCTGCTGCTGAATATTAGTGGGCAATACTAATAAAAGCTCTATTGAAAGACTCCTGAAAAAATGGGGAAGGGAGACAGGTTTAGGCTTTCTAGGGGGGCAGGGATAACTGAATCTGAGGAGGATAAAATGACTATCAGTGAACTTCAACAGAGATATACCAATGTCAATCACAGTGAGGCAAATTAAGGCACAGCTTTGGTAGTAGTTTCTTTTCCACCCTGTCATCTGGAAAGATCACACTCAGATTGTAGTGTTTCTGAATGAACTTAAAAGTACAATCAGAAGCTCAGGTGAGTTAATAATATGCATAACATAATGGCCCTTTGTGATACGTTTTCCTTTCCCTTTCTTCTTTTGTGTTTCAGTAGAATGGGGTAAAGGTAGGGAGGTGTGGTAGTAAAAAAAACTTGTTTTAATTTTAATGGATTGCTCTCTTTCATAGGTGTTCTCCTAATGAAGAGAGAGAGTCCATGCCTTGCACTCATCCAGGCCCTACTGACTGCATGTGTATGACCTGACCCTTGCAGCTGGCTCAGAAGAACAGGTTTGGATCCTTGGCCTACTTCATCAAGTGTAGGGCTCTTGGCAGGCATCCCCAGACATCACCTCCACTGGATTTTCACACCTTGGCATCCTTTTCCCATTTCTTGACCTTTCTGTTCACCAGTCTGGTATTCCCCTTTCTCCACCCAGTGTTTCCTCAGGTAAATAACTCAACTCATGACTTCTTTTTCCCAACTGCTCACACTTTTGCTATAGATGTACCCAAATGTGTTATTTCTGATACTGTTACCCAGGCAATATCAGCTCTCTATGGTATTACTGATGGTTACATCGATGCTTTTGGCCTTAAAAGATTGTACTCACCCCAGAGGCCCCTAGTAAACCCCTTCGACTGTCTGTAGAATCTGTTAGTTTCTCACATACCTCCCACTATACCACTTGTGACATTCAGCCATCCCTCACAATACTAGCTTTTGCTGGATTCCCATGCTGGTATTTGTTATGTTCAACACCTCTGGTGTCTTATCCAGCAGATTTCCACATCCTGCTCAGTCACTTACCCTGGACCTATGGCATCCTCAGCAGCCTGTGTATTTACCTACAGCCTTAACAGTATATCCACTGTGACTGGTCTGGGATCTTTGGGTGCAGTTTGTTTCCCACTGCTTGAAGAGGATGTGTTGTGATGATCTGTGATGGCAAGCATGTGTCCTTGCAAATGGTTTAAAAATTGGAAGACATTATAATGATGTCCTCAGTTAAATGCAGTAATTCTAACTTTTGATATCAACGGTCTTAACAGTTCTGACTTCTCCAATACTTGTTTGTGATGAATCTGTAACCTTTGTTTTGCCTGAAAATTGGGCTCTGTTGTCTGCCATTTGTCTCCTTGTGTTTGATGCTCTGATTTTTTTTTCTTCACTACAGCCATCTTCTAGCCAGAAGGATCAGATATGTCTTCCACATATTTATGATGATCCTTTGTAACACTGCAAACCACCATATCTGCTTGCAAAGTGAACAAAACAACAAGCAACTATAAAATACAATTGTTTTAGTTCCTCTCCTACATTACAGGAATACCTGAATTCAGAATGTACGTATTTACAACTGATACCTGCACAATTACCAAAAGATATGTTTTTCTGAATTAATAAATCACCACACACTGCCCACTCATTGCTTCTGCTTGCACAGGCCCCCTGTGAAATATAATTAAACAACATTTATTGTTCTGTCTGATATTCCCAAATGAACATCTTTCAGTAATTTGTATGCTCTTGAAACAAACTTGAAACAAACTTTTTTTTAACACTCTGGAAAATTGAGATAGATGAGTGAACAGTACATTCTGTTTAACAATGAGACAAGATCTCTACAGAGAAATTAAAATGATGACATGGCAAAGGCTGTGTTTAATGAAGAGATCCTCCTGGCCCTATACTGCAGTCGCTCTATATTGGAGCAGTGCTGGGGAGAAGTGAGTTAATGTCAAATGCATTCATAACGAGTTACTCCCACTAATCTACGCGTTACTGATATATTGTCATCATTTTCTTCTTTCTTTTTACATAGTTTTATTCTTAATGAATGATAACTAAACAATCATTCCTGCATTCCTAATTCTCAAGCTTGTATCTTTCTTGCTTTTTTTTCTGTGTACACTCCTCCCTGCTCCAGCCTGTCTTGTATCCTAGTTAGACGTAACATTAGCACTCGATAAAAATATCTCTGAATCTCCAGAGCATTCAAACACTTGGCACTAGGATGACTCATTCAAAATGTTCTGTATCCCTAAGTCAAATCACACAATCTAGCATTGTATTAAAAGGGATCATAGTAATTGTGTGAGGAAAAGTCCACCAGCTATACTAAAATTCTCTCACCTTATGACAGATTTTCAAAAAAAATGCCATCTATCTATGTCGTCTGTCTCACAGTGCACTCCACAAATGACATGAGACATAAAGCTTCCACTTTTTGTTGGCAGGACACTCCAAACTGGGAGAGCTCACTTGCCTCACAGCTTGACTTGATCCCCCATTTTCTTCTTCTCAGGTTTTTCTGGACTTACCAACAAACAGCTTGTTGTGGTCAGTCAGAGTAATGCACACTTCAAAATCTCCATCTTTCTTAGTCTTCAAATATATGAAAAGTGTCATAACACAAATAAATAAATTGCTTCTCATGTTCACTGAAGATAGAACAAGAAGCAATAGTCTTAAATTGCAGAAAAAGAAGTTTAGGACTTCGACAGGCTTGCAGGCTTGATTAAAATCAGATATTTAGTTTTCATTTACCTTAATACACTGGTCTGAACACTGTGATAAGTCAGAGGCTAGTCAGCTCTGGTTATCAGGCATCCCTGCACTGAGGGGCAGGGAAAGAGACAAGTGCTTCAGAGCTGTAAGAGCTTCATCTATCTGATTTTGTCTGCTAATGCATGTCTCTCACAGTCCTTACATTAATCATTTAAGTTAAGCATCTGAATGGTAAGTAAAGGCAAACTTTGCAATCATTTCCCAAAGATATTTGCAGAAACTTTGTCATAAATAAACTGTAAGAAACTCTTTAGGCAAACATTGGTCAGGAATGTTTGATGGGCAGGAAAAGCCAGGGCTTGTCTTAGTGAACCCCTTCCCTTTCTGCTCACTGTGATTTTGTGAACTAAATTTTTCATTTTGACGAAGTATCATCTGAGCCACCAAAGAAGTCTGTAAACACTTGGTGACATGCAGACCCCAAAAATATAACCTGACTGTTTCATCAAAGTCTTGGACTCTCTCCTGAACTTCAATTGTTGTTTTATAGATCAGCTTTTAAACTTGAGGGCTTCTAATTTATTATTTAAAAATGCTCCATGAAAAATGTTCAGTATTAGAAGATAAACATGAATATTTGGTATACATTATATTTATAAATATTTAAGTCAAGTGTTCCACTCCTGCGATGTTTTTCATAGCCAAGAACAAAGAGAGGAAGGGCATTTCCTATATGATATGGAATTGAGCAGAATCTTCAATTCTATTTTTTATTTTTATTTTTTAAGAGCTGAAGAGCTTTGAAATGATGGCTTTGAGACACGTTGAACATTCAAGTGAAGCACTCAGAACTACTGAGAACCTTAAGACTGTTTTTTTTTTTTTTAATGCTTATTTAAATATACTAATTTACCGAAAATGAAGTAGTTCTTTAGCCAAATATCCTTTATAATTTTGAAATATTTGAAGAATTGTTTCCAACTTTTATTGGCAGTTGTGGAATTCTTTGTACAAAAGCAAGATTTTGTTTTGAATTTTGCTAAATTTGGAGCAATTAATGTTATGAAGGGAAACAAATGATACAAAAGTAATTAACACATTTTTTTCTTTATTTTTTAATAGCTCACATTCTTTTCTCCTAGTTCCAAATGCAAAGAATTTTGTTGTTGTTATTGACTTCTGAAGAGATAAATTAATCTATTCAAACCTTATATACAAGTTGTGAGCAATTCCACCTTCCACCTTTTTTTTCCGTTCTTCCAAAATTCCTTATAATGTTAAAATGTGGATAATATTAACTCATTCTATTATTATCTACACTGTAAGAAACAGTAAATTTATTTTCATAGTCAATTCTGCAAAAGTCAGAATGTGCCTGAAATTATTATTTTCTAAAGTATCAAACATTTTCCAATACAACTTTTATGATTCAGAAATCTACACTAAAAGTCTTCAAAAGTAACATCCAATTGAGCTTTTTCAGGACTATATTTTCTTTTCAGCATAAATAATTATGTGGTGTTTTTTGTTGTGTTTTTTTTTTTNACAGGAAGGACGTGGAGCTCTTGGAGCGGGTCCAGAAGAGGGCCATGAAGATGATCAGAGGGCTGGACCTCCTCTCCTATGAAAAGAGGCTGATGGAACTGGGATTGTTCAGCTTGGAGAGAGAAGACTCTGGGGAGACCTCACTGCGGCCTTCCAGTATTTGAAGGGAGCATATAAACAGGAAGGGGAACAGCTGTTTACAGGAGTGGATAGAGATAGGACAAGGTGGAATGGTTTTAAACTGAGACAGGGGAGGTTTAGGTTGGATATTGGGAGGAAGTTTTTCACACAGAGGGTGGTGACGTACTGGAACAGGTTGCCCAAGGAGGCTGTGGATGCCCCATCCCTGGAGGCATTCAAGGCCAGGCTGGATGTGACTCTGGGCAGCCTGGTCTAGTGGTTGGTGACCCTGCACATAGCAGGAGGGTTGAAACTAGGTGATCGTCGGGTCCTTTTCAACCCAGGCCATTCTATGATTCTGTGAATACATAAAGTATTTGTTGTATGTATTAAACTATTATTTATTTATTTATTTATTTATTTATTTTTAAGAAATGAAGGTCAATTCAACTTTCTTGGAAATTTTTTTTAATGGCACACACAATAAAGGGGCAATAAATACTACTTGATACTGTCCCATTAGGACTTAGGTTCTTATATCCTGCATCACAAAAGGAGCAGTAGATATGGAATATGCATAACTGCAGTTTTGGAAAAAAAGATGCTTAAAACAATAAGCACAGAAACATCAACTTTCTATTTAAAGAAATAGAATATCTAATAAAAAATTCTGTAGTTTAAACACACCCTGAATTTTCTGATAATCAGGATTTTCTATGATGATGGAGTCAACATTAAGGGTTTTTTTTGACTGCAAAATGGTCAGGCCATACACCAGTCACTCTGGAGCTATTGAAATTGATACTTACACCAATGAACTGCTTCTGTGAAAACTCTGAGAATTCAAAGTGAACTACAGCTTTATTTGCATTCCATTATTTACTAGGGAAGTAACTACAACATTTCCTGAGGAAAATGAAGAACAAAACATAGTCTTTGGGCAGGAACGTGCAGCGGAACTTTTCCTCAAGTTTTTCTGCTTTTCTTGGTCAGGGTTGAAATTAGATGATCATTATGGTCTTTTTCAACCCAGACTGTTCTATGATTCTATGTAAATGTTTATGCAACGACTGTTATCTATATGGTTATGGATAACTTACTTGCACACCACACCTGCAAAGCTAAGGCTGGTGAATTTGTGTGCTGGGCCATGCGGCACATTGCTGTCTGTACATGTGGCTTAGACTGCCCAAGAGTCACAGAAATAAAGTCTAGTTAATACAGAAAAAGCAGTGACTCACATGAAACACATTCTTTATCTGGAACGCTCACTTTTAGAGAGTCAAAAAACATCTCATTTTCCCCTATTCATTCTCTTTTGTTTTATTATATATATTTGTTCTTCTCTTTGTCAATGTTTATATATGCATCTCCCAAAGTTATAAAGAATTGATGCTGATGTTGACATTCTACAAAAATGAAAACAATGGGCACATTTGAGAATGTCATCAAATGCTCCTACCAATTCTCACAGAAGTAAGGTTAAATAGCTAATCTCCATCTGGTATTTAGTTAACCTCCACCTGGTATTTATATTCCAGTAAAAAACTGGTGTTTTAATCTTAAACAATAAGATGAATGTGATTAAGATCAATGATATTAATACCTGGGAATGTGAGAACCTGCATTGTTATTAAAAATCAGTATAGTTATATAACGATGTTACTGTCCATGTATTTGCTAAATAGCAAATCCATTTAATGTGTTATGCTATCTATACAGTGTACCTATCAATACCATCTATTAGACTCTGAATTATCTTTGACAGAGCATTTGTCAATAAGTAGTCTTAAGATAAGATTTTCGAACTACCTTATGAATGACAGATCACATCTGGTTAGGCAAATGAAGAAGCCTCCCTAGCACACTGCTGTTAACTGCATTCAAACTTCAGCTCAAGGCTGGTTTAGTATGCTGTAAAAGTTTCTGGCTCTGTATGGGATTAAAATTCCCTTTTCCTCAGCACTATTAGTATACATACCTACACTTTCCCCAGTCCTTTATACCATAAAAAATGACATGAAGAAGCATCTGCCTAAAACAAAGCTTCCCTGTTTAACCTCTTGCTTTCTGAATGCTTGGTGTTTTAAGATCATTTCCCTACCTAATCTTTTCTTTTTCTACATTGAGCTCTTGGTCTTTCCATATGAAAATCAACATTTACACTGAGCAAGTACAGGGAAAAAAATCAGAAACTTTCACCTTTATTTATTTTTCTTGATTGAGTACAATCTCACTATACAGACAGATTTCAGTATATAAACTCCTGAAAATATATGGTACCTAATGTGTTTGAAGTCATTTCAAAAACTAACCCTACTTAATTGCACCTAGAAACACATGGTAAAATTGTTGTGCTGCACAAGTCAATTAAGATTAATTTATATAAATCACAGCATTTTGAATCTTCTTCCTTTGAGATTTAGAACAGATGCTTTAAAATAAAATTAAAAAAATCATAAAATCATAAAATAAAGTTCTGGTGGGCAGGAGTGAACATGAGCAATCAAGAGAAAGACAGAAACAAATACATCACAAGGATTTATCTTTCTTATAGCTGTCCTTGTTAGCACCTGCTAAGCAAGACTACAAAGAGCCAACCCCTGGAGCTGAATGCTGCCAGTCCGAATAGAAGCTTGATGGCTTTGACATGAGGAAATGGTTTTGCTGTCCCTGCTGGTGTTGCAGTAGAAATTAACTTTTAACAAAAGAAAAAGAAAAAAAAAACACCTACTATAAGAGACTTTTCTGACAAAGATTTGAACTCTCATATCTTGATGCTGATAAATAAGTGCTTAAACTCAAATTTGTGTGTGTGNAAGAAAGAAAGAAAGAAAGAAAGAGAGAGATAATCCCCCGAATACATGTATTTGCCCAGGAAATTCTGGTGCTGCTGTTGGGAGAGCATTGAGGACTCTTATAGACCTTGATGGATTGAGCCAGTCTCATCTGGAACTCTTGACTTTATTCCGCCCACTGGCCCAGGAGCACCATTTCAGCACAGGCATCTGAAGCTGTGTTCTAGGTGGCCTCATCTCTGGTCTCTGATTATCACAGGGCAGCCAACAAATCTGTCACCGCTCCAGCCTTTCTTTGCTCCTGTGGGATTGTGTCAGTGAGGTCTCCCTTTGCTCCCAGCTCACCCTCATTCATGAGGCAGTTCTTCAGGTATTCAGTTCTCCTGAATACCTGAAGGTAGTCTTCTCTACCTCCCCAATTACTGATGTCACTCTTTCACAATCTCTCAAGTCAGGTGTTTTTCTTTTAACTAAATCTTTCTATTTATTTGGATTTTTAACATGCTTCTCCTTTTAGACATGACTCATTTCTAAGATATTGCCATGTCTGACTGACACTGAAGTCAAGCCCTCAAGAAATTCAGACTGTTACCTTGCCTTCAGAGCAAGTTCTCTCTTCGGTGAAACTCTTGTTTAAAAAGCTTTTGAAGCCTTACTGCAGTGCTTTAAAACCATACAGATGACTTTTCCCCAGAATTAAAAATATAGCTGAAACACTAAGCATATTTTTTCCACTAGAAATGAGCAGAATAGTAAAAGGGAGAAGAATGTTGAACACCTATTCCATAAGAAAATGGCAATAATACATGAAGCCTGGATGTAATACCCTGCAGTTTTTATCAAAAGAAATATAAGTGCAAAGTAAGTGCTGATAAGATAACCCAGAATTTGGGCAAATAAAGAAAGTGTATTGTCTTGCCACACTGTATATTAAGATGCCTGCCTAGCTTTTTAATAAGTTAAGTATTCATAGAGACTAATATTAATGAAATGTGGCTAAATTCAGTCACATCTTCTCATAGAATTTTTATCTCCCTCTTTTTAAGTTTACTTTTTCAGACTGTATATTCTAAGCTCAAGACTAATTTTCATAATTATAAAATTACGAAAAGCCAATATTTCAAGAAGATGAAAGCCCACCACAGTTTCCAGACAATACTGGTATAATGTACTATATCTCTATATCTAATTTGGCAATGTTGTAGAACACAGTAGGGGCATTAGCAATATTTGAATACTAATCCCCTTTACACACAAATATAAAAATGAAGACCCATTGGATACCAATTGTCACAACCTAGAATGCTTAATGTTCTGTTCAGAGCCTTTTATTTTCTGGATGCCTACATCAGATATCTTTGGCTGATTTTAGGAATATTACCTGTATGCGTCCAGGAAGCAAACAGACTCTTATTAAATTATTCCTTTTTTACCTGAGCTTTCAGTTATCTTGAACAAGTTTCATAATACTTCTGGGTTTCTCACAAGCTGCTTTCATACACAAGTAGTGTTTACTCCTTCCATTTATTTATTTATTTATTTTTATTTAACTACTTAACCTATAATACTTCTAATTTCATGCTCAAATGAAGGGCAGTAAGAGAAATATGAAGAGGTTGTCAATAACACAAGAGACATTTAAAATCAGGTGGCATGAGAAGAAGTGACCTTGCCAAATACATAGCAACAGAATCTTTAATATTTCAGTAGTGGAAACTGTTGACTTGCCAGTTATTAATGGTGTTTGTGTTTTTCAGAACAATGACATTACCTTGTTCTTTAACTGATCAATAGCTTATAACAAAAGCATAACATTTCCTTTAGCTACTTCTCATAAAGTGTTTGTGACCATACAGGATATTACCTATGACAGTAACTAAGTGGTTTACATATGTTAATAAATGCTCCTAACACTAATAAACAGCAGTTTAATATCAATCATGGCCAAATGTACAGTGTTACCAGGCTGCCTGTATTGCTTACTATGGAGTATGACTACTCAGACTGTCCTTTTCTAGTTTACGTACCTATAGAAGCCTTTCCTGTACTTCTTTGCACACCTTGCCAAGTCCAGTTCCAGTTGGGCCTTGACCTTCCTGACCTCATGCCTACACAGCCTAGCAGCATCTCTATACTCCTCCCAGGTTACCTGTCCCTGCTTTCACTGCCTGTGCATTTTCTTCTGGCTCTCCAGTTTGACCAGCAGGTTCCAGTTCAGACATGCCAGTCTCTTGCCTTTCTTTCCCGACTTCCTGGGGATGGAGAACTCTTGTGCCCTAAGGAAAGCTTCCTTAATGATCTGCAGTTTTGTTGACTAACTCCCAGAATAACTGAAAGTTGGATTTCCTTAAAGTTAGTATTTGCATCCTAATTTTACTCTTTGTCTGAGAGTCTGTGATCACAACACCTCCTGTATCTGGAGGAAGAAGGCTTTATCAACAGTCTCTACTGTACTTGTCATCTTCTTGGATAATGACTCCTAATTCCTTTGAAGTATTTAACTTGACTTTCATAGAATCTTAGAATGGCATAGGTTGGAAAGGACCTTAAAGATCATCTAATTCCAACCTTCTGCTGTGGGTATGGTTGCCCCCCACCAGATCAGGCTGTCTAGGGCCCCATCTAAACTGGAGTTTAACACCTACAGTGATGGGGCACCCATAGCTTCTCTGGGAAGCCTCTGCCAGTGCCTCACCACCCTCTGAGTAAAAAAATTTCTTCCTAGCATCGAAACTAAATCTCCCCTCTTTTAGTTTAAAGCCATTCCCTCTTGTCCTATCACTTTTAGACCATGTAAAAGTGGGTCCCCCTCCTACTTATAAGCTCTCTCCTATTACTGGAAGGCTAAGTACTGGAGTTTCCCTGTTGCTTTCTCACATTATCTCAGTGTTCTCCGGCTCATTGACATAAAACTTCAAATTAGCTGCAGTCTTGCCAGCAGATCTCAGGGCACTGTCCCATGCTAGCACCCTGTCCCTCTAGCCTAGCTATGCCATCCCACACCTCATCATGGTTAGGTCCACTACATCCTCCCTCCCACTTCAAACCTAGTTTACAGCCCTGACAATGAGCCCTTTCAGTCTTTCCCCAAGCTCTGCTAGTTTTTCCCCAAATAAACGAAAGCACTGGAGCAGAATTCAATTTCCCAGTATTGTATAGAGAAGCAACACTTTCCTGGACTTTGAGATTCTGATCCAAAAATTACCTTTGCAAGGAATTACATCCATCAATTACATCCATTAGATTACACATGCCTTGGCAGTGTGGCTGGCTTATATCTACTATAATTCAGTTGACAAACTCAGCCCATATAGAGCTCAGAATGTGCATCCTTTTATTAACCTTGGAAATCTAAGAATACTCTTTATCATTCAATAACTTCATGGTATTACACCTACTTTTGTACACACGTCAAGGCTCAAACTTGTGCACTGACAGATCATGAGAAAAAGTGTGCAGAATTAAGTGCTTCCAAAAGTATCTTCTACAAGAGTCAAAAACAGCTTTTTGACTTCTAAAAAATATAATTATTTCAATTAAGATGTAGAAACAAAAATAATGAGGATAATAACCATAGAAATCTGTAAATCATATTCTTTTTCATGCTTAATTCGTTATTCTTTTTATAAACAGTGAAACTTCTTATCACATTTTCTCTCTTTTATCATTTGTATTACAATATGATCATTTCAACAAGCAGTAGAATAGCAGTATGTGTAGACAAAAAGTTATAAAAGTTATAAAATTTTCTGTTAGTATTATACAAAAATAAGGATAATATCTGAATTTTGTAATTTTATTTTAAATTTATAAGCACAGTAGACAAGTGTGGCAGCACAGGCATTCAGCCCACTTAAATACAGTCCTGGGATGTTAATATGCAAACTGTATCAGCATTTTAAGAAAGGGGATATCCGTGATATACTAAAGCACAGAAAGCCAATATCTTTAATGCCTAGCAGAAATCTATCCTTTGAACCAGTGATTAAGCACACTAAATAATAATGTCATGTCAGTCTTTGGTTCTTCTGCTCTGCTTTTTTTCAGTCCTGATCCTAAGCTGCTGTTGTTCTCACAAGCCATTGCCATAGAGTAGGCAAACATTTCCAGATAAATAACTTTATATTCTTAGAGGTCATTTTCAATATTACATTTCCCCTTCATTCTTTCATTTAACTCTTGTTTCAGTAAGATGCAGAATGTGATAGAAACATCATACGAGATTTTGGAATATGGAAAAATGTGGATTTCAGACTGAGTTTGTATCTATTGGTCCAGCTGTGCTAATTAGTAATGCTGAATTGTTTATTCAAGCATCTCTGCTTTTTAAGAATACAAAGAATGAGAGGTACTTCAGCCACTTTTCATTGATGCGTGCCATGTTTCTTAAAAGCATGACTTGCCATCTATCATGGAGCTATGGAAGTCTTCCAAATGTAATTCTTACAGGATTTTCTCTGATAACACAGTTTCCATGGCTACCCTTATAGAAAATACGAAGTTATTCAATGTAAATCAGACTTAGAGCAGGTTATATGCTCACTCTGGTAATCCTGTTCTGCCCAAATGGAATTCTTATGTAATTCATTTCTGCATTAATTGTGCAAGCATGAATGAAATGGAGCTTTTGAAAGTACTAAAGCAAAACGGTTCTGACTTTATATAGCTTACTCCAAAATTAGTGTCTCCTATTTATTTCCATGGAAACTACAACAGACAAAATGAGCACAATAACACTATTTGATAGAGCATATTCTCAACTACAAAACACTATTTTTCAACATAGTCACCACCATTAGCTGATTTGTGCAAATAAGCTGATGGAGATGCTCACTGTTTTGTGGTATGACAGATCCGCATGGCAATCTGGAACATGGCTTGTCTTTGGTGAATGTACTACCCCTTGCCTCATTTTCCTCACATTCACTGTTTGGTCTCCATAAATGTTCAGCACCAATGGATGTCAGTGGGTACAATATTTTTCCACATGGAAGAATTCAATTCCATGCCTTTGCTTCATACATACTTCCATGTCAGACACCATTTGGTCAGACTTCCTCTCTACTGACATCTGTCACATAGCAACAAAATGTAATGGAATATTGGTGGGAGGTTCAACCTCGACTGCCATACCACCAACATTCACCTCTGATGTCAAGGCCATCATAATAGACATAATAAAATAGGAAGCATTACTTTTGGAGCAACTCTCACTTTCCTGAGGAAGCTACAGTGCTGTAGTGTTATGATCACTGCTTCAGTGTTATAATTTCCCTTTTCTTTCTACATTTTTCTTCCCCAAAATCTTAACAAAATAACTCTTGCACTAACAAGTCATCCAAGAAGATAATTTGTTTTGGAGCTAATTTATAAAGGAAGAATAACATTGTTAGGTTGTTATTTCTCCATAGTGTTGGAGTTAATTTGTTATTAGTACAATGCAGTGACAGATCCTGTTTAACTGCAGTATAAATGAAAGAATTTAAAGAAATAAAGCATCACTAAGTGCCATCTTTATTCAAAGACATTAATTTGCTTTGGTAATTGTTACCTTATATAGGCAATTGCTCACTGAATGAAATGTTTTTGCTTTAGTACAATGTGATTTACAAATGTGCTTATAATACAATATTTAAATGGGCAAAGAAAAATTAAGCCAATGGGAGGCTAATTAAATTGAGACTATTAGAAGGTTTCAAAATGTGCTCAGTAAGTATCTGAAACAGAACACGAGAAGATTGTATTAAGGGGCTTTCTTGCCCTTTTGCAATATCATCAGATAACACATTGTTAACAGAGCCACTCTACTTTATGACTTCATTTGACAGCAGATCAGTTGTTTGAAGAAGTGGAAATTCATATGTGAGAATGATATTATAATCTGTTTTGAAGTGCCACGTAAATTCTTAATCATTCAATTCAGCCCTAGCTTGAATAGAGAGATTCTTACAAAGATTCTTGTTTACTCAGAAATTACTGGTAAAATTTTGGAGAAATTAGAAATATATACTAGCAGATGCTGATCCCCAAATTTTGCTCAAAAACCTCTGAAAATAGTACACAACAAACAACACCACAATTTGTTCCCTTTCTTTGCCTGCTATTTAGCTTCTGAATATTGAGAAACAGGATCGAAGTGATTATCCATGATCTGCAAACTTAGTGAACACAGAACACCTCTTTGACAGTGACAACAGAGTGCAGTGTTTGTGTTTTGCATCAGCTCGTTTTTTACTTTTCCTTTTTTTTTTCAGTTATCCCCCCCAAAAAGAAAACCATGCAAACTAACAAACAAACATGCACACACATAAAAAAACCAATTAACTTTCAAGCTCTTTCACAAGAAACAAATCCCCAGTGATAGCTCAATGTTTTTCACCTTGCATGATTAAGTTGTGAAGAATGACTGTGATGGCTCCAGATGTAGCTTCTCCCTTTTGTTTAGGCAATCTGAAAAAAACCCTGATGTTGCTTATGAAGAGTAAAAATGGCAAGGTGTATGAATGTTCTGTGTTCTTTTGTTCTAATGAATTTAGATGAGAATCACTGAGATTATGCAATCTGAATTTAGTAAGCAGTTTTTTTAAAAAGTCAAATTTATTACCTTAATGTGTATATAAAAACAAAACAAAACCAAAGCATTTTATTACCATTTTGCTAAATGCCACTAAATCTAAGTACTGATTGCGGAGAAAACTCCAAAGAAAAGAAAAACATATTGCTGTCTAAGGTTTGTACTGGAGCTGAAAAATAATTCCTTTTGTTTTTTCCAACTTTAACAAAACAAAAAGCAAAGCAAACAAACAAAAAACTAAGGTTAAGTAGCATGGAATCAACAACATCTTATATAAAGAATACATAAATAAATAAGCTACTGGTCCTTCTTTACACAACACACAGGATCAGTAAAAGGCTCAAGCAAAGGAATTTTTTCCCTTTGAAGTCCATGTTTAATGTATCCACTTTTACCAACTTGTGTATCCCTACTGTATTTAACTATTTGATCTTGAGGAAAAAAAATTCTATTCATTAAGTAGATATTAGTCATGCCACAGAGTACTTGACTAGAAGTTGCTTGGATACTACACTGAGAAGTGCAGTATTCTAAGCTGCATAAACTAACATGAATTTTGATCTGCATAAACTGTCAACAAGAGTTTGGTTTTCTCTAGAATTTTCTCTCCATAGTGACAGCGATGAAACAATATTTATCAAAACTATTTAGTTAGTACATGGTTTTGTGATTAACTGCTTGCTAGTTTTTGTTATATACAATTCAGTAGGATAGTTCCAAGCATACATTAAGACTTTATATCAAAATGCTTTTATCTTTTATCAGATTAGAGATGATCAAGTTGCATATTTGGAAAGAAAGGTAAGTTAGCCAAGACAGGTTAACTTAATTCTGCTCATTTCTATTCTAATTCATCCCAACTATAGTGTTCCCCAGTACACAGTACTGAACATGTAGAAAATACATGCATCGCTTACTGCTGAGCCTGTTTCTGTGGTAGGGTAGTGTTGGTTTGTCTCCAGTTTTCCTCTTAGCAGCACTCTCACTCCTCTGCTCCAATTGTGTGTTAAGGACAGGAATACCACTCGCCAATTATCATCATGGGCAAAACAGACTCAAATTGGGATAAATTAATTTAATTTATTGCCAATCCATAACAGAGTTGGACAATGAGTACTAAAAGCAAAACTAAAGACACCTTCTCTCTGTTCCCATTCTTCCTAGACTCACCTTCACTCCTTATTCTTGGACACCAAGCAGCACAGGAAAATGGGGAACGGGGACTGCTGTCAGTCCATAATGCTTCATTTCTGCCACTCATTCGTGGTCACTCCTCTGCTCCAGCATTGGGTCCTTTCCCTGGGATGCTGTCCTTCCTGAACTGATCCTGCATGGGCTTCCCACAGGCAGTTTTTAGATTACTGATAACATATGAGTAGACATTGTTAAATGCATATTTACTTTCACCAAATTTCTGAGGAAAGTGTTTGGAAGAAATGAAATAAAATAAATATAAATTAATAAACATAAAATAAAAATAAACATTTAAATAATAAACATGATAAACATAATAGATAAAAACACGATAAACATAAAATAAACATAATAAATATAATAAAAATATAAATATAAAAAAATAAATATAATAAAAAATAGTGTGATGGTCACTTTAGTTCACATAAACTGTGCTAGAAAAAAATGAATAGAATGGTAAATAGGTGAAATATTATGTAGCTGAGATCCAGCAAAATCATTTTTAATCATGGCCTATATGCCTGTAATCAAAACATTATTCATCTCTGAATAATTTTAATAGAGCTAAAACAAATGTAGTAATTAAAGGACTTTTCAAATCTTAAAATTGCTTGACTCTAAGGTAACTAATTGAACTCATTCATAAGGTTATTTTCAGGTTTATTCTCTGCTTTAAATCAGCCACTGGGGAATTTTGTTAGATCTGTTTTTCTTCACGTCCACTGGAAAGTCCTCCCTAACTCATACAACCCTGTAATGCCTTTGAGCAATTTTCACTGATTTCCATACCAAGGAGATTAATGTGACTGAATAATNTTTTGAGGTACATTGATGTTGTTTAAAAACAGAATATGTTAAAATAATCACTAAATAGAACTTAAAATCTAATAGATAAGCAACTGATATATGACTGCATATTTGGTTATGACTTTTTATGAGTTGAATTCACCAAACCATTTTCTAGACTGATAAATTTAAAAGAAAGGGGAAAAATCATTATCACTTAAATTCAGCAAAGGAGATGAAATCTTTTACCATTTTTACACCAGATAAATCTATATTAGGGAATAAAATATATTTGTGAATATCTTACTTCCATAAAGTGTTTTACAGACATGTAAACATCCAAAGATTAGAGAAAATACTCAGGGGATGATTTCTCCTGTGCAATTGTTTTTTGATCCTGTGAAGTATAAATGTGTTCTAAAATAAAATTGAAAGATCCCTAGAAAAATTACTCTTTAAAATGGGAATAAGCCAGTGATACTCTATCTCTCTTAATTCTTTTAACCTAAGAGAAAACTACAAAGAAGCAGATAAAAGAAAAGAGTATCCAGACCAAACTTGCTCAATAGTATTTATATTTCCTGCTCTTCTTTGTTCATAATTGTAGCTAGGGCCCAGAGAGATGTAACTCATAGGCAGGTAAACATAAGAAGGAAGGATTTGCTTGGCTCATTAATTACCATTATGCAAACCATGAAAGGTACATAGTGAATTTTTTAACACAGGTTCAATATTTTAATCTCCACATTAACAGAAATACTGTTTATATTAAAAAGTCAAGGTTTTGTGAGGAACAGGAAAACTAAGAAAGGAGAAAAACACCTCATGGAGCCTACTAACAAAACTTCTGGATACTATAGGTTTTTTTTGTAACTTGTAAGTGATGACTGAAAGTCATCAGATCCAACCTCCCACTCAGACCATGGCCAATCTCCGAACTATATTTCGTTTCAGCTTTAAATCACAGTTGAGCATTGAATCTCTCTAAGGGTGGAGGTTTCTCAGCCTCTCTGAGCTACTTGTTGCAATGTTTGTCCTCTCACATTGTGAACATATTTTTTCCTAACAACTATTCAGAATTTCTATTGTTGTAATGCATCTGTAGTACATTTAATGTACACCTCCAAGAAGAATCTAGCTCCATATTCTCTATACTCTCCTGGTAGATATTTGCAACCAGCTCCCCTTTTTCTTCTCTCATTTGTTTTTTTGTTTGTTTGTTTGTTTGTTTTGTTTTCTGTGTGTGTGTGTGTGTGTGTGTGTGTGTGTGTATGTGTGTGTATGTGTGTGTTGATGAATACATTTCCCTTAACTTCTCTTTGTATACCCTGTGTACCAGACCCCGGAACACCTTGGTGGCCCTGAACTGGATTATTTATTCTTTTTTCTTAGTACTTAACAGCCCCAAACAGGGCACAACACTTTGGATATGCAATAAAGAAAATAATCACCTTCTTTGCCCTGCTGGCTACACTCTTTCTCTTATTAATATGCCGTTGCTCATTTATGCAAGGACACATTGCTGAATAACATCCAGCTTCTCCACTGGGACACACAAACCCTTATCAGCTCAGATGCTTGTCCTATTAGGGACACTGAGGGAACTGGGATTGTTCAGCCTGGAGAAGAGAAGGCCTGGGGGAGACCTTATCAATCTCTACAACTCCCCAAATGGAGGTTGTGGTGAGGTGGGTTTGATCTCTTCTCCCAGCTAACAGTGATAGGACAAGAGGGAATGGCCTCAAGCTGCACTGTAATGAGCTGCCCAGAGAGGACGTTTACTCACCATCCCTGGAGGTGTTCATGAAAAGGGTAGGATGTACCACTTGGTTTAGTGGACATGGTGGTGATGAGCTGATGGTTGGACTAGATAATCTTCATGGTCTTTTCCAGCTTTAATGATTCTATGCTTCTATGATTCTATTGTCTTGTTCCACTTCAAAAATTTTCTGCCAATTTCCTCCTGTTCAATGCCATACATTTCATCCCATTGTTCAAGCCAGCAGCAAAGACATTAAACAACATCAGCCCCAGTATCAAGCCTTCATAGGTATTGCAATATCTTTCCAAGCTGTACTGTGCCCCACACATGTGACCATGAGATACTGATCAGGCTGTAGTGCTGCTTCAAGAAGAAATTAAAGAAAGGATCAATAATTTTTTTTTTTTCTGTCAATCCTGTCACTATATGCATACAGAGACATTATTCAGCAACTCCCTAACTTGCCTTTACTATATTGAGCACAGCTCAACTTTTTTATTTTTCCCCAATATCATTTAATATTCCTCCTCTGGATACTTCATTGCTTACTAATCTCTACCACTACTTTTGAGAGACAGATGTTTAAAAGTTTTTCATGCCTTTTTATGACAACATGCAAGATTTCTGAATTTATCACTCACTGGGTCAGTCACAAACAATTGTAAAGAATTATTCTTTATTAAAAAAAGTTTAGTATGTGACATGGGAATTTCATATTGTATTCATATTCTCATTGTACATAAATGTCTTCCACCTCTACTCTGTGCTGAAGAAAAGGTAGCAGGATTACAAGGCCTGAGCTTATAAATATCAGATAATGCTGTCACATGGAATTTGTTTATAGAGAGTACATTTTTTTATGTAATATGCACAATTTATATATTCTTATATAGCTAATCAAGACTTGTGAAATGGTGGAGTTTATCTAAGTTTCTATTTTCTTGCTTTATCTTCTATACAGGCCACCACTTTGAACTATATCAGAATTAGGAAAACTTTCTTCACAATATCGCAGAGAATACTAAAGGCAAAATTCAGCTACTTTTTAATAAAATAAAGTGACTCTTCAGAAACAGAATAAAATGAAAATGTATGTCATTTGTATGATTGAAATTTTACTAGAAACTTCTGTTTGGTTAACTATGCTAGATGTGAAGAGCAGAGTAGACTTGGTCTTCAAGAGACATTCTGGCCCTCTGTACCTCGTCTTTGTGTGTGTGTGTATTTTGTGTGCATGTATACACATACAAAAATGCACAAACTATGCAGTTATTCAGAGGAGCATTGTTTAGTATTTGTAAAGTAAAGATTCTTAAATATAAAGTAACAAATTGCTAGGTTCAGCATGAAAAACGATGCCAGTATATGCACATTTTTAAGTGAAGAAATGGTGTTCATTTTTTTGAACTTATGCTTAAATAAGAAGCTGTATTATAATTTCAAAAATATACAGCCTTTCCCCCCTCTTCTTGTTGTTGTTGTTAAGAAAACCACACCTTGTTACATTCTGTGGCCTATTTCATTGCTGTGTCTGGTTATTTCACTCATGTTTTATTACTTTGCTGGCATAGAAGAACATAATATTTCTAGTACAATTGCATGTGTCAGATCAAAAATATGGTGCACCAGTCTGAGAAATTAAACACAGATTTTCTTCTCTTTATATTGGGAAAAAAAAATGCAATAGAACTCTGTCAACACATAGTTAAAACTATTTAAAACTCAAAATTTGCAATCTCAGTTTTGATCCATGTGCAAAACAATGCATCTCCAGCCAAGCACATAGCAAAATTGCAGTTTCATTTTGGTTGTTAATAAGGGAAATACCAACACAGCAGGTTAGCAGGCTGGTCATGTTTGGAACTACATGACTTAAGTCTGGCTCACTCAGTAGGTCCCTGTTTAGCATCTATTAAACTCATGCAGTTCTGTGTGACTGAAAAGGGAGGAAAACTGTGGCTTCATACAGAAATGTACCTCAGCTGCTCTGACTTCAAGGCAAATATGCAGAATGAGCTGCATGCAAAATTTAAGGAAAATAAAAAATTATGACGCTGTAGGGATAAAATGATACGTGAAAAATAAATAAATAAATAAATAAATCAGAGAAAGTGAATGTGATCTTTCCTACCACTTATGTTTATGGAAGGCTCTTTCTTATCTTAGGGAAATCACAGAATCACAGAATCGTAGGGGTTGGAAGGCACCTCCAGAGATCATTGAGTCCAACCCCCCTGCCAAAGCAGGTTCCCTACACCAGGTCACACAGGTAGGTGTCCAGGTGGGTCTTGAATATCTCCAGAGAAGGAGATTCCACAACTTCCTTGGGCAGCCTGTTCCAGTGCTCCGTCACCCTCACCGTAAAGAAGTTCTTGCGCACATTTTTGCAGGACTTCCTATGCTCCAGTTTCTGGCCGTTTCCCCTTGTCCCATCTCCACACACTGCTGATAAGAGTCTGGCCTCGCCACTTTGCCCCCCACACCTTAGATATTTATAGACCTGGATCAGGTCCCCTCTCAGTCTTCTTTTCTCAAGGCTAAACAGACCCAGTTCACTTAGCCTTTCTTCATAGGGGAGATGCTCCAGGCCCTTCACCATCTTTGTGGCCCTCCGCTGGACTCTTTCCAAGAGATCCCTGTCTTTTTTGTACTGGGGAGCCCAGAACTGGACACAGTACTCCAGATGAGGCCTTACCAGGGCAGAGTAGAGGGGGAGGATCACCTCCCTCGACCTGCTGGCCACGCTCTTTTTAATGCAGCCCAGAATGCCATTGGCCTTTTTGGCCACAAGGGCACACTGCTGGCTCATGGCCAACCTGTCGTCCACCAGGACACCCAGGTCCCTCTCTGCAGAGCTCCTCTCCAGCAGGTCATCCCCCAACCTGTACCGCTGCATGCAATTATTCCTCCCTAGGTGCAAGACTCTACACTTGCTTTTGTTAAACCTCATCTGGTTTCTTACCGCCCAGCTCTCCAGCCTGTCCAGGTCTCGCTGAATGGCAGCACAGCCTTCAGGCGTGTCAGCCAATCCTCCCAACTTCGTATCATCAGCAAACTTGCTGAGGGTGGCCACTATCCCCTCATCAAGGTCATTGATGAAGATGTTGAACAAGACCGGACCCAGCACCGACCCCTGAGGAACACCGCTAGTTACAGGTCTCCAACCAGACTCTGCACCGCCAACGACGACCCTCTGTGCTCTGCCAGTCAGCCAGTTCTCAACCCACCTCACTGTCCACTCATCTATCCCACACTTCCTCAGCTTTGTTATAAGGATGTCGTGGGAGACAGTATCAAACGCCTTGCTGAAATCAAGGTAGACTACATCCACTGCTCTCCCCCCATCCACCCAGCCAGTGACAACATCATAGAAGGCTACCAGGTTGGTCAAGCATGACCTCCCCCTGGTGAACCCATGCTGGCTACTCCTGATAACCTCCTTTTCTTCCAATTGTCTGGAGATGGCATCCAGCACAAGCTGTTCCATCACCTTTCCAGGGACAGAGGTGAGGCTGACTGGCCTGTAATTACCTGGATCTTCCTTCTTGCCCTTTTTGAAGACCGGAGTGACATTGGCTATCCTCCAGTCTTCAGGCACCTCCCCCATTCTCCAAGACCTCTCAAAGATGATAGAGAGCGGTTCAGCAATCACCTCTGCCAGCTCCCTCAGCACCCGTGGATGCACCCCATCGGGTCCCATGGATTTATGAACATTGGTGTTGCCTAGGCGCTCTCGGACCGCCTCTTCCCTGACTAAAGGGAAGTCTTCCATTCCCCAGACCCTCTCACTAACCTCCAGCATCCGGGATTCCTGAGGGAGAGCTTTTTCACTGAAGACAGAAGCAAAGAAGGCGTTCAGTATCTCCGCCTTCTCAGCATCCCCCGTTACCAGAACACCCCCCTCACTTAGCAGGGGACCCACATTCTCCCTAGTCTTCCTTTTACTGTTAACATACTTTAGAAAAGCCTTTTTTATTATCCTTCATCTCCTTTGCCAGGTTCAATTCCAGGCGGGCTTCAGCCTTCCTCGTCGCATCCCTGCAGGCCCTGACGGCATTTCTGTATTCTTCCCAAGCGGTCAGACCCTTTTTCCACATTTCATGGACCTCCTTCTTCCCTTGGAGTTTGCGCATGAGCTCCTTACTCATCCACACAGCTCTCCTGCCACCCTTTCCCGATCTCTTGCTCACAGGGACGCACCGATCCTGAGCTTGGAAGAAGAGCTGTTTAAATGCTGACCAGCTCTCACAGGCCCCCTTACCTTCTAACACCCTAGCCCATGGGATAGCTCCAAGTAGGTCCTGGAAGAGATCAAAGTTGGCTCTCCTAAAGTCCAGGGTAGCAATCCTACTTTTTGTTTTGCTTCTTCCACTCAAGATCTTGAACTCCACCATCTCGTGGTCACTACAACCCAAGCTGCTCCCCACCTTTACTTCCTTAACAAGCCCTTCCTTATTAGTGAGAATAAGGTCCAGCAACACCCCTCCCCTTGTCGGTTCCTCCACCACCTGCATCAGAAAGTTGTCTTCAACACATTGCAGGAACCATCTCGGGTCGCGCGTGCCTGGCCATGTTGCTTGTCCAGCAAATATCTGGATAATTGAAGTCCCCCACAAGCACCAGCGCCTGGGATCATGACGCTACTTCCAGTTGCTTATGGAAGGCCTCATCAACCTCCCCCTCCTGATCAGGGGGCCTGTAGTACACACCCACAACAGTGTCACCCATACCAGCCTGCCCCTTGATTCTCACCCACAAGCTCTCCACCGCTACATCACTCTCCCCCAGGTGGAGTTCAATACATTCTAGCTGCTTTCTCACATAAAGAGCAACTCCACCACCCCACCTCGCCAGCCGATCTTTCCTAAAAAACACATAGCCCTCCATGACAACATTCCAATCATGTGAGCTGTCCCACCATGTCTCCGTGATGGCAATGAGATCATGGCCTTGCAACTGCACACAGATCTCCAACTCTTCCTGTTTATTTCTCATGCTGCACCTGTTAGTGTACAGACACTTTAGGGAAGCAGCATCCCCCTGCCCCTCTCCATCCCTTTGAACTCCACCCTCTTCACCCATCAAGCTCTGTTTTGAGCCTTGAACTACCCGCTCAACCCCAGTGGCCCTCATTTTGTCCCCTTCCCCCTTCATACCTAGTTTAAAGACCTTTCAATGAGTCCCGCCAGTTCCTGGGCTAGGATCCTCTTACCCCTTGGAGACAGGCTACTTCCATCTGCAGCCATCATGCCAGGTGCTGAGTAAATTGCCCTATGGTCAAAAAACCCAAAATTCCTGCAAGGTGGCTGGGGGTAACATGCTCCATGTGGAGCCTCAGCTGTGTGCCAAGATCTCGGGGCTGATAGGGACTGGCACCACCAATCAATCTCCCTCTCATATTCCTTTATGGTCCTCAGCCTCTCCACCTCCTCCTTCAGGTCGACCACAAGGCTGAGTAAGTCATTTAGCTGGTCACACCTTACACAAGTTCTGCCTTCTTCGCCTGGCACTGCAAAGGCCAGGCTCTGGCACTCATCACAGCCAGTGACCTACACACTAGCGTGTTGTTTTGGGATCTCAGTCTGGGTCTTCACAGTTTTTTTGGCTGCAGTCTTCCTTTTCCGTGTGCAGGGTACATCTGTCAGGGTCTCCACATTATTAGTGGCAGTAGCCTTCCGCCAGAGTGCAGCCATGGTAAACCAGCAGACTCACTAGTGCAAATTAGAATAGCCTTAACGGGGTGAGACTGATCAGCCCCGCCCTGCTGCTGGTAGTGCTGGCTCTGCCCTCGCCCCTTTACCAGGTCGTTAACGGGTGCCCCCGCACTTATCGCACTTATCACTCACTTCGCAGTAATAATACTCCTCCTCTTCGTCCTGGTGGGCAGCAACATGTCGCTGCCCTCCCTGAGGCTTTTTCTAGGCAGTGTGCAGTGGCTTGTCTTTCTGCCTTTCTCCAGTTGAAGAGCTGGAGAAACAGAGAAAGTGGTGAATAACTTCTGAGATGGCAGCACAGCATCACAGACAAAGCAGAGATTGGATGGTCAGCTCTGTTCACTAGACAATAACTATTTTTCAGGGAAAACTGACTTTCTGCCTTTCATTTCTGTCCAAATTTCTTTAGATATCTGAGAGACAAGTAATAAAATACAATGATGATAAAGTTAAAACTTCTTGGAACACTAAGTATCCAAGAGCAATAATATAACAAAGGCTCCAGTGTCCCAGTTACAAACCTGTTGCACTTCCCCATTTCATTGCAAAGTGACTTCATAGATGTGGGAGCTTAGAAGAAATACAGTGCTGAAAAATTCTATTCTCTAACCAGATAAACCTCTACAATAAGTTGCATTATACTTCAAAAATATGTCTGTGAAATGTTTTGAGTATGTTGGCTGATATTATGCTAATCTTATCTCCTTAGCCAGCACTTTGGAAATTTGTAGAACAGAAGAAATTCACTCAATGCTGTGGATGTGAATAAATTCACTTCCTTAATGAATACTCTGTGACAAGTATCTGCTTCCTTTTGTTGTACTATATTAAAATCTGTGCGAGAGTTACATCTGACAGTGGGGTTTTGTTGGAGCACAAGACTCACCATTAACAATATTTCCTCCTGAAATTTAGATTTGTAGTTACATGAATCATACTGATTCCCAATAGGACTTCTCACCTGGGAATATAGTTGCGTTTATACTGAAAAATTCTGGTTTAAAAAGAGGTGATATTAAAAATTAAATCTTTGAAAAAAGATTATTGTCAATACAGCAGAAAAGCTTGGATAGTTATGTACAAAATACTAGTATAGCAAATATGGTCACAGTAAATAACATCGCCCTGTAGGAAAAATAGACTGTTGGCTATCTGTGTATGTCACTGCTCATGTAAAAAGCATGCATATAATAGCCTTATTAAAAAGTAAGTAAATACATTCTAGAAAGTCACATAAGGTATATAGAGCTCTAAATCAGTTTATGGATAAGCATATAAATGCAAAAGACAAAAGACTGTCACAAACTGGCACTGTCCACCTCTTGGTAATCTCTAAACAATAAAGGAAGAAGAAATAAGACATCGTTGTAGCTTGCACAAGAACCAGAAAAAAGAGTTGAGTCATCACATCTGGAAATAGAACCTACTACTGAGGAGTAATGGGTCAAATGGTGTCCGTAAAAATGGAGTGAGCAAAGTAACACTATTCGTATCCAGAAGATAAGTCTCAGACTCTGGGGAGAAGGTCTAGACCACAAAAAGGATAATATTCTCTGACCAGCTGCGGTTTCCCTCCCTTTTCCTTAAAACTTCAAAAAATAGTGCCACTAAGATCACTTTTGAAGCAGAACTTAAAACATTATTAACAGTAGGTGACATCCAGAAAGTTTTGATCTTAACTAATTGAGGAACAGAATACTCTTTGGTTTTAAATGTCATGGCTTTAATTTGTATAAGCCTTTTAAAAAATTCACCTTATGGGTCTCTTTTGATCTCCAGGATGACTGTGCTCACAGAGTTCACTATAGGCAAGTACAATCTATAGGGAAATTGGTTATTTTCTCAGTCCTGCCCTTGTAATCCATGCAAAAAAGTCCAAACTAAATGTATGCAGTATAAGGGTTAGATTAGAACACTCATGTGTTTGTTGCACTTAATAAGGACAACATCCTGACAGACCTCAGAATGTAGTATACCCACCTAACTTTGTAAGGAGATTAAAGGAGATTATTGTTGGACACATACTGTATAAAAGACACATCCCAGTCAACTATTTTNCTAACTTGTAAGGAGATTAAAGGAGATTATTGTTGGACACATACTGTATAAAAGACACATCCCAGTCAACTATTTTTTTTTTTTTTTTTTTTTTTACAGCAGGAAAGAAGACAGATTAAGGGAAAAAAATGTTCATTAATTATAATGCTGTCTAATTCTTAGTAGCTAAAATGATCATTGAGAGTCCATAGAACAAAGTATTCTGTGCTCACACCATTTCTCATGTTAATTTTTCAGCAATGAATTGACAGGTATTAGTTTATTATTTGAATTCTTTTTTTTTCATTATTCTTTAGTTCATTAGTCAGAAGAGACAGGCTGAAGAGAGCATACCTCCTCTGATAAATGAGAAAGGAGAACTGGCTACAACAGATATGGATAAGGCTGAGGTACTCAATGAGTTCTTTGCCTCATTCTTCACTGGCAGCCAGGATTCTCGTATTTCTCACATCCCTGAACCTCACATCCCTGAATCTCTTGGTGGAAACTGGGGGAGAAAACTGTCCCCCACTGTAAGAGCAGAAGAAGTCCAAGACATTATCATGAGACTGAATGTGTACAAGTCTATGCAGCCAGATGACATGTTTCCCAGCCCCTAAGGGAGCTGGCTGTTGAGGTTGCTGAGCTGCTCTCCATCATATTATACCCAGCTGGAATTATCAGCTGGGTAGATGGGGGGAGAGCAGTGGATGTCATCTACCTTGACTTCAGTAAGGCTTTTGATATTGTCTCCCATGACATTCTGATACTGAAGCTGAGAAAGCGTGGGATAGATGAGTGGATGATGAAGTGGGTTGAGATCTGGCTGACTGGCCAAGCTTAGAGTGTTGTGATCGGTGCGGAGTCTGGTTGGAGACCTGTTACTAGTGGTGCTCCCCAGGCGTTGGTGCTGGGTCTGGTCTTGTTCAATATCTTCATCGATGACCTGGATGAGGGGATAGTGTCCACCCTCAGTAAGTACGCTGATGATACAAAGCTGGGAGGAGTGACTGATGCACCTGAAGGCTGTGCTGCCATTCAGCAAGACTTGGACATACAGGAGAGTTGGGCAGCAATAAACCAGATGAGGTTTAACAAAAGCAAGTGTAGAGTCTTGCATCTGGGGAGGAATAACTGTGAGTATCAGTACAGGCTGGGGAATGACCTGCTGGAGAGGAGCTCTGTGAAGAAGGACCTGGGGGTCCTGGTGGATGACGGGTTGGCCATGAGCCAGCAGTGTGCCCTGGTGGTCAAGAAGGCTAATGGGATCCTGGGATGCATTAAAAAGAGTGTGGCCAGCAGGCCAAGGGAGGTGATCCTCTGCCTTTACTCTGCCCTGGTAAGGCCTCACCTGGAGTACTGTATCCAGTTCTGGGCTCCCCAGTACAAAACAGACAAGAATCTCCCAGAGAGAGTCCAGCGGAAGGCCACAAAGATGATAAAGGGCCTGGAGTATCTTCCCTGTGAGGAAAGACTGAGTGAACTGGGTCTATTCAGCCTTGAGAAAAGAAGACTCAGAGGGGATCTGATTAATGTTTATAAATACCTTAAGTTTGGGAGTCAAAGAGACATGGCCAACCTCTTTTCAGTGGTTTGTGGGGACAGGACAAGGGGAAAAGGCCATAGACTGGAGCATAGGAAGTTCTGCACCAATATGTGAAGGAACTTCTTCACGGTGAGGGTGACGGAGCACTGGAACAGGCTGCCCAGGGAGTTTGTGGATTCTCCTTCTCTGAAGGTATTCAAGACCCGCTTGGACACCTACCTGTGTAGTCTGCTGTAGGGGATCTGCTCTGCAGGGGAGCTGGACTCGATGATCTCTGGAGGTCCCACCCAGCCCCTACAATTCTGTGATTCTGTGATATTTGAGAAGTTGCTGTCAGATGAAGTGCCCGGGGACTGGAAAAAAGGAAACATCACTCCTATTTATAAGAAAGGAAGGAAGAATGACCCAGGAACCTACAGGCCAGTGAGCCTCACCTCTGTGCCTTGGAAGATCACGGAACAGATCCTCCTGGAAGACTTGTTAAGGCGCATGATGGGTGAGCCAGCATGGCTTCACCAAGGTAAGGTCATGCCAGACCAATCTGGTGGTCTTCCCTGATAGAGTGATGGCACTCGTAGACAAAGGAAAGCTAATGATGCCATCTACTTGGACTTCTGCCTGGACTTTATTGACATAGTCTCCCACCACATTCTTACCTCTAAATTGGAGAGGTATGGATTTGAAGGATGGACTATTTGGTGGATAAGGAATTAATTGGAAGGTTATAGCCAGAAGATTATGGTCAGTGGCTCTATGTCCAGGTGGAGGCCAGGAATGAGTGGGTCTGCCTTGGGTCCACTACCTTCTAACATCTTTATCAATGACATAGATGATGAGACTCAGTGCACCCTCAGTAAGTTTGCTTATGAAACCGAGCTGAGCAATGTAGTTGATACAGAGGTGGAAGAGGTATCATCCAGAGGGACCTTGATGCACTTGATGGTAAAGGAAATATACAGTACAGTCAGTACACAAGTATGCATGGAGTCTGAATGATACAGTGTGTGCATAAAAACAGCACATATTAAATCACAGCAGGGAATAAATGAAAGGGGCACAAAGATGACCCTTTTCTTCTGGGGAAAAGAAGACTGACGGAGGATCTGATTAATGCTTATACATATCTAAAGAGAGGTGGGAAACAAATGGATGAGGCCAGGCTCTTCTCAGTAGTGTGTATTTATAGGACAAGGAGCAATGGCTAAACTTGTACAAAATGGCTAAAACTTGTACACCGGAAATTCCGTACTAACACGTGGAAGGACTTCTTTATGTTAAGGGTGATGGAGCACTGGAACAGATAACCCAGAGAGGTTGGGGAGTCTCTTCTCTGCAGATACTCAAGACCTGCCTGGACACCTACCTGCGTGACCTATTGTAGAGTATCTGCTTTAGAAGGGGTTTTGGACTTGATGATCTCTCAAGGTCCCTTCCAACCTCTGCAATTCTGTAATTCTGTGATTCTTTGCAAGGTGCATGTGCAAGAGTAAAGAGAGTAATCATCCATGACCAGAGTGTTGATGACATTAAGGCCATACTAGCACAGATGTGGAGCAACCACAACATGATACAGCTCAACATGGTCATGTGCCTTTGCTGATAAGAGCATATAAACACTACAAAGAGCAATGCCGATCAAGATGAGGCTAGAGGATATGAAGAGAACTCAAGAGGCAGAATCACTTGTCCTTCATACCCTCATCAGTAATAACAATCACAGAACATACATGACCCATTTTTTCATGAGTATGAAACATTCAGTAATTTAGTATTATTTTCAATTTTGCTATATTATTTACACTAACACACATACGCTCACCATCAGATAGATAGATAGATGATCCTGAAGAGTTTTAATACCAGAAGGATTGTTTCCACTGTCCTAATTGAGTTCTGAGTCACACTCTCAGAGGAATTTACTTCCACTTCGGCGGTACTGATGAAGTTAATGTGTTCAGGCCTTGGTTACCTGGACTGTGAAGAGTGCAGAAAATTTTCACAACAGGAATGGAACAGCACTTAGAGTGGAGGTTCACGCCCACTGTAAGAACTGACAGACAAGTGGAGACTTTTTGCTTCTAGTTCCAATTCAACACAGAATTCAAGTGCTCACGTACTTTGACCAATTCAGTGCACTGTTTACAATGGCTTAATTTTCTGAATAACACATTTGCCTTGTCAGAAAAACGTATAAAACATGGCAAAATATTTCTGATCTGTTGCGTTAATGTTCTGGTTTCAGCTGGGACAGCTGATGTTTTTCATAGTGGCTGGTATGATACTATGGTTGGCTTTAGAAGGAAAACAATGCTGATGCTACACTGTTGTTTTAGTTGTTGATGAGCAGTGCAGTATAAAGCCAAGGATGTTTCACTCTTTCATTTTCTCATACTATCCTATCAGTCGGGGAGTTAGGGGTGCACAAATAGCTGAGGTGGGTCAGAACCAGTACAGCTGACCCAAACTGACCAAAGAGATACCCCATTGTATATGACATCATGTGGAAAAACTAGACAACTGAGGGGAGTTGGCTAGGGCGTTGCTATTGCTCAGGGACTGGCTGGGCATTGGTCAGCAAGTAGTGAACAATTGCTTTGTGAGACACTTGTTTTGTACATATATACATATTGCATATAATTATCATTAGTGTTATTTTTCTCTTCCTTTTCTGTTCTAGTAATTAGCTTTTATCTCACCTTGCAAGTTTTACTTTCTTTTTCTGATTTTCTCCTCCATTCCACTGAGACAGGGGGATTGAGTGAAAGGCTGCATGGTATTTAGCTGCCTGCCAGGTTAAACCACAACAGATTAACAGATATAACTGAATTTCTCATTTTCCTGCTGTCTTCATACATGTTACTTCTATTCTCCATGTCAGCAATAGGATCACTTTTTCTCCTTTTTCTTGTCTATTTCTATTCAACATTACCTTTATGTTTATGTAATTAATTACTTACATTATTAAAAAAAATAAAATAATTACTAAATGGATGTATGCACTGATAGAGGACTCCCAGGGGAAAGAAAAAAAAAAGGAACCATGAAACTTGGATGATGAACTGATTATCAGATGCAAAAATTTATGAAATTATGAGCATTCTTAATCTTTTCAACAGAAATTCATGGAGTGTTATGCTTTAGGGTTTTAAAGAATAGAGGAATCTCAGATCACTGCCATAGATGATGCATTAATAGCAAAATTTTCTGACAAAAGAACTTTTTTTTGTCATTTTCTGAATTATATGTGAAATTCTTACTCATTAAAGAACATCTTTCTGTAAACTCAAATAATCTAGTCTACTTTAATAATGAAAAGGCAAAGGAATTGTCTCTTCGGTTATGTAACAGAGGGAAGAATTTGAACAAAGTGTGTGCAGAATTTTTATATCTTTAAAAATTCAATTAAATTCTTTGCAGAAATTTGATGACAGCTATTTATTTCATTGTATTTCAGAGAGTCACCTAAAAATGTGCAAGAATATTGTTTCAAGTGCTGCAATGGCACTTTCAGTCAGTGATCACACTTGTCTGATAAATAGCTTTATAAATCTCACATCACACTCAAGGAAATAAAAGTTATTCAGAGACCTTTTTTACAAGCATTACTGCCGCATCTAGCAGGACAGCAAAAGATGTTAGTGACTCAACAACATTTATATGACAGTTTCCAACAGAAAATGCAGTTTCCAACACTTCCTCTGAATGATGAAGCTGAAAGAATTTAAGATATTGTCAGAAGAGCAAGAGCAATATTCTTTTTCACTGACAATGTGTAAAAGCAAATCTTTTACTATTAGAAGGGATCAGAACCTCTAGTAGATGGCATTTCTTGGTTCAAAGTTCTGATTCCAAGCTAGCAATACCATGATTTGAAGATATATATAAATAATTATCTCAGTTTTGGCAGAGTTAGAGTCAATTTTCTTGGATTTGGGATGAGAATAGTAGTGATAACACACCAGTGTTTTAGTTGCTGCTGAGCAGTGCTGCAAAGAGCTACGGACTTTTCTGTTTCTCACGCTGCCCTGTCAGTGAGGGCTGGGTGTACAGAAGGAGTTAGAAGAGGACAGAACCAGGACAGCTGACCCAAAAAGACCAAAGAGATATCCCATACCATGTGGGGTCATGCTCAACAATAAAACTGAGGTAAGCTAGCCAAGGAGGCTGTTGCATCTGTGTGGGGACTGTCTGGGTGTTGGTTGGCTGGTGCTGAGCTATTGTGTCATGCATCATTTATTTTGAAAACTGATGCTTCCCCCCCCC
>JACDJE010000400.1:496046-530388 GCA_016647715.1 Pavo muticus | reverse complement strand
TACTTTCCTAATAAACTGTTTTTATGTCAACCCACAAATTTTACATTTTTTCCAGTTCTTTTTCACATCCCCTCCTGGGTAGGGACTGAAGGGACTGAGCAAACAGCTATGGGGTGCTTAGCTATTTGCCAGGTTAAACCACAGCAGTAAGTCAGACAGTGAATGAGCAATTAACCTACACTTCATATTTATTAATCCCTCCTCTGACACATCATTAAAGGTATACCTGTGTTGGGTATTTTTTGTTACAATTTTACTAAGCTTGCCAGAATGTACATTTCTTAGGAGGTTCTCTCTCATCTGTAGAATCTGATTTTGAAGCATCTGCACAATCCATTGATAATCAGCATCCATTCCTCAGGTAGCTTTACTCTGTCATCCTTCATGTCATCCTGTCATTATTAAGAGATTCAGACCTTTCAGTGCACCTCTTTCACTCCCTATGAAGCTTTCTGTTTCTGCAGACTGATTATTGCACTTAAATGATCTGCTTATTTGCTACTGTTTCTTGTACTAGGGATCCTTTACTCCTACCCTTTTGTTTCACCTTTTTTTTTTTTTTTTTTTTTTAATTCCACAAAGTTGTTTGCAAGTCCTGCTTCTCCTCTGTTATGCATAATCAACCACAACAACATTGGATGGCCTTTCTGCTTTGAAAAAGTTAATTTCTATGATAAACATTTGTATTTCAAACCCACAAACTGAAAACTTAGGAGTTAATTCCAGACATTCTGATAACAGTTACAACAGAATTTCTATTAGCTTATTTCACAATACATTTCTGTCACAACTCTTAATGATCTTGCAAAATCCTGCAGGAGTTACTAATGTACTTGTTAAAGAATCTGACCTCATTTGACTGTTACTGAAGAAATTAAAAGGAAATACTAATCCATAAAAGAAAATTATTCAACATTTATCACGTACTGCAGAATGCATTTACCACTGTGGACTTGTTGTGAAATTACAGTCCTGCCATTAGTTTGTCTAAAGGTCATTGATATCAGTAAAGTAAATGCTTCACAGCTCTTATAAATCTCTAAGTTGTCAAGGTAATTTTGCAACACACCATCTAATTATTGACCCTCACAAGGTAAATGCTTTGGCAATCAGTTTCAAGTCATGCCCTTTAAAGATTGCCAGATACGTAGATCTCATTATGATCAGAGAATTAAGTCTTCAACACTTAAGAACTAATGCCCAGAGAACACAGAAGAGTTGACACAGTTAGACAATTTCTACCAGAACTTTAATAGATGACAGAAAAGTACACAACAATCTTAACAAATGCACAAATATTCACAGTATTCAGTACACCAAAAGATAGCTATTGGAGAGAAAATTGTGGAACCTAAATTAGTGGCATATCCAGCAGTGCAAGATCCATGAAAGAGAATACTCTGCAATAAAATAGTTTCACAGCCATAATACTTCACTGGCCTGTGTGGAGTATTCAGTGTTCTTATCCTGCTGTCCATCACAGCCCTTTATCATTTCACTGAGATTCTCATTTATTGCATCTAACAATAGGAGAACCTCTCTCACTCTGTCATACTTCTTTTCTGGAGGATGGTGTGAGAAACACGCTCAAGATCAAAAATTTCTAATCAGGCCAAGATTTCAGTGAAGAGCAGTTTATTCATTATTGCAATAATGAGCGCACACCCCCTACTGACAAGGGAGGAATTGCGCAACTAGTCAGTGAGATCCACTCCGTTATATATCCTGGGTCTGACGCAGGTAAAGCCTCTCCTGGCACTCATTGGTTGAGCGTCTCAGGCTCACAATCTGATGCTGTTATTACGTTACACTTCCATAGCTATCTTACACTTCCATAGCTACGTTATACTTCCATACTATTCCTGTTACCAACCCACTGTCTTTGGGTACGTTCTGTATTTTTTTTGGCAATAGGAGGACAATATTTTCAACAATTTGCACACTAGTTCTGTCCTGTACCAGACTCTCCCATACCCTGTATAATTACCTCACCTAGTGTCTGTGCCAATTTTACCTAGGTCAGAATGCCCCAGTCTCATCTTTACTCTGCTCAGCAGCTTTCTTTGTGAAAGGCACCTTATCCCATGCTACATACAGAAATACCGGAAATTTCCACTGCAAAAACACAATCTACCTCTCACAGATGGTATCATGTGACTGAAGATGTCTCAAGCTTTCTACCTCCCATCACAAGCATCAGTTCCATAGGCCTCATATAGAACGCTTTGGTCACTGATATTTTCTGTCACTGGAGCTACTTATTCCTATATTAATAGCAATTTTTATCCTCTATATTCCCTTTCAGCCATAATACCTACCTGCCTTCCCACACCTCCCACCTTATTGCAGCATATTCATTTATGACAATTCATAATAAATCACTTTTGTTATTTTCAGAGAGAAAGAGCTAAACGTCCAGCTGTATTTGTTCAAGTGCTCCATCAAAGACCACTGTGTGCTTGCTAAGACTTCCTGCACTTAGAAGCCTGGCACTTTACAATTAGGGCTTTTGAGATCCTCATTAAAATAATAATACTTTATTGATCCCATGATTACTTTATTTACCTTGCTGTTTCCTGTTTTTAATTACAAGAATTCAGAAACTGTCTGAAGTGTTTCATTTGTCAGACCAAATAGCACCAGCTGTTTAGAATGAAAACATTCAGAAGATGTGTGGGTTAGACTGCATTCAGCTGAAGTGTGTAGTCCAGCATTTTCCTACTAACTGTTCCTAGTAATTGCTATTAAAAAAACAACCTTAATAGATTACTAAACTAAAGCTAAAATAAATGAAATATAATGGCAAAGGAATATTTTTAGGATTAAGCCTTCTTTTCCCAAGTAGAAGCTGCACACAAGGGCTACTTTTGTTGTTACCTTTCACTGTTTCTTCTTCACACTACAATTTCTCCTATTATCAGTTCATTTCATGCCAATACTTATTCTTCAGCCTCTGGAATGACTGTCACTACATATGATGGCCATTGCAGCAGCAATGGCACCTGTGAGAGTGAGGAATCAAGTCATGAGTAAAGCAACAGAAGAGATTTCAGCAGGCACCTGATTAATCTCGTTGCTTTTTTCAGGCCTATTAAGAGAATATTTTCGACAATGATCAATTATACACAAAAAAATTAAAAGAAATCTGCCATGTCCTTTTCTTTTGTTTCTCCTTTTTTTTTTTTTTTTTTTTTTTTTTTTTATCTCACAGTAACAGAAAACAAGGATCTGCTTGAATCTTTGAGAGGGTGTAGCTGGCAGAGAGATGAGCAAAATATTTCTGGTGAGCAGCTTATTTGTTGAAGAATACAGTCTCAGGTCAACTGAAATTACTTATCTTAATTTTAAAATAGGAGACTACATAAAAATTCCAGAATTATTAATTTGGAAAATTAAAAATGAAATTGAAAAATGAGTAAATTTTGCAATTTTCTGTTTTCATAATTTCCTTTGGAAATTTTCCTGAAATATGTTTCTGAAGTGTAGAGGAAAAGGGTAAAATTTCATCAAAATCTTAGCATGAAAACAATAATATCTAACAAATAGAGAGAGGTGATTCTCCCAATCTATTCTGCTCTTGTGAGACTCCACTTTCAGCAGTGCATTCAACTCTGGGCCCTCCTGTTCTAAGAAGACACGGACTTGTTAGAGTGCATTCAGTGGAGGGACATGAAGATGATTGGAGAGCTGGAGTACCTCTCCTTATAAGGACAGGATGAGAGATTTGGGATTGTTCAGCCTGGAGAAGAGAATACTTCAGGAAGGCCTCATTGTGGCCTACCACATTAAAAAGCTTGCAGGAAAGCTGAGGAGGATTCTTTACCAGGGAGTGTAGTGATAGGACAAGAGATAATGGTTTTATATTAAAAAAGGTGATGGAGAACCACAGCTTCTCTGGGCAGCCTGTGTCAGTGCCTCACCACCTTATCATCCCCTGAGTAAAAAATTTCTTCTCAATATTTGAGTTAAATCTCATCACTTAGTTTAAAACCATTCCCCCTTGTCCTATCACTGTCTCTGCATGTAAAAATTCAGTGTTTCTCCTGTTTGAACCTCATTTAAGTTGATGAGGTCCCACTTTTCAAGCTCATTCATGTGCATTTATATGGCATTCTTTCTTTCTGCGGTATCAACTACACTACTCAGTTTAGCGTTGTCTGCAAACTTGCTGAGGGTGCACTCAATCTCACTATGCAGGTCATTGATAAAGATGCTGAAGATGACGGGACACAGGCCAGACCCCTGGGGGACACCACTCATCACCAGCTTCTAGCTGGACATAGAATAATTGACCACAACTCTCTGGTTGCAAGTGACCAACCAATCTCTTACCTACTGAGTAGTTCTCCCATTAAATCGGTATGTCTCCAACTTAGAGATAAGGATTTCTCATGGGACCATATCAAAGACCTTCAAGAAGTCTATGCAGACAACATCAATTGTTCTTCTTTTGTCCACTGATGCTGTCAGTCCAATGTAGAAGGCCACTAGATTAATTAGGCACTTGGTGCAGCCAAGCTGGCTGTCACAGATCAACTTTTCATCTTAGCATAGCTTCCAGGAGAATATGATCTACCCCGGCACAGACACAGACAGGCTCACCAGTCTGTAGCTCTTCAGATCTTCCTTTCAACCTTTCATCAGAATAGGAGCAATGTTTCCCTTTTTCCAATCAGGCAAATAACTTATTGAATACTTCAGCCTTCTCTATGACTGTTGTTATCATTTCTCCCTTCTCATTTATCACAGGAGGTGCAGTCCCGTTGGCCTTTCTCTTCTGCACAGCATATCTGTATAATCCCTTGTTATTTTTCACATCCCTTACCAGGTTCAGTTCAATTTCTGACTTGGCTTTCCTGATCACACCTCCATACACCTGGATGGCATCCTGTTGCTCACTGCAAAAAAAAGAAAACAACAAAAAATTTTCGGCCTTTTCACTTGATTCCAGTTTGATGTATTATATTTTTTTGATCCCTCTCTGAAGTATAGCTGACTCTCCCCATTTACTCTATCAGGAACATCCTTGTTTACCTGGGGATCTGGATTCCTCCAGGCAGGTAAGCACCAAACAGATGTCAGATGAGTTGGTGAGCATGTTAATGTTCTTCCTGTGAACTCTCCACAATTCTTTTATACATTCATTCTGTTTAATTGTGATTTCATTGAAATGACTAAATTCTATACAATCTTACTGTAATAAATGCTCTCCTGTGGATCTTCTCAACCCTTTTATTTATCTATCTATCTATTTATTTATTTATTTATTTATTTTCTGATACTATCTTCTGCAGAAGAAAGAAACACAATGTAGAGTCAGTGTCTGCAAATCAGTACAGTTTCTTTAGGGGAGAGGGGAGGACACCAGAAGAAGAATATTAAGTAACATACAACAAAAATTAATATATAAATAGATTATGTTGAAATACTTAATATGTGTGATGTAAACCATAACTTATCTCTTCTACATAGTTGTATCATGTTAGTCACATCATGGATTTGCACTGAAAGTCTTAAGTGTGCCTTCATTTCAATCTTTATTATTTTTTATGAAAGGTAGGCTTTCCCTAGACTCAACCCATTAAGGAAAATTACACATGGATTTCCTCCATCCTTTTCAATCAGTTAAGTATGTTCATATTTATGTTGAAATAGGAAATTAGTTTTATAGTATAGAGGTAATATGATGATTGTTCCTTGTGAGATTATAACCTTGAACAATATAATAATAGAGGAATTAGTGTGTTCTTAAAACCAATTGTGTCAATTTTTTTCTTGGCAAATGTTACTACTATCCAACGTAACACTATACTTGTTTTATTTAAAAGTGTTTCCTCATACCATTAGGCATAAATTCCTTAGTTCTATAAGAACTTCCAGTTTCTATATAGTTCCAGATTTACAGTTTCCTCTGAAAATTCGATGGGACTTTTCCCTAAACAGCAAAAGTGATTTTTAGACAAAATGTTTGTGTGCTTTCTCTTGTAAATTTATCTTTTCCTTTTGTTTTAAAAATGAAAGTAGTCATTTATTATTTATTTATTTAATTTATTAAACCTCATGTTTTAGAAAAGACACTGAGTAGACATTATTCTGGAGCAGAGAATGAATCATTTCTTTTTCTTATTTATCTTATTTATCTTCTTATCTAAAATGTAAGTCAGTAATGTTATCCTTTTGCTTTAAAAAGGTACTTGTAACACAACTCTGAATGACAGAGAGCTTCTATCCGCAAGAATAGCTATGCAATAAGTGTACTCCTGCTAATCTCAATCACTGTGTTAGCAGATATGAAAATTATGTTTTCTAAGATAAAAACATGTTTCTTTCACACATATTTAACAAAATTGCTGCAATCTTACGTTAACTCTGTTTTCCACAAGAATGATCTTTCTTCATTATGAACTCCCTTGTTATCAACAGTAATCATATTTTTGTGATATCTTTGATGTTAAAAATATTATTAACAAATAAAATGTAGATTGCTCTGAAAGTAATGCCTCCTATTTATTTCCATGGAAACTACAACAGACACAAAGAGCACAATTACACAATTTGATAGAGAAAATTCTCAGCTACAAAATGCTATTTTTCAACATAGTCACCACCATTAGCTATGCATTTTCAGCACTGATGAGCAAGAACTCGTATGTTGCACTAATAAAAATTTGCAATTTCATCCATAACATGGCTTATCTTTCAGGTCACTGCCTCTACTGCTGAAACACACCACCCACTGCCTCACTGTGCTCACATCCATTTTTTTGGTATCCATAAACTTTCAACAAACATGAATGAATGTCAATGGGTGCATTTTCCACATGGAGGAACTCAGTTCCACACCCTTGCTTCATGTGCATTTCTATGTCAGATGCCATTTTGTCAGACTGCCCCTCTGCTGCCAGCTGTCACATGGGAACAAAATGTAATTGAATATTGCAGGATTATTCAGCCTCTACTGTCATACCACCAACATCCACCTCTGAAATCGTGAGCCAACATATTAAAATAAGAAGCATTACTTTTGGAGCAAGTCTCCTACACACGTATGTATATAATTATTATTAGATGTATAATCTCTAGTAATCTCAGAGGAATATATTGTATGTTGTGTTTGAATACAGCAGCCAGAAATTTTAGTTCTTTAGAATGAAGAAGCATGTAACAGCAAGTACTATGTATGTAGACACGTGGGCAGACTAATAATCAAATTGGATCAAATAGGCATCAGTTGCTTCATGTCAAGTAGATTGCAAATAGCACAAGTTTTCATGCACAGTACTATTTTTAGTATACATGTTTTTATGCTCTTGTACTACTAGCATATCAATGTAGAATTTATGACTCCAGTCAAAGGATTTCAGGAAGAAGATGAGTTTTTTCTTTAAGACAAAATAGAATGACATTCTAAGAGTACAGACAACAAGAACAGCTGGTGCACATTCTCCTCCATTACCAAGCCTTACACTGTAGACAGAACTAATTACTAGAAACTTGGAAGTTTTTAAGAGCAAAGAGAAAAAGTAAACCATTTAGAACTTCTCTCTGCTATGCTTCTGCAGCCAAAACAGTGTGAACAATAGTTCACAATGAGACAGTTGAGCAGCCAAATGGCAAAGCTTGTGTTTGAACTTCAGCAAATTCACAGAGTGATTTGCTGTGAACAACAAAAGATCTAAAAGCAACAAAAAAATGCTGCTCTGCAATAGTTTTTTCACATGCGGAATTTGAATTCCAGAGAAGTAGAAGTTAAGTTATTTTAAAAAAACAAAGAATATTCATGGGAAAGGGTGATATCTCTGAAGAATTACTTGTTTCTTCAAAAACCAAGGTAATAATTATCTTTCAAAACTCTGTGTTTTACAAAGCATTACAGTTTTAAATAACTTGTTTTTTTTCAGCTTCTTTCATGCAACTTATATTCAATATTTTGTGTCATGTTTATCTCACTTAAATTTATTCATTGCTAGTAACAGTTCAAGTGAAAAGAGCGTTCAAATCTCCACTTTTTAAGTTTCTATTTTAATTTACAGTAAATCACAAAGCAAATTTAAGATTTTTCCCAAAATTCAGCAAATTCTTCCACACTCTATAGGAATCTTGATGAATACTGCAACTCAAATTTATGCAGACAGTATGAAAATAATGTACAGCATGACACTACATAAAGTTATCTGCAAATATTCATACTACTAGTATAACATTTCCATATCACATTGCTACAACTCAAATAATACCAATTTAAACAACCCAAAGGATGTATGTGAAACAGAAGTTAAACTTTCCATCTGTTTTTCTGACATATAAGGAATGTATGTCTTCAGCTTTAACATAAAGAGAGTGCAGGTCAATTAATTTAAAGTAATTAAAAATTGAAAATATTATGAACTATGTCTCTGCAATCTTTAAGAATTTTCTTAATTACTACAGAATCTACATTAATACACACAAACACAGAGAAGTATAAGTTTCTTTTTGTCACTAAAATTAGGAAAATAGAATGTACACAGTTAGTTTACTGTAGTTTTTAAGAGAAAGTGTACTTTGAGCAATATTTTAGGAAAATACCTCTCTGAGAGTTCCATATTGCCAAATATCATTGCAAAATGATTTTTACTATCTGCCCTTCCCCAAAATAAATAAATACATACATAAAAATAATACTAAAAAAAAATGAAATATAGAATTATATATATAGAATTAGCATTAAACTGCAGATCAGTGATCTGCAAATCTGGTGTCTGTTTCTAGTAATGTCTCAAATCAGAAGTAGCAAAATAATCAAATGTAATGTATGTATTCTTGGTGACATATGTTCAGTATTATGACAGAATATTTCAGCAACTTACTAAGTGTGCAAATACCATATGAATAAGGAATGAGTTAATCATGAATACTTTGGAGCTAATGCTGAGGCATGAATCATATTTTAGATCTAATTTAAGGAAAAAAGCAGAAAGATGTCAAAATTCCGCTTCAACTTTGGCTTAAAGGAATTGAATGAGGTAGCAAACTCCAGTCATTATTACCTTCCTGCATGACTTCTGAGTTCTGATTGGTAGGAACTTTCATTCAACATAGGAAGTAATTGATTTCACCAGTGTAGGTGCTTAAATGTATTACATCTTTTAACTGAAAAAAAACCCAAAACATTAGTGCTGCTATAAATCACGGATTATGGTTCATAATAACAATAATATTCTCAAAATCAGTCATTACTATACTTAGTTACTAGAATGTTACAGTATCTTTCTTCCTTTACTTGAAAATACTTATTAAAAAATAAATCAATAACTTAAGTAATCAAATGACTTTATTCAGAAAACTTCATTACTAAAGATTAATATATCTTAAATACATTGTGACTAAAAAATACTGCATGTGCAAATAGCATTTTGTCATGGTTTCATGTTTTTCATCAGTATTCCACATCACAACATCATGTAGTGCACTGGGAGTTAAGGAGTTAATACTGCAGTTCCATGGATTGTTGATATACCTCCTGAGTTCCAGTTTCTTGGACTGAGAAGAATGAACTACAACTCCCAGAAGACTTCATTTTTCTGTTTCTGTTTTCTATTTGGAAACAAGAGAATGTATGAAAAGTTGTCAAATGCCATCAAAAGTCATATCTGGATTCTATGATTTTATAATTATTCATAACACTACAACAGCATTCACTGATAATGTAATATTAGTCAGCTCAAGCTCGATGCTCAAAGACAGTTAGGTGCTTAAGGATGCAGATAGAGTCCTATTAAAATTAGGTTTCTACCTGGTTTTGAAATAATTTGTATCTTTAGATACCTAAATGCTTTAAAAATCTACTGGCTTATCATTCCCTACTTGAGCAGTCATTAGAGTAGTATAACATTATGGTCATAGGTCCAGAAAAAAAGCCATTATAAAGTTAATGAAGATGTCTATATGTGGTGTTGTGGTTATATTATGGCAAACACCAATGTGTAATTTCTTATTTGCAGTCAGTAATGTTGTATCTTATGTCTTTTGCTATAGAGGAAATCATAAAACTCTACACTCTTCATGTATATGAGTAGATGCTGAGAACTGTACTGGGTAATTATTTGTGTGCTAATTGATACTAATACCAAATTTTGAGTCATTGGTCAAGAGATATTATCAAATACAATAGTCTTTTTCACATGCGTAAAGAACAGTTTAACTCAAATTAATGACGGTTATGTCCCATAACTAACTCAACTTTAAAGACAGTATTATTTATTCTATTGAGACAGAAAGGTAAACAGAAAAATCAAAACAAATATCCTTTCCAAATCTTCTTCATGATCAAATTGCTCTACACATTTATCACATTTTTTGTACCCTGTTTATCACAAACATTTGTTAGACAGTGCTCAAATCAGACCTCAAGGTGGCAGGTAAAGTGGGCTTTAGAAGTAGTCTTATTCCACTGCTCCTTGTCTGTAGGAAAAATCTAACCTTAAACTTCTATTCATTGTGCAGTATCTTTGAAAACATGATATAGATTCATTTCTTACATAAAGAGTGAGATATTGCATGGAAAGTCAAAGTGAAACAGGCTGCCGTACAAGAAATTCACTAGACATCTTAAAATTCCTCTTCTTCAATGAGCTTGAATTTGTTGTTGCTGTTATTATTATTTATTTATTTATGCAATGAAGTATTCCTGAAGCTGTAGTGGAAATACTCTCTATTCTTGTAGTGTTTCCAACTTTTTTACAGGTTGGTCATGGAATGGAAATCAAATCATGCTGAGAGAAATAACCATAGGGTTCATTTCCTAGCTAATGTTTGCACTAGGGTGCTGTAAAAAGTATTAATAAATAGCTCAAGTTTCATATACAATATCATTATAATATAGTCCATTTGCTTTTGTAAACATACCAGGAATCTTTGGATGGCAGGTAATTCACAGCTTCAATATTCTCAATTATTCTTCAATAATTGAACCTGGATGAAATAGGGAGAGCACTAATCAGAACTGATTTCAAATGCTGCTCACTTGAGAGAGTGAAAATGGTATATTCTCCCAAGAGGAAACACTGAGACAGCATTAAACAGACAAGCCCTCTGATATGCTATGTCTCTCAGGAGAAGCAGGAGTCTAATAAACTGCAGCATATTTCCCTGCTGAGTTAGAACACCAGGAGTAAGGAACAAATTTTAATGAAATGACTTGACTGCAAATGTGCAAGATAATGGCTACCTTCCGTCAGCACTCGACTTCATTTTTCCGGATTTTTTCTGTTCTCCCCAGAGAAAGGTTGGTTACCCACTTTTACTCAGTTTGGCCAAGGCTGAGCAATGTTTTTTGGAACAGAATCTCGAAGAATGAGTCTCCAACTTAAACTCAGAGTTCATTTTTGAAAGCAGTTCTTTGCTTTTGGATTCTACTTTTTTTTATTACAATTTTTTTTCAGAGTTTGTAGGAGGACTATATTTATAAACACAGATGTATATAAATCATAAATATTATGGATGAAAGGATTATTTGCTAGAATTTACTATTTGCCCAAACCACCCTAAGATCTTCCCATGGACAACTGAAATAATGAATAAATTAATGATTTTTGCAGGCAAAAGTATGGACTGGAGTGTTAAATTGCTACTCATAACCATCACAGTTTACTTTCCTAAGCTTATTTGTATCATGATATCTTGAAACTTTCTGTCTGTAGTGAAATAGAGTAGTGAAATGAAAGTCCTGATTAGATAAGCTCTTTCTAGTAATTCCCTTTCTCAACCACTGTGAAGAATATCTCTATCCAAACTATGTCTTAAGAATCATCAACTCCTTGCTTTTTTTTGTAGCCTGGCTAAGCATGTATAAAATAATAGAAAGCTATAGTGGAAGAACATAAAGAAATCAGATTTTGGTAATCTTCACAATTCTTTCTGAAGACTTTTCATAGCTGCATATAGAGTTTAAAATCTCCAGTTTGTTATCTTCTTTTTAATTGCTGCACTCTGCTTTGGTCTCATCAGCCGCAGCTGATATATTCATTAAGAAGGCTCCTTCAGAAACTGTTATCCTAAGCTGTTACTTTGTCTATACCATCGCCCACTGGTTCTCATGTTTCTACAGTATCCACACAATCTGCTTATCTCTTCAGATGAGCATCAGCAGTTACATGCAGTTTGCAGTTTCTCAGGGCAGAGCCTAATTTTGTTCAATTTCTGTGAAGCTCTTGTCAAGTAGAAATTAATATTACATTCTGTGTAATAATAATAATAGTAATTATAATGCCTTTTTAAATCAGTCTCTATAGAAGCTGTGATGCATATAATATTCAGGGAAGAGTTAATGATTTAAAAAAATGATTGGATTAAATTATCTTTTCTCAGGATTGTTGATCATCTGATTAAACTATCTCACTGATAACATTTCTTCTTTCCATGTTCCTTTGCAGTTCTTTCTTTATTTTTTTTTTTAAGGCAGAGGAATAGATTATCTAATTAAAAACACCCTTTCACCTTCACTTTCCAACTATATCTTCTTAACACAGAAGTAAATGTAAATAGTTTTAAGGAAGCATAAACAAAATTAAGAGTCAGACTAACTTGGATTAATTTTATGCTACCTCTAGCCTGACACTCAGGTCATCATGTCATAATTTTGAATCTCCATTGGGCTTACTGTTTCTGCATCAATGATCTGTTTATAAACAGATGCTTATTAAAATTTTATTTTTTTAATAGTTTTTATTCCAAACAGAACAAATGAGAAATATTTGCACATCTTTCTTTGAAACAATCAATATAAACTGGATTCAAGCTTTATGCATGGTCCAGTGCACTGAGTAGTATTCTTGGAGCAGTGCAGAAGTCATTTTAAGTCATGAAGGAAGTATTCACAACAATTCTTTGTTGTTGTTCTGAGTGCTTATTTCATGATGGCCTAACATAGCTGTAATTTTCTTGGGAAAAGGCTTCCAGATTCACAGAGTGAAATTTGTTGGTTCACTACAGTTCTTTAGTAATTATTTGTGCATCAATCTAGACCTAAATTCTGAAAGTTTTTACAGTGATGAACAGATTTCTTTCGGTCTGAAGTGTGCAAGTGTTCTAGCTCAGATCTCTGCCTCTCATTTCAAGTTTAATGTTAACTAGTCTGTTATTTCCTGTTCTAAGATTCGTGAAAAAAAAATGTGTTTAATTTGCCATAGAATCATTGTATCATTAAGGCTGGAGAAAACCTCTAATATAATCTAGTCCATCTAGAGCTCAACTCCACCATGTCCACTAACAATGTCCCTCAGTACCACATCTCTATTGTTCTTGAACTCATCCGTGGACCATGACTCCACCACCCTTCTAAGTAAGTAGCTTGTTCTGACACCTCAACACACTTCCTGAGGATAATTTTTTCCTAATATCCAACTTGAACCACCCTTGGTGCAACTTAAAGCCATTACCTCTCGTCCTATCGCCATTACCCAGGAGAAGAGGCTGACTTCCACCTTGTCACAAACTCCTTTCAGGGAGTTGTAAAGAGCGATAGGGTCTCCCCAAGCCTCCTCTTCTCCAGATTGAACAATCTCAGTTCCCTGAGATGCTCTCCATAATACTTGTGCTCCAGGTCTGTTTTGTTGCGCTTTACTGGGCATGCTCAAGAGCCTTAGTGTCTTTCATGTGTTGAAGGGCTCAAAACCGAACGCAGTGCTCAAGGTGCAGCCTCAGCAGTGCTGAAGAGAATCATAGAATCATGGAATCATAGAATCATAGAATCATAGAATCATAGAATCATAGAATCATAGAATCATAGAATCATAGAATGGCTTGGGTTGGAAGGGACCTCAAGGATCATCAAGCTCCAACCCCCATGCCTCAGGCAGGGCCACCAACTATCTAATACTAGACCAGGCTGCCCAGGGTCCCATCCAACCTGGCCTTGAACACCTCCAGGGACAGGGCAATGACCATATACAATGACCATGACCAGAAAATCTTCTTAAAATGTCAATCTTTGTGATTTACCTGTCAAAGTGATAAGTGACGAGAATTATCACATTAATGCATAACAAAAAAAATAGCTGAGCTTAAGCAACAATATTTCTAGCTAGGAAAGAATTTTGTTTGTTTGTTTTTTTTCCCTGTGTACAAGGAATGTACAGAAATTAATTTTATTCCGTTGTGAATTTTTATAGTTTTGCATATAGAAAAGACATTGTATTGATCAATATTAAATAATATAATGCAAAAATATACTACTCTATTCATGTAGTTTGTTTGGTTACCAGATTAAAATTTGATGAAGCATTCCACTAAAATATACCTATTAACACAGAACATAGTACCTGTTTTACTACTTGATCTTTGCAGATTCCTGTCATTCTCTTCTCATTTAGACCATTGCAGCCAGTCAACAGATGGCTTCAAAAGAAAATGCTTTTTTCATTACATGCATGTGGTATGCAGAGCTATAGTGCATGTCACGCAAGATGAAGAGCACTGCTGTGTGCCAGCATAGGAGTACAGGACCCAGCTAAGGCAGCGTCACAAAATTGTGAGGTTTTCACTGACTATCGCTAGCATGATCTGATTCAGATTTGCTAGTAAATAAAACAGCAAATAATATTCTTTTGAAAAGTCTACTTTGATCTGATCTTAAAATATTATTAAAATATTATTATTATTTTTATAATCATAATCATCACAGGAAGATAAACATTTGATTTGGTTTCTAACTGTATCAAGTGTAAAGTACAGCAGCATTTAGGGGTAGGTACATGAGTATCAGAAATGATTCCATGTATCTGAAACATGGAATCATGGAATCATAGAATGGCTTGGGTTGGAAGGGACCTCAAATTATGTAGTTCCAACTCCTCTGCAGTGGGCAGGGTTGCCAGCCACAAAGTCAGGCACATCAGGTTGCTCAGGGCCCCATATGCTTTAGTTGTGTCTTACAAGTACATGAAGCATACTTTTCTATTGTTAAAATAAATAAATAAATAATTAAAAGCCACAACTAAATAAAAGAGTAACAAAACCAAAATCAAAACAAATATCACAGACCATACTATGGTCTACTTTGAATAATCATAGAATGATAGAATGGTTTGGTTTGGAAGGGACCTTTCAGATCATCTAGTTCCAACCCTTCTGCTGTAGGCAGGGCCACCTCTCCCTAGACCAGGTTGCTCAAAGCCCCATCCAGCTTGGCCTTGAACACCTCCAGGGAGGGGGATCCCCCCGCATTCTTCTTTTCCCCAGGCTGAACAGACCCAGTTACTCAGCCTTTCCTAATAGCAGAGGTGCTCCTGTCCCTTTATTATCTTTGTGACCCTCCACTGGACTCCTTCTCTCAGGAGATCCCTGTCTTCCTTGAACTGAGGAGCCCTGAACTGGACACAATTTTTTAACGAATCTCATATATTACTAACTATATGTAGGATCACGTATAATGAGATCTCATATGTTATAGATATCCTTCATATTTCTCTGACTTTCTGACTTCCATTACTACAAATCTTATAATCGTTCTGTTGGTAATAGAACTGTTGCAAACTTCACTGTTGTCTTCAGTGGACTGTTATTCACTGAATTTCACCGGCATCAGCAACAATGTCAGATACTGAAATAATCATTTTTCTCACACCTTTGAAGCTCTCTTGTAAAAGGTTGCATTTTGCTTACAGACTGATGAGAGACATACCTGACAAAGCTACATCATCTGAGATGTTATTCAGTTGATCATCTGGGTTCTGCTTTGCTCCAGATATGCATTTATATATTTTGCAGTCGATATGCATCCTTGATAATAACCACAGAACGACAGAATTGTATAATGGTTTGGGTTGGAGGATACCTTTAAGATCATCTAGTTCCAATCCTCCTGCTGTAGGTAGGGTCAGCTCTCTCTAGACCGGGTTGCTCAAAATCCCATCCAGCCTGGTCTTGAACACTTCCAGGGAGGGGGTATTCACAACCTCACTGGGCAACCTGTTCTGGGCTCTCACCACCCTATCAGTAAAGATTTTATTCCTAATCTCTAGCCTAAATCTACTCTCTTCCAGTTTAAAACCACTTCCCCTCTCATCCTGTTCCCACATATGCTTATGAAAAATTTCATCCCATCTTTTCTGCAGGCCCCCTTCAGGTACTGAAAAGCTGCTATAAGGTCTCCTCGGAGCCTTCTCTTCTCCAGGCTGATAAGCCCCAACTCTCTCAGCCTGTCACAGAATCACAGAATCACAGAATCACAGAATCACAGAATCATAGGGGTTGGAAGGGACCTCCAGAGATCATCGAGTCCAACCCCCCTGCCAAAGCAGGTTCCCTACACCGGGTCGCACAGGTAGGTGTCCAGGCAGGTCTTGAATACTTCCAGAGAAGGAGACTCCACAACCTCCCTAGGCAGCCTGTTCCAGTGCTCCGTCACCCTCACCGTAAAGAAGTTCTTGCGCACATTGGTGCGGAACTTCCTATGCTCCAGTTTCTGGCCGTTTCCCCTTGTCCTGTCTCCACACACTGCTGAAAAGAGTCTGGCCTCGCCACTTTGCCCCCCACACCTTAGATATTTATAGACCTGGATCAGGTCCCCTCTCAGTCTTCTTTTCTCAAGGCTAAACAGACCCAGTTCACTTAGCCTTTCTTCATAGGGGAGATGCTCCAGGCCCTTCACCATCTTTGTGGCCCTCCGCTGGACTCTTTCCAAGAGATCCCTGTCTTTTTTGTACTGGGGAGCCCAGAACTGGACACAGTACTCCAGGTGAGGCTTTACCAGGGCAGAGTAGTGAGGGAGAGTCACCTCCCTCGACCTGCTGGCCACACTCTTTTTAATGCAGCCCAGAATGCCATTGGCCTTTTTGGCCACAAGGGCACGCTGCTGACTCACGGCCAACCTGTCGTCCACTAGGACACCCAGGTCCCTCTCTGCAGAGCTCCTCTCCAGCAGGTCATCCCCCAACCAGTACCGCTGCATGCAATTACTCTCCCTAGGTGCAAGACTCTACACTTGCTTTTGTTAAACCTCATCTGGTTTCTTACTGCCCGGCTCTCCATCCAGAGAGCCCAGGTCTCGCTGAATGGCAGCACAGCCTTCAGGTGTGTCAGCCAATCCTCCCAACTTTGTATCATCAGCAAACTTGCTGAGGGTGGCCACTATCCCCTCATCAAAGTCCTTGATAAAGATGTTGAACAGGACCGGATCCAGCACCTACCCTTGAGGGTAGGGTAACCACTAGTTACAGGTCTCCAACCTGAATCTGCGCTCTGCCAGTCAGCCAGTTCTCAACCCACCTCACTGTCCACTCATCTATCCCACACTTCCTCAGCTTTGTTATAAGGATGTCGTGGGAGACAGTATCAAATGCCTTGCTGAAATCAAGGCAGACTACATCCACTGCTCTCCCCTCTTCCACCCAGCCAGTGACAACATCATAGAAGGCTACCAGGTTGGTCGAGCACAACTTCCCCCTGGTGAGCCCATGCTGACTACTCCAGATAACCTCTTTTTCTTCCAATCATCTGGAGATGGCATCCAGCACAAGCTTTTCCATCACTTTTCCAGGGACAGAGGTGTCCTTGTAGGGAAGGTGCTCCAGCCCTCTGACCATCTTTGTGGATCTCCTCTGGACCTGCTCCAACAGCACCATGTCCTTCTTGTGTTGGGGGCTCCAGAGCTGGACAGAATACTCCAGGAGGGGCCTCATGAAAGCATAGTAGAGGGGCAGAATCACCTCCCTTGACCCGCTGGCTACACTTCTCTTGATGCAACCCAGGATATAGTTGGTCTTCTGGGTAGCAAGTGCACATTGCCAGCTCATGTTGAATCTTTCATCATCCGGCACTCCCAAATCCTTCTCCTCAGGGCTGCTCTCAAGCCATTCTCTGCCCAAACCATATCTGTGCTTGAGATTGCCCCAACACACATGCGGACGTGTTGACCCTCACTTGGCCTTGTTGAACTTCATGAGGTTTGCATGGGTCCACCTCTCAAGCCTGTTCCAGTTCTGCTGGAATGAAATACCAGAAATTATTTCTTCTGTCCTGAAATTATTCTCTCCTGAGCTTGTATTGATTGCTTGTTGATAGAAGTAATGAATTGGCTGGATTTACTTTCTTGCTGCATCAACAAATGGGAAACTACATCTTTCCTTGTGCAGGTGCTTAAGGGAGTGAACAGACAGCTGAGAGACAGAAAGAGTCATTCCACTCACCATGAGGTTAGAGGACACAACTATGCACAATGGTACTATTAGGCAGTAATTGACAAAAGAGAAAAATGAGGCTGTGAGTACAAAAAAAAGTTATTTAAATGTGCAAAGACAGCTTACAAAGGAGTTTGATCAGACTCTGTTAACATTTGCCAACTTTTGCTAAAACTTTCCTTTAATAATATAATTGTTTAGGAACTTAGTTTTCTATCTCATTAAAAATAAAGTAGCTTCAGAGAAAGACATCCAGATGAAATCTTTACTTCACTATAGCTGCAGACAAAGATTGAGATCCCCTTCTGCTTCAGGATTTCAGCATATATGCCCTTCATTTGTTGGTTTTCCACCCCTGCACTAGCCATATGATTTCACTGGTAAGATCTAAGAGAAGTTACAGATATTCACCTTATTAAAAAGAAAGATAATATCCTAATGCTATTCACAAAATAATATAACTCTTTGTTTCTTTAACTACAACATTCATGTGCAAATATAGTTAATTTAAAAGAGGAACTGGCAATTTGTGTGCCTTGGGTTGACTGCCTAAAAATGAAAGTAATATATTGTCATCCAAAGTTTCCCACTGAATTAGTAATGAACTGAAAACTAATTTTACATGAAGCCAATTAAAAACTCCACCTTTAATATTTAATTTGTATTAATCAGTCTCCTTCACTTTGCAGTGGTGTGGCAAGATTCTTATGTGGAGATCTCGTTAACATTAAACCAGATCAGAAGCAGTCTGTTTAATGCTAATAAGTCTGTATCCCCGAGGAAAGACTAATGAAGGTGATATTTGTTTTTGTGTACTGGGAGTACTTACTGAATGGAAACAACGACTTGAGGAAATAAATATGTAAAACTCTGTGTCAGCCAATGCATCACAGTAACTTATATGGCTTTTACTTCCAGTACAGAGCAGAATGACAGGTTTGTGTGTTTTCATTCACTTTTCATAGCACATTTTAACCTCTCCTTCTATGCTATGTTTTGTGTCCTAAAAAAGCATAGTTTTGTAAAAGGTTGCTGATAGCATTTCTTGTAATTAATTTTTTGCTACACATATTATTTTTTAGAAGATGTCTAGAAAATATGATAGCCAGAAGTCTGCATTAGGTTGTAAAGAAATTTGTTTGTGTACACAGTGCAATACATAAAGGTTTTTTTTATCTTCCTTATCCTGCATCCTCTTCTACAGACATGATTTTGAATTTTTGCAAGAAGATTAATCTATCTACATGACAAAGTACTCAGGCATATAAATACCTGTGGTGTAGCTGAATTCATCTTCTGTGATTCTATTCTGGAACCCACCAACCGCAACTAATGAAGATTGATGGCAAAGTGAAAGTTTCTGATTCATCTAATGAGCTCATTGATGTATTTAAAACAATTCATCTGGCAAACCTTGTAACATTTACATTGGGATATTTCCATTTGCACTCTGCTTTGGAATTTTACATCCTTTCGCTGTCATTTGCTTGAAAGATTCTGTTAGTCCTTTATGACATTTTTTTTTCCCTGAAAATGTTTGTTTGCTTAAAAAGGAGAAAATATAGGAAAGAAATGTATAAAAGCATAATTACATTTGAAAAAATATCTGTTAACAAACTTCATGCAATTATTCTTAATGGGTAAAAATCAGGCAGAAAAAAAAAAGTACCCTTAGTATGCTTAATTAAAAGACAGAGCAGAAGTTGCATACCCATAGATTTGGTCCACTTCAGTTTGATCAGAATTGAATTTGCTCAATTGCTGAAGCAATATACCCACATATACTGAAGTGCCAGATGTGGTCAAAACCTTTATCATAGAGATATATGAAAAGTGTCAGATCCCTGGCAAAATCTACCTGCTTTTCTCCAGGCTGTTACATACAAAAGAATTTGGAGTTTAACTTCTTCAGCAAAACATTAATGCCAGAGAGACAGATGGAGGAGGAGGAATTACCTACAAAATGATTTAAGATGGTAGGACTACCAGGATAGACAAAATTCACTAGGGAGTACAGATTGTTTCAAGAGCCAGAGATCAACACATAGCTCTGATATATAGATCAAAGATCTGCTTTTTGAAGCAGTAGTTACCTACATGTGTCCAACTTCCTCTTAGAGTCACTGGAGGCCTAGTCAAGATACGTAATCAACTCTGATTCAGCTTATCAAATATTTGGACATGATTTATATGCACAAATTTTGGCAACAAAAGGTATTTCCTACACTCTGTGCTATATGGACCATCTTAACAAGGGTAATAGATATTACACAGGACTAGAGGGAGACCTGGTTTAAGATTTCCTGACTGGAAGCTGAAGGCTGGGCAGTCACAACAGTTTGCCAAATTCTTTTGACAATTTCTTTGTCCATTTGGGATTTGCAAAATTAAATTTAAGTCAATTAAAGCTAAAGTCAAGTAAAATAAAATTTTTGAATTTCCTGATCAAAACCTAGCCACTCATTTCATTTGTATAGACTTATATTTCTTACTTTGGAGCTAATTCTGTTCAATCCTGTTTCTATGAAGACAAACTTAGACTCTCTAGCTCTCTCCTGGTCATCAGGAACAGGCCTATAACATCACTGGTTTATTGGTATTCCCACTTTAGATGCCCATCTGATCAACAGTGAAATCTGGACCTGAACCTAAAATTAAAGCCAAAACAGTCTTAAAAATCCTTCCAGGGATTTTGAACACGTGCTTGGATGATTTCCTTGTTTTTAAACAGTGTAGTAAATTTGCAGGCTGATTTATGCCTTTGAAAATCTTTAAGGAGTAAGTTTCTCAAATGCAATCCTTCACCCTCGAAAGTACTATAATTCAAGTAATCATACAAAAACACAACTATGAAAGTAATGATGAATTTTTAAGTAGCAAAAGCAAAGATACTTCATATGTACAATTATTCACAACAAATACTGCAAAAACACTGGAGAAAGAAAAATAGAGTGTAAGGATTTTCTGAAGATGAGAGATATCTCAGCTGCATTTCCAGGGGACTAAAGAAAATGGTATTGGTTTTAATGATGACATAACAAAGACTTAAGAACAGATTTTTGTTGTTAATTTTTTCACTATTTATAGCTATCCTTCGAAAATAAAGATGAGAGTAAGTTTTTAATGTACAGATATATAAATGAAAACCTCCACCTAAAGGAATTCAGGCCAGTAAGCTGACAGATTACTGACAGTGTTGTCTTTTATTATTCTTTTAAAGTGTAACATTTTGGACTCAAAAATTGCTTTGCTTCACAACATTATGTCAGGTATCAGGTGGTAAGTTTTGATGTTTATGTAGAAAAATAACAACAAAATCCAGACATAGTAATTCTCAATTGGAAAAGATCCTTTTAAAAGTAGCAGCCATTCCCGTTGGGTCAAAAATGACTACATTCACTTCTTAGCCAAGGTGGTGATGGACGGTTGGACTAGATGATCTTAGTAGTCTTTTCTATCCTTAATGATCCCCTTATGATTCCCAGTCAGAGCAAGAAGAGTGAGCTGTCACCAATTCAGCAGTACACGCAAAGCTGCATGTATACCTGAATTTTGCAGTTCTCAAAGTCAGACATAGTTTAGTACTGGACTGTTGTTGTTTTGATTGNTTTTTTTTCTTTTTTTTTTTTTTTTTTTTTTTTTTTCCATTTAAGTCTAAATTGTTGCATATTTTGATCATATGTGCACACATAAGTTACCTATACATATCAATAGATTAGATAGATGGATAGACAGATAAATAGATAATGTGTTTGTGTATTTCAAATCCTTGTTCTCATCTCTTTCCTATATTAATCCCAGCATCCAAATTGTAGCAGTTTACTTCTTCCTCTTTAATCCCCCTACTTCAGCAATATGTAACAGTAGCAATGAGAAGCTAGATTAAAGTGAGTTCAGGAACCAGTTGTGGTGAAAACATGATGATACAGGTTATATGAGTTAACTACAAACTTCACTATCTGTAACCCAGACGGATTATGTGGCCCCTGCAGACCACTGCAGGCTCAACTGCTCTGTAGACCTCAAATGGATAGATCAAAGTTGGTTTTTGAATTTGTACAAATATAAAAATAGAATAAAACTCCTCTGGACAAGAGTACTAAGCAGCCTCTGTTTTGTTCTAATGCAGAGATGTGGAAAGACAACAAGAAGTTCAACACTAATGCCATTGCTGCTAAACCAAGTTTCCACTGTTGTAGCTGAAAGCAGAGTTTTTGATTTCAAGAAAATATACTGCAATAAATACAGTGCAGCTTGCGTTTTTACCTCACTCACCTTCTCCTTTCCTTAAATAAATATTTGCATATAAATTGCTTTGAAGAATATATTACCAACTAAGGATGGTGGAGAAAGAAATTTGAATGAATTGTAAATTCACTTGATGTTTTCAGGATTTGAAATTTACTCATAAAATAGAATCTGTCTGCAAAATACCACTTCTTTAAGCAGCCAGCACTCCCATATTTCAAGATGATGTAATCGCTGTAGAAATAAAATACTGCTGAAAGTGGAATAATTAGTAAATCAGAGATAACTCCTCATGCTGGCTTGGAAGTTCACTATTTCTGAATGCAGTAGTTATTGAAGGGGGAAGCAGCTTGGTGCTAAATTGACTTGGTTTTAAAGCTTTCAGAGTGAGAAAGCAGCAGGCATTCAGTAGAAAACTTCTGGAGAAAAAAAAAAAAAGAGATTAGACTCAGAAATAATTCAAGGAGGAATCTAAGCTAAGGAGGAACAGTTAAAGAAAAAGAAGATTATTTTCAAACAGTACAGAGGCAAAGGCAGAGTTACACATGGCCATATATAATATCACTGCTGTTTCAACAAATTGTTTCTAAACCTTACCCATTTTTTTTCAAAGCAGAACTGTTAAAAGAGCTGTTGTAAGACATGTTTGGAATGAGGCAGGGATATAACTCCAAAATATCATCTACAGTCTCTATTCAGGCAGGTCGTGCAGGAAGCAGTAGAAGGGATGTACAGATTAAACGTAGCAACTAAAAAAAATGCATCATTTAAAAAAACAGAAGGTGAAAAATGGATAAAGACATGGTATACAACTTCCTGAATTTTATTTCATAGCACTACGTGGCAGAATTGTTTTTGTTGTTGTTGTTGTTATTGTTGTTTTTTAATAATAAGAAGAAGTCATACATTAAATAGGAAGTCACTTTTTTACTTGTTTGTCCTTTTAAGAATTTAGGGTGCATTTGAAATTTTGTACATGAATACTGGTCCATTGAATAATGTGAAATATTTTTATTAGATGAAATTCAGGCTTCTCCACCAGCAATTTATGCCCAAGAACTTGAATTTTAGATAGAAAAAAGTCTTGCCTTTGTGAAATTCTGGATTAAAACTTGAAACACTGGGTATTTTCTATTAAATTAGATGAAAATAAAGAAGTATTGCCTGGATAATCACTGATCTGTTAGATCACAATTAATCTGAGGGTAAGAGACAACTTGAAATTGACTATTATGGAACTAAAGGATAATAGAATTAATTACTAGTAATCTGCATATGTAAAATTAGTGTTGTCAAACTATATTCATCTACCACTTTCATCTGTTTTTTCTCTGGAAAAAAAAAAAGCGAAAAATTGATTGGAAAATAAAAGTAATATGCTTGATTAGAAAAAGTGAAATATCACTCCCATATTCAAGAAAGGGAAAAAGGAAGACCAAGGGATCTACAGGCCTGTGAGCCTCATCTCTGTGCCTGGGAAGATGATGGAGCACATGTGAGATGTGGAGGTGATGCAAGACAGGCAGTATGGCTTCCCCAGCGGCAGATTGTGCCTAACAAATCTGATCACCTTCTAGGATGGAGTGACAGCATTGGTGGACAAAGGTAGGGCAACTGATGTTGTCTGCGTGGACTTGTGTAAGGCCTTTGACATGGTCCTGCACCACATCCTTGTCACTAAATTGGAGAGATACAGATTTTAAGGCTGGACTATTAAGTAAATAAAGAATTGGTTGGATGGTCATAGCCAGAGAGTTGTTAATAGCTTTATGTCCAGATGGAGGTTGGTCCAGAGTGGTGTCCCTAGGAGTTCATCTTGGGACTGGCACTCTTCACCATCTTTATCAATGAAAAGACAGTGGGATTGAGAACCCTCAGCATGTTTGCTGATGACACAAAGCTGAGTGGTGTAGCTGACAAAATAAAAAGGATGTACACTATCCAGAGGGAGCTAGACATGTTTGAAAATTGGGCACGTTAGAATTTAATGAGGTTTAACTAGGCCAAGTGCAGGATGTTGCACTCATGTTGAGGCAATCCCAGATATGTATACAAACTAAGAGAAGACCTCATTGAGAGCAGCCCTGTAAAGAAGGACTTGGGGGGCTTGATCCATGAAAATCTGGACATAAGCCAGCAGTGTGGTCTTGCAGCCTGGAAGACCAACAGTATCTTGGGCTGCATCAAAAGAGGGGTGGTCATCAGGGAGAGGAAAGGAGAGGAGATTGTTTCCCTCTACTCTGCCTTTCTGAGGTCCCATCTGGAGTACCGTGTCCAGGCCTTGAGCCCCCAGTACAGAAAGGATATGGAGTTGTTGGAATGGATCCAGAAGAGGGCCACGAAGAAGATCAGAGGGCTGGGGCACCTCTCTTATGAAGAAAGATTTAGGATGTTGGGAGAAGAGAAGGCTCTAGGGAGACCTCAGTGTGGCCTTCCACTACCTGAAAGGAGTTTACAAGCAGGAGAGGGACTGACTTTTTACATGGATAGATTGTGATAGGACAAAGGGGAACAGCTTTAAAATAAAAAGGGATATTAGGAAGACATTTCTTACTCACAGAATGGTGAGGCACTGAAACAGGTTGTCCAGAGAAGATCTGGATGCCCCATCTCTGGAGGCATTCAAGACCAGGTTGGATGGGATTTTGGGCACCCTGATTCAATGGCTAGCAATCCTGTCCATGGCAGGGGAGTTGGAACTAGATGATCAGCAAGGTACCCCCAACCTCAGCCATTTTATGAATCTATGATTCTACGTACTATGGGAACTCTGCAGAACATTTGGTTTGAGACCAAAAAACATTTTTATTAGAGAGGTTTAATGGTATATATCTAGAGTGGCGCTTATCTCATGGAACATTGATTTCAAGGTTGAATTTTATAACCAGAAATGGTTAGGCAATTAGATCTGTGGTAGAGTGTTTCAATGACTGATTATGTGTGCCTGCACATTCTTATGAAGTACTTTGAATAATCCCAGTGTATCTATTGTTACTAAGAAATATGCCTGAAATCATTATATCATTCCTGAGAGAGCTGCTTTCTAAAACGTGATTTCTTTCACAGAAATTTAAGTAGGAAGGACAAATCTTACTGAAAAATTTTTCCAGCTATGCAATGAGTAGGAAGAAAGCCCGACTCTAAATTTATCTTTTCTTCAGATCCTGGTCAGTGTGTTGATTTTTAGGGAAAGTAGGTATAAAAACTTATTGGTCATGGACTTCTATTGCAGAAGACTTCTAGTGATAATCTATTAAACAAGCAAACATTATCAAAAATGTGATCCTATTTTAGTACAGCTTAAGCAGGAAGGGTTCCAATTTCTGAGAAGGGAGATCAAAAATTGCATGGTTGATGTAAAAAACACGGTTGAATTTTATGAAAAGGTTCAGAAAATTACAGACTAAATGAACATAGGCTAGATAGCACACATGAAATGGAATAAGAAGTCAGTGCTGATTATGTTGAGATCAGGCACTTGTGAAGAGTAATCAAAAACTATCAGAATCCCCCTTTCAGACTGTGGATTTTGGTTAAACTTATTTTGTCAAGCACCCCATTGTAAATAAGACAGTGAAAGTTCTACTGTTGGGTTTTGAGCAGCTTTTCCTGTTTTGAGAATCAAACAAAATGAAAGAGAAAATGAGAAGCAAAAGCAATCGTATAGGACTTAAAAAACATGTATCTTTAATTTATATCCTGATATAAATAATCCAGATATAGGCTGAAGTAGCATCAGACAGGGTCTGATGAGAGGCTGCCAACATATTTTTCTTTTGGACTCTCCATTTTCCTCAATCTGAGACACTCCAATTGTTTTCCTATGGAGGAAGGAGGAGAAAAGGAAAGAACTCAAAAATGGAGCAAGGACACAATGGATCTCATAGGACTCTCAGTAAAACTTCAGTTAATTAAGCACTACAATTTCCTGCCATTTTTAGTTCTGCAAGAGCATCAAACTAGTGTCATGGTGGTTTTTAACAAATAAATACAATGCCAAGGTCACAGCAAAAAAGCAGACCTAAGAACCTTCTCTTGTCTCAGAAGATTTTTTCCAAACTGTTTTCTTTGCCTTCCCCGTACTAATTGCCCTTTTATCAACTCAATTAAGAGGCAATTAATGGATTAATATATTCTACCAGTGTGTTTTCCATTAACTATATTTAAGTTGCAGAAGACTACTTTTGCCTATTGAGTTTTGACTTTTTCTTCTTTTTTTCTTCTTTTTTCTTTCTTCTCTCTCTCTCTCTGTTTGTTTGTTTTTTTTTCCCAAACATAATTCCATAAGATGCAGGTCTTTAGCGGCAACTAATTTAGTCAGCTGCATTTCCTTTGCATCTTCTTTCCATCCTCATTGCGATGGTGTAGAGTATTTTAGAACATTCATAATCTTTTGTTTAGCTTCCTTTAGCTTCTTCACCTCATATTAAACTAGTGGTTCAGAATACAATTGATTTCCCCAAGTTTGTGAAAGACACAGTGTTCTGTGCAAGAATAGCTCTCTGGCCCTGGATGTTGCTCTGATTGCATCTTGCTGACAGGAAGGAAGGGACCTTCTGCATCGATGTGCTACATAATGAAAATGCAGTAAACATATCTGAAAACTGACTTCAAGGAAACAAAGAATGTCAAGAGGGGTCCTGTTATGTACAATCCTCCTAGCTTTTGAAATGTCAGTTTTAGTTGTCATGATGAAATTGTACATTAAAGAGCTATTAACCAAAAGACCTCTAATGAGGGCATTCAGCAAGAATCTCAAACTGGATGTGAGTTTCTGCAGTCTGCTGATGCCAAGGTCCAATATTCAGACAGCAGTTGCACTATTGGGAGAATTTATCCTTCAGATAAGATATTAAAATGTCCCATCTGCTTATTTCTAGCAACATTATGAGATGATAAAGATCTCATGATACAGGATGGATGCTAAGGGTGGCAGGGAGGAAAGGGAATAGGGAATGACTTGCTTCCAGCTGGTAGAATGATCTTTTGTTAAATAATATCACCACAGATTAATTGGCTATGTTACAAACTCTGATGACTGTGCAACATGAGAGATGTTATGCAGGGCTGACTAGTGAACATTCTGGTCTGTCTAATAGTTTAGCTGCTAACTTATCCATGAATGTGAAAATAATATACTTGTGTATGGACAAATTTAAAGAAGCAACATATTTTGAGTACAATTCTGCTTGTTTTTACAGCAAATTCTACATAAAATCCAGTCCAGTTTAAGAAGTGTAAAAGGGTTTGAAGACGAAGTGTGTACTTAAGTGCCTGATGATGGATTTATGTGAATATTACTAGAGAAACATTTTGGTCATCTGCATTTTCAATACATGTGAGTAAAAAAAAATAAATTTAATATCTGATCTATATTTCTGAAATATAACCTCTAGTAACTGCAACAAGTATATAAATCACAGTGTTCAAACATTCTTTTCCATGGGCTGCCCTGGACTAGACTGTATAGCAAGAGGAACTCCTGAAACTATACTTGCTAACCGTTAAGCACTCCAGTGTATAAGTGGTGAGGTAGCACGGTAGAGCTCCCCACATCATTAATCTGTAGGCACAAACTCTGAACCGATTATCAAGGATACCCAAATGTTTTGATTATTCAGTCTGGAGAGATATTTTCTCTTTGTCACATTATTCTTGCACCTTCTCTGTCTCGAAGTTCAGGGGTAAGAATGAAAGGAGAGTGAAAATGTGAGAACATGCATCAGAATCAGAGGTATGGGAAGTACAAAGGGAATTTGTAATAAATAAAGGGAGACGGAATTGGAATAAAATTGGTAGCAGGCAGGAGAACAGTTATAAGTTTCAGTAAGATATTTTCCATACATATAATTGCTAACTCATGATTAACCTCCGTTGGAACTCAAGGCAGGAACTGAAAACTTGTAATAGTCTATTAATTCAGTTGGCAGCATCATTTTAGCTTCCTGTTAGAAAGCTAAAGTGTGTTAAACAAATCCAGGGAAGAAAAGATCAGTTGTTTAACTGTAAGCTTTTATAAATTTTGAGGGATAAAGCCAGGCTTTTGATACTTCTTTCTGTATATTTGAAACGAATCTTTGTAGTACTGCTATTATATTTGTATGCTACCTCTGTGCAGTATATGTGTAAGTATGCACTTAAATAAACAATGGAATTTTATTTACACAGAGGCTAAAATATTGATACAAAAAGTATTGTTATATACTACTGTTTATTATAATTTCAAGTTATTAAGCGCATATACTAAATTTTGAGAAATGATCACAGATAATTAAATATGAATGCTGTTCCAAAAATAATGACTCTTATTTTATTACGTTGGCCCACAATGTCAGAGGCAGATGTTGGTGGTATGGGAGTAGAGGTTGAACATTCCCACTAATATTTCATTATATTTTGTTGCTGTGACAGATGGCAGCAGAGGGGCAATCTTACAAAATGGCATCTGACATAGAAAAGCATATGAAGCAAGGGTGTGGAATTGAATTCCTCCATGAGGGAAAATATGGCACCCATCGACACTCATTGATGCTTGCTGAATGTTTATGGAGATCAAACAGTGGATGTGAACATAGTGAGGAGGTGGGTGGCGCATTTCAACAGTGGCAACAGTGACAACAGTGACATGAAATATAAGCTTTGTTTTGGATGATCATGAAGATTTTTAAGAACGTGGCACGGAGGCACTTGTTCATTGCTAGTGAAAATGTATAGTTAATGGTGATGTTGAAAAAGGGTGTTTTGAAGCAGAGAATTTGTTCTATCTATCAAGTAGTGTTACTGTGCTCTTTGTGTTTATTGTAGTTTCAGTGGAAATAAATAGGAGGCATTACTTTCAAACTGACCTATAAACATGATACATAATTTATAGCTGTAGTAGTTTTAAAAAATATTCTTTGGAAATTAAAAATGTCACATAGAATGTATTTTAAATACAAAAAGATACATATACTTCTATGGGTTTGTATATTGATTGAATTATAACTTTACAAACCCTATGTTTAAACTCCAGATTATTTTTCCTTATATTATCATTAAAAAAAAAATCAAACAAAAAACAAAAAAACATAGGTCAGTTATCAGTCTGTAAATCATAGAATCATAGAATCATAGAATGATTTGGGTTGGAAAGAACATTTAAGATCATCTACTTCCACATCTCCCACTAGACCTGTTTGTTCAATGTCCAACCCAGCCTGGCCTTGAATGCTTCCAGAGAGGGGGCATTCACAACCTCACTGGGAAACCTGTTGCAGGGTGTCACCACTCTCACAGCGAAAAAAAATTCTTCCCAATATCTAGTCTAAATCTGCCATCTTCCAGTTTAAAGCCATTTCCTCTCATCCTGTCACTACATGCCCTTATAGAAAGTCCCTCCCCATCTTTCCTGTAGGCCCCCTTCAGGTAGTGGAAGGCTATCTGAGGAGTCATTAATTTGCAGATTTTAGATTAACTGAAAATATTAGCTTTTAGATCCATGGAACTGATTATTTATGTGACAACTACTTTGCACAGAAGAGAAATTTCAACAAATGATGAAAAAAAATTACTATCTCCTTTAAGCTTAAGGAATCAACGGAGACTTCAGCTTCAGTCTTGGATATATTCAAATTTTAAAAGCTTATTCTATGAAATAAAGGATATTAATATTTAAAGTAGCTATTACATGTATCTGATCAAATTTGAAGCAAAAATTAAGCTTTCCCTAAACCATAATGAAAGTAAATCAATACTTGAGAAAATGTATCAGATAAATAAGTGTTGATTTTAAACAAAGTGATTCTGAAATATCCAGAATGATAGTTACTTACAGTCAGATAGCAAATTTAATCATAGATCTGGAGTATGACAATTTTAATGCACATGCATTAGCATATTCTATATTCAAGGAGTCACCATGAGCCATGAACTATAAACGGCACATGACACATGAATCTATCCAAATATTGGGAATATAAAAGAAAAATGAATTAAGAAATTCCACTTTTATGCATATTCCTTCTTTATGAATAGTTTTTTTCTTCTGCAATATTTCTTGTGATTTGTCTCACCTAAGTTTAGACACTTATGATGTACCACATCAATTTCTGAATCACTCACCCATTCCCCTTTTCACAGATAGATACTTGAAGGCATGATTAATCCTATCCGTATGGATCTCTGAATCATAATTACTTTGTTTACTAAAAAACATTATTCTTTTCTATTAACTTCAGTTTATTATTCAGTGTTCATAAGATTGTGAATATAATTGCTGAGACTACTAAGAACAAGAGTCCATAGCAACAAGGTCAGTAACAACCTAGTATGTCAATAGTGTTGGGGAAATGTGATAAGCATCACTAAGAGGACAGGGAAGGATTTTATTCCCTCACTTTCCAGAAACAGCCTAGTTGTGTAGTATTTTTGGAATTAATTGACTTCATAATATCATAAGTTTAATGTCTGCAGGAATTTTTACAGTAAATTAGAAATTAATTTAGTTAATTTTGATTTAGAAATCACATAATTTCAACCAGCAGTCCAGCAATTCAATCATCAGGGTAGAATGTGTTTAAATCTTACATCTGGAAAACCCACTCAAGTCACTTATAAAATAGAAGGATTGTCTTATCAACAAATTTTCAGTAATGGTACTGTTGAGTACTCCTAAGAACTAGTTTTAATATCTAAAGAGAATAAAAGAGAAGACAGAGTCAGAATATGCTTAGATGAGTACAGTGGAAAGACAAGACATAGTGGCTACAAGTTGCAGTAAAAATCCAGTTTGATATAAGAAAAATAATTTCAGAATGAATTAGTAAGGACTGGAACAAGTTGCTTAACAAGGCTGTGAAACCTCCATCCCCTAGGACTTTCAAATTTGACTGGGAAGGAGCTTGCTCATTTTGATCTAACTTGAAAGTTAGTACTGCTCTGAGTAGGAGGTTGGACTAGATGACCTCTAGAGATCCCATCCAAACTAAATTATTATATTAATATATAAATGTATGGTCTGCTTCCTATTGGTGTTCTGAACAAATGTATTTTCCAATCACTGGCTACTTTAATGCATTAAAAACTCCGATTTTTTTGTTTTTACCATGTATGAATTTGTAGACAGTTACTTCACACCATTATCTTAGATATACTTTATTAATTTCCCAGTTCTTGAGCTGTCTTTTTATTTTTTCTCTTTATCATTTAATATTTCAATATCCTTCTTTAAGTTGGTCACCAAAACTATCTGTAAGCATCCTTGTAAAAGTCTGTTAAGTGCTGAACACAAATATAGCCTTCTCTATTCTGTTAACTTTTTTTTTTACTTATGCATCTTAAAAACATGTTCACCTACTTAGCTATAGTGTTGCCCAGGGAACACATGTTCACTTAATTAGCTACTATTTCCTCGAAGTCCTTCAATGTCACTGAACACCAGAAGACCATTTTCTATACTGCAAGTGACCTACATATTTTGCTCCTTGCTGTCTGCCCTTTCATTTTGCTGTGTTAAAACACATACTGTCCAAAGCAAAATCATTTTCCTAAGCAATCTAAGTTAGCAGACTTGGTCTTTCCTCATTAATTATCACTCATTAATTATCCATTCTCAGCAAATCTGACCACATAATTGATGATGAAGCTAAAAAGCAAGAAGTAGCCTTTCAGTGGCACATGGTTAAGCATGCAGTTGTATAATGATATTTCATGTATAATTACTATTTGAAATATATTTTGTGGTTTGTATTTAAGCTTTGTTAATTTTGCACAGTGATATTTTCATCAGAATTTAATGAAAGATGAGGACAACTGCTTTATAGTAATTTAACTTTATTATATCAGCACAGTTATCAATGGCAGTGCTTACCAAGACACTTTCCATCATTTATGTGCAATCCTGGTAAACCAGGGACATCCCAGATGACTGGAGGCTTGTTAACATGATGCCCATCTACAAGAAAGGCCAGAAGGAGGACCCAAAGAATTACCAGCCTGTCAGCCTGACCTTGGTACTGGGGAAGGTCATGGAGCAGATCATCTGGAGTGTGATTATGCAGCATGTCTGGGACAACCAGAGGATCGTGCCCGTCCAGCACGGGCTCATGAAAGGTAGGTCCTATCTGACCAATTCGATCTCCTTCTAGGACCAGATGACCTAGCTGGTGTATGAGGGAAAGGCAGTTGATGTAGTCTACCTAGTCTTCAGCAAAGTCTTTGACACTGTCTTGCACAGCATTCTCCTGGGGAAGCCATCAGCTCATGGCTTGGATGCTCTTTGCTTGTAAAGAATTGGCTGGAGGGCTGGGCCCAGTGAGTGGTGGTGAATGGAGTTAAATCCAGCTGGCGACCAGTCATGAATAGTGTTCCTCAGGGGTTGGTATTGGGGCCTGTCCTGTTTAATAACTTTATTGATGATTTGGATGAGGGGATTGAGTGCATGTTCAGTAAGTTTGCAGATGACTCCAAGCTGGGAGGAAGTGTTGATCTGCTTGAGGGTAGGAAGGCCTTACAAAGGGATCTGGTCAATTTGAGTCGATGGGCTGAGGCCAAAAGGATGAAGTTCAACAAGACCAAGTTTTGGGCCCTGCACTTTGGTCACAATACCATGGAACAGTACAGGTTTGGTGCTCAGTAGCTGGGAAGATGTTTGGCAAAAAAAGAATATGAGGGTGGGAGTCAACAGCCAACTGAACATGAGCCAGCAGTGTGCCCAGGTGGCTAAGAAAGCCAATGTTATCCTGGTTTGTATAAGAAACAAGTATAGTCAGCAGGAGATGGGAGATGATTGTCCCACTGTACTCAACTCTGGTGAGATCACACTGAGTACTGGGTTCAGTTTTGGGCCACTCATTACAAGAAAGACACTAAAACTCTTGAGCATATCCAGAGAAGGGCAATGAAGCTGTGATAGGTCTGGAGCACAAGACTTATGAAGAGCAGCTCAGGGAACAGGGATTGTTTAGTCTGGAAAAGAGGAGGCTCAGAGGAGACCTTATTGCTCTCTACAACTCTCTGAAAGGAGGTTGTAGTGAGGTGGGGATCAGCCTCTTCCACCAGGTAACAGCTATAGGACAAGAGGGAATGGCCTCAAGTTGCACCAAAGGAGGCTCAAGTTGGAAGTTAGGAAAAAAATTATTCTCAGAAAGAGTGATAATGCATTGGAACAGGCTGCCCAGGGAGGTGGTTGAGTCATTGTCCCAGGAGATGTTCAAGAAGTGTGTAGATGCGGCACAGAGGAACATGGTTTAGTGGGCATAGTGGGGATGGGTTGATCATTAGACTAGATGATTTTAGAGATCTTTTCCAACCTTAATGATTCCATGATTCTTAGAGGAATTTTAGCTTTTAATTTCTAATGTGCAAGCCAAGATTGTACTTTTCTTCAGATCCATTCAGTTCAAAGCGTGCCTGCAGAAAGTGCACATTTGTAATTAAAAGGAGATTAAGGTAATTTTGTACTCTCTTGTCTGTTGCCCACTAATTTTCTTTCAAAAGAAATTGCACACTTCAGGGATCCAGGTGCACTAACCACTTGGATGGAGAGAGTCCCCAGTAAATAATACAAGTGGACATTATTACACTTTTTCATACTAATCTGGTAATTGGATTGATCTACTTCTGCTTAACAGTGACAAGGAAGATAATGTTTTCTGAGAACAGAGTTTCTTGGAGTTACTTTTCTAACCAAGAAGAGGATCCAGATTTCCAGTGCCTTAATATTTTCAACAGGCACTTTTCATTTATTACCAGAAAAGCCTGGGACTCATCTGACCACACATAAATGTCTGCATCTGAGGTGAGTACTAGGCTCCATGAATAGCAAATAGCAATAAGTGTTTTGGCAGGCAGAATACCACATGCACAGCATAATAATACAAATAATGCCCTAAAATCTCACTCTCTCTCTCTCTCTTTCTCTCTCTCTCTCTTTTTTTTTTTTTTTTTCTTTTTTTTTT